>OY282643.1:10408401-11008401 GCA_958299015.1 Tetanocera ferruginea | reverse complement strand
TTTTGAGCTTCCTCTGCTACGGTCTAATCATGGTTACGTTTTACAACTTATTACAAACTATATCTAGTTGATCGCAGAAACCTAGAAGCAATATGTATTCAGTTAAAATGCTTTATTTCAGCAAAAATCTTTTCGCTCCATCCCTCGTTTTTGAATAATTTCCGCATTTTACAATATAATTGTTTTGAGCCTTTTAAAAGGCTTTAATTTTAACAAATTTCATTATCCCGTCATAAATTATACTTGAGTTATAGCGTTTCACTTAAGTGACACCTTCTGATTTTTTTTTGTTACCATCCATGAAAAGTTAAGCTTACCTGTAAAAGAATTTATTACAATTTTCCCATCGAAAAAACTTTACTTTAATTCAATTAAAACAAGTTTTTTTTTTCCTTTGTTTTCAACAGATTGCATTCATTATCGCAGCTATTGTTGCTTGTGTTCAAGCTGGCGGTCCTGCAGCCTATTCGATATCCGCACCCAGCGTTGACCACGCTTCTGTGGGCAACACACAAGAGCATACCGTCAAGGGTCACTATGGCCAATCATCACAGTCGGATTATTCCAGTCAAGTGCAAACGGCGCACTCACAATCCCACGTGCAACGCTCCAGCACCAGCAACGATGCTGGCTATGCTCCACACTATGGAGGTTTGTACGCACAAACACACACGCACACACCCACACACGCAGACACACACACTTATGCAGTTATTTATAAAACAGCCATAAAAAAAAAGAATTAAATTGCAACACAAGCCACACTATACTGCACTTTTATTGAGAGCACTTATTTAAATGCACTTCTTTTGCACGCCGCTGTTAAAAAAGGCACTTAAAATTAAAACATACTAAAAATGCAATAGCATAGAAAATAAGAGAGAAAACAGAAAATTATTTTTGTATATTTTTTGCTAACTGGGCAAGAGCAAATTTCATTCGCACATAAAACAAAATAACCTCGCTCATAATCCACTCATGTGTGCTTCATTTAAAAAGAAACCAAAAATTATTCCTTCCAAACCACTTCAAATTTGAAGGTCATGTAGTTGCTGCTGCACCCGTAGCGCACGCTTATGCTGCACCTGCTGCTCATTATGCACCGGCCGTCTTGAGTCATGGCTACACCGCTCCAGCTGCTACTTATGCCGCTCACAGCTATGCACCAGCCATTAGCCATGGCTATGCCGCTCCAGCACTATCACATGGTGTCTCCTATGCTACTGCTCCTGCCTATGGTCATGGCTATGCCGCGCATGGTTATGCCGCCCACAGTTATGCTGCACCCTCTATTAGTTATGCCGCTCCGGCTGTGGCTCATCACTCGTATGCCGCCGCTGCTCCTGCCGTCTCTTATGCTCACGCAGTTCCTGCCATCAGTCACGGTTATGCTGCACCAGCCATTAAAGTGGCTGCCGCTCCATCTTACGGTAGGTTGCATTCGATTGAGTTGTTGTAGTTGAGCTGCTTTTTGGCTTTTTAGTTTTAAGTGCCGTTTGTGGGGTAGTTTGGGGTTAAACAGCCTCAATATAAAAACATTGTTAATTCAGCACTGGTTATGGTTATGCAAAAAATTGTGATCTTTTTATAGAGCGCATATTTTTATATCGCTCTCATTACGTGCAAAAGTGTCATGACTCAAAATTGAAATTTTTGGAAAAATTTCATACAGTTCTTATCTCAAAAAGTTGAAGAAAAATTATGCTATAAAATTATGCTGTTTAAAATGGGATGGTTGCTTATGTAATAATATAGTTAAAAATTTTATTTTTGATTTTATAACGGTGAGTTTCAGAAACAAATTAATTCATGCTCTTCTCTAAATTTTCAAATTTTGAGTTGTGAGAGTCTTGCACGATATAGACGATATGTATTGTTACGTCAAAGATTACAGTTTTTTTTTTAAAGTAATGCTTTTTATATAATTGAGCCTTAAGATAACATTAAAATTATGTGTTGTTTGTGTAAAGAGGTACATGTATGTCAAATTTTGTAAATATTCGAAATTAGTTTTTGAAATGTTATTCCACTAATAGCAGGTTAGACAATAATTTCTCTTTACCCTTGCATGAATTCACTATAATGAAGACATATATTGAGGCTAATACCACAAAATTGGTTGCCCTTTTAAATTTATTAAAAATATACAGCCAGTAAGTTTTATAAATTGTATTTTAAGCTTAGTTTATAAGAGAGGCGTTCACTTCACAGAGCGTTTACTACTCATACAAACTTAAATATCTCTTAAACGGCTTTGAATTTTACTCCGAAATTTTTTTTACATATTCTTAAGAAGTTTTTGAGAAGAAATAATAAAAAATACAAAAGATAAAAAAAAAAACAAAAAACTTGAAACTGGGCCTTAAGGTACTATTACAGTGTGTAAAAAATGAAAAATAATTTTTTGTTTTTTTTTAGAATCTGGTTCCTTAAGGCTTTAAGAATGCGCATATGAAATTTTAGAAAAAAATATCGCGTTTTTCTCGAATCAAGTTTTTTCGAATTGGTTTCTAAGATATCTCGAGTTCTGCTTGATGGATTTCGATGAATCTGGGTTCATTGTAATCTTCATAGACTCTGTTAAGCACTCTATCTATAAAAAGCCGAGAAACTTTTATATTTTATTTTTTACGGCTAAGAATTTCTGCCAAAAAGAGGGGTTTTTTGTAAATTTGTTTTTCATCTCATGCCATTTTTTTTGTTGTTTTTGTTTTTTTATTTGTGTAGGTAGAGTGCTCAACTACAACCTTTTACTGAAGAATGCACTTTGATTTTTTACTTTCCGACGCCTTGGAAATGCTGGAGACGAGAAACCAACTTACAACCTTTTTTTAAACACGCCAACTTCAACATCCTCTAGAAAATAAACAACAAATACAAAAACAAAAAAAAACATTTTTTTTATATCTTCAACTTTAACTGTTCATAATGAAAATAAATTTGAATTAAATAATTGTATAATAATATGTAAAAAAAATTAATAAAAAATGTGTTGTTTTTAATAGCTTCACACTGTAATAGTACCTTAAAACTCATATGTAAAATTCTTTAAAAAACTCTTTAAATACTCATATTTAACACTCAGGGCCGGCCCTAGAGCTGAGCCAGTAAAGCCCAGGATCGAGGCGCATGCAGATAGGAACGCCATATATTTATAAACAAATATATATATCAATCTTTCATAAGTTGTAAGGCCCTACGCGATTTACATGTAATTAAAAGTAAATTAAAAATATGGTACGTTATAAATATTATACACGGTTAAAAATTCAAGAGCAAATGTTCAACCTCAATGAAATTTTTTGGTCGAAACCAAAATTTATCCTATTTAATATTAAATTTTCAACTTTTAAGTTCAAATGTTAAACCTTTCATCGGTTGAAATCAATAAATATTTTAAATTTAAACCTAAAACATTTTTTTTTAACATTTAAGTTAATTTTTTTTTTAAATTTGACTCAAGTTTTTAAATTTTTTTAGTTTTAAAATGATTTAAGCGAAAGGGACTAATTTTTCATTCTTAATTTTTCAACTATTTACATCAAATTTTCAACTTTCACAAGTTAATAAAGCCTATTAGAACTATAGCGAACAAATTTTTCAAATTTTTTAGTAAATTTTTCAACTATTTTGGCAAAATTTTTCTTCATTGCTGAGTTCAAGAAGTATTTCGACCTAAAAGACGAATTAAGCATGCTTAAAATTCTTTAATCTTTATAGGTTGAAAAATTTATAGAAAAAGTCAACATGTTTATAACATATTTATTGCCAGGTATGATGAAATTTTCTGCGTTTAAACTTTTTTCTGTTTATGCAGCCTACTGCAGTGAATTCAAATTATTTGAGTTCCTACAATTTCAAAAAATTAACAATTATAATTTTATATCAATAAAAAGCAAATTTTAGAAATTATCAATTGTTTGTATTTGTTTATTAAGGATTATATATATTTATAGGAGAAAATTTTATTTTAATTTTTCAACTTATAAGCCTAGTACTCTGCTCGTTTGCGTGAAATTTCACTGGCAACATTCATTTATATGTTGCGTGAAAATTTTGACAAATATTTTGTTGCGAAGATAGAGACCTAAAATGGAGCAAAATAAATACATAAAAACAAAAAAATTACGACAACTGTCACTTTTCACTTTAAAATAAATAGGCAGTTCAATTAAGTTGTCGTGAAAAAATGTTGCAAGAGAAATGTTGCGAGTATTTTTCACAGCGGATTAGAGTACAACTTTGACGAACATGTTGTGAAAAATTTCACACATATTTCACAGCTATAGTTTTTTGTCTGTAGATTTTAATGAAATTTCACATGAAACTGAACAGAGTACTACGCTATAGGAATAAAAAAAAACAACCTTTCAGTTGAATTTCTAAATTTTAAGGGTTGAAAAAGTCAACCTTTATTTAAAATTTTCAACCTTTATCAACCTTTATGTAAAATGTTCAAGAATTTGCCTTCTAGTTGAATTGTTATATTCTAGCGTTGAGAAAGCCTTTTTGTTTAATTTTTCAACTTTTTGAGTTGAAAAGTCAACTTTAAGTTAAATTTTTCAACTTTTTCGGTTGAAAAGTTGGTCTTTTAATTGTATTGCTAACTACTTGGGTTGAGAAAATCAACCTATTTGTTGAATTTTTCAATTTTTTTCGGTAAAAATTTTCGTTTTTGAACTTTGTAGTTGAAATTTTCAACCTTTTCGTTGAATAATTTGAACAAAAATTTTAATTATTCTACTTAAATAGTTGAAAATTTCATATTATTTTACTTATGTTTTACTTTGAGGTCTACATTAAAGTAAGTTTAATCAACTTTTAGGGGCACAATTTTAACGCTTGGCCTGGGGTGCCACATATTCTCGGGCCAGCCCTGTTAAGACTCTTTTAGAACTCATATAAATTTTTCTCTTTGGAGTTACAAGACTCTTTCAAGACTCATTATTGATAATCTTTAAAGCCTCGCTCTTTTTAAGGGTACTCATATCTAAGTTGAGAATATCACACTTATAAGAGAGTTTTTTCGGACTTATAATACTTATAAGACTTCTAAGCAGTGCTGCCAGGTGTCAGCAAAAATAAATCCCCATTTTTGCATACACAAAAAAAATTTTCCTCGTTTTTTACTTTGAGTTTTCCCGTTTTTTTCCCCGGCTGTAACTTGGTCCGTTTTAATACAGTCCAGAAGTGGTCATTTGCAAGCCCTATTATCAACCTTATTTGGAACACGGGTTCGTTATTAGTTATACAGTATAACTTATTTAATTATTGTATAGTTTTAACTGTATATTTATCATTTACCACTTTACTGTTTTCATCGAATATGGTTGCGAAAGTTAAAAGAATTACGGAATCTAAATAAAAAAAAGGGCCACGACACGTTTTGAGCGTGTTTGGTTTTTGATTTTGTTAGTTAGTGCCTGCTGACAAGAAAAACTAAGAATATAAAAAGAAATTTAAACTGTTCTATGCTGAGCGTCTTTTGCACTAGTTCCAAGCTCACTAGAACTCCAATTTCACTAGAAATACCCTAGTTGGTTTTTTTAATTGTCTCCAAAATAACTTCTGGGAATTAACAGCGAAAAAGCCCTTTCAGCACATGCCGCTTTGGTGAAGGCAAAAACTAAACGTAACTAATTTATTTTTTAAACATGGAAACGTGTGGAAAATAAGAGAACATGGGACCGATGATGAAAATGATTTTTAAATCAAATAGCTTCAAACTATCATTCGTTAAGTCAAACTTTTTAAAAATTTCTTCGCAAGCGGCAATAAGGAATTGTCTACAAGATGGCATAAGAAATTACATATTTTGCTTCGACAAGGTAGCTCTAAAATATAAAGCAAGGTACTTTACGTTTTATTTTTATATTCCCCGTTTTTGTCAATGTTTTCCCCGCCATCCCCATTTGAACAAAAAATCCCGAAAAACGGGGAAAATCCCGCCACCTGGCAGCTCTGCTTCTAAGTCATATTTTTAAAACATTTTATTATTCTTATCAAACAAAGAGAATAAGATTTATTTCATAAGCTTGTATGTGTATAATTGTATCGTAAAACCATTACTTCAAAATTTTCTCTCCTCGTAAATGAAGAGCTCTTGACATATTTGGAAAGGAAGTCTTAAGCGTGGGCTCTACGCAGTATAGCGAAATAAGAACTGTTTCACAAAACTTGAAAAAAAGCTCTGTCTATCGAAAAATCTATTCTGAAATATATTGATGTGCACTTTTTTTTTTTTATTTGTCTTAGATTAAGAACACAGAATCTTTTCTACATCACCAATGACTCTTCCAAAAGTCATGAAATGAAATTAAATATAAAATAAAATATTCTTTAATAAAATTTAATAAATATTCATAATGATCACATTTAAATTGTTAATATCTATCAATAACACCAGTTTATAAAATCAAAACAATTTTTTCCCACCATATCTTGCTATGATTTTATTATGATTATGGTCCACTTTTCATAAAAATCGCACTTAAAACACTGATACTCAAAATATACTTGAAACTGTCAGACGCTTTCATAAAAAAAATGTTCGTTATTACACGGAGAAAAAAAAAAAAAATGGGCTAAAATCGAGCTCAAAGCGTTCGTGACTGAAATCAGCTCAATAGAGCTCAAAACCATATCAAAACATGCTATTCATGTACACAGTTTATGCCAGAAATTAGGCTTGAAATTTTTTTTGGTAAACACGTAAATGTGAACAAAATACATGTAATCTTGGGCTTGTTTGTAAAGAACCAATTTTGTTGTTGTTTTTTATGCACATGAAAAGTATGAGCAATGTCATTCTCAATTGGTTGTTGTTTCTGTTAGTATAAAAGTGCATACAAGTGCAGAGAACAAATTAATAAATTATATTTTCCTGTTCAAATTGAATAAAATATATCTTATTCGGAGAATATATATTTAATATAAAATATAAAATATAATTTTTATTTACATGTCATTTTTAATTTTATTTTTCTTTGTTTTGATATATTTTGTATTTTGTTTTTTATTTATTTTAAAATATTGTTCACATTTCACATATTTATTATTGATTGACAATTTCAAAATTTCTTAGATTAGGCATATTTACTTTATTTTTTGTACTTTTTTTATCAGTCCATAACTGGGATGCATTGGGCACAAATGAGCATGTTTTTTGTTTTTATAAACAATATCGATATGATATAAATTAGGCACAAGTGAGCATTTTAATTTTTTGATAAATGATCCAAACATCACGTACATTATGCACAAATGGGCGAGTTAATTTTTTGATAAAAAATCAATTTTGGGCTTGATATCAAGAACATTATGGCTTAGCTCAGAATCACGCCCAAAATTAATTGATTTGGGATTGTTTTCAGCTCAAATTTCTCTCCATGTAGTGGGCCATAATTTATAAGAAAATTATAGTGACATATGGTGGGCGGAATGGCTGTAAATTGGCCTAGATTTATATAATTATAAAATGTTTATTTACAAACTTATGATTGAATAAAAAAACATTTGAGCATTTTGTGCTTTAACAGTGGCGCTCCAAATGCTGCCGCCTCTCGGAAATGCTCTTCATGTCCTTGTGTTAATTCAGGCTTGACTAAAGGTTAACTATGTTCATCATTTAAATGAATTCATACAATTTCACGCTCGATGTAATTGCAGCTGATGTTGATTTATTAGCCAATATTTATATATAAAATAAAATATTGTTATTTAAGGCCATTTGTTATTATTTTGGTTCAATCATATTAAATTGATTTTGAATATTTTTGTTAAAACAAAAAATTGGCAAAATTTTTTTAACTAGCCAATAATTGAAGTTGAATTTGACTTTATTCATTATTGATGTGATTCTATAGAAATTTACATCAATAATGGATAATAATGTCACCATTGAGTGGTTTTTAATCCACTTAAGGCCAATAGAAGCAAGCATCTATCAGTTATTCCACGTTTGCACATTTTTTTGCGCTATTGTCTTTTTTTAACAGTTCTTTTTGTTCATTTTTTTGTGCAATATATCAGCAATACAGTCATTCTATTGTTGTAGTGTAGAAACATGTTTGATAAATGTCCTTTTTTTTTTTGCCTTAGCTTTAGCCCATTTCATCACTCTGTGAAGTGTTCACAAAAGCGAATGGTACACAAAACATGTGTTGCTTCCTTGAGCAGAATTTCGCCTCAGCACTTTAAGCACAAAAAAGCTCTTTTCTCAGAGGTAAAAAAGAAACTTGGCAAAAAAAAAAAGAAGAAAACTTAGTAGTTGTTGCTGGAAAAGTAAAAAAAAAATAAAGTGTAGAAAAGTAGGCGTTCTTGGCAGTTCATAAACATCAATCAAATTCAGCGTAGAAAACAAGTAAACAAACAAACAATGCATTGAGGGAAAAAACAATAAAACTGATGTGAAAGTGATGATGGATCGCATATCGAGCAAATAGATTGCAGCGCTTGATAAGCTTTGGAAGTGAAAAAAAAATAGAGGGCGCCAAATGTGCTCGTAATAAGACATACTAATTCATATTAATAGTTTAGCAAAATATGTTTTTAAGCATTGTTTTTGTTTTTGTTTGGCTTCAATTTAGAGCAATGCTTGAATTAAAAAAGTTGAGCAGCTAACATACACCCACATTTTAAATGAAAAGCAAAACCAACATTTCCTTTAATCATTTCTTAAAGAGAAAAACCATTTCTTTAAGCATTCAAAATGCATTTAAGATTGCCGTTTTGATTTGAAAATATTTGCTTTTTAAATAATTTAAAATTAATGATTCTGATGAAATTTTGCATCTTTCTGTGCCCATCTACCATGCTTAGCTCTTTTATTACAAATGCTGTCAAAAAATGAATTTGTCTTGATTTATTATGTTTATTATCAGCTGAGTTGTGCCATAAACCGCAGTTCATAAAGAACAACATTGCCCAGTTTTAACGATTTTACGTCTACGTTAAAAACCGCAAAGTTTGCATTTTTATCATAGCACCTGATTTTTGCGGAAGTAGATGTTAAATTTTTAGTAGCTCAATAAATTTGTTTTATGATTTATTTAAAAATATATGTATTTTAGGCACACTTACACATAGTCAAATAAATGGCGCAAAATGTGCTTGTGTTGCGGGTTAAAGGCCTCTCGGCACAAAGCAAAAGTTGTGTAAAATAATTTGTCCATCAGCAAAAGATAAAACAAAATAAAACGATAATCAATAATAATAATAAAAACTGTAAAAGTTAGCAATTAAAAACTATGAACTCATTACTGAACACTGAGAAAACTTGGCAACTCTAATGTTTATTTTCATTTTAAAAACGGACATTTTAAAATGAGCTTCTGAAACGTTCATTTGATTTTTTTATAATAAATATTTTAAAATGAACTTTTAAAACGTCCGTTTGATGTTTAAAAATAAAAATTTTAGAAAAATTAGAAGCTATTTTTAAAATGTTCTACTGAGCTAAGCTGTTATATAATGATTTCTTGGTAATGAGATTTAGTACCTTACTGTATTAAAACACACATTATTTTAACACGGGCTGGTAATGAGCTGTTAAAGCGTGGTGCTTATATACTTACCACCTATTTTACCTATAAATCCGATTTAAGCTACTTACAACCTGCATTACCCATAACTGAGAGGTCAACTAATTTTCTTCAGTATTACCTATAAAGCAGAGTGAAACTAATTACCTACCGCATTACCTATAAGTCAAATGGAAAATAATTACTCCAGTATTACCTATAAGTAAGAGTACTACTCATTATCACCAGTATTACTTATAGGTCAAAAGGAAACTACTTAGCGTTTTCATTATCAAAAAGAGTACATTACCAAGTAGAGTTAATTATTAATATATAATTTATTTATAAAAACCTGGGAAGATTATAAAACTTTAAAAAGATCCAAAAATACATTTTTACATAAATAAATAAATACAAATCTGAAAACATCACGAATGCCCAGATTCTCTGCACTTTCAATCAAGTTTGCCTTCAAAATTTCAAGATAATGAGAAATTTTTTTTTTAAATTTTTTGCTTGCAACCCTCTATTTGGCTTACACCACACATATGAGGCTCCAGCTAAGCCAAAATTTAAATTTCTATTTAATTTAGACTCATCAGCAATTATTACCGTATTCCAAAAGCTTGGCTCCTTATACAAGAGCTCCTTAACAAATTTCAAACGGCACTTCTGATTTATTGTGATTAAAAAGAGCTTCTCTAACTCCACTTCAATGGCCACTTTTGGAGCCCATAGTTTTGGGGTTTACTGGATTTTTCGGACAACATAGTGCTTGTCCGTTGAATTGAACAATTTTTTTGAGAGCATTTCTTACCTATCATGCCTTATATTTTCCCGGACAAAACGATAAATGATGCTATTGACTGTGGAGTCACTCAATCCAACCATCTCTTTCGCTCAGTCCAACCAATTTTTCGACGCGAATAGAGATTTTTAAACGACTGAGGAAAAGTTCTCGCTACTTAATTATTGTACGTGGCCGCATTTTGAAAAAGAAACTTTATGCAAGGCCTACACACAAAACTCACATAAAAATGAACTTGACAGTGTTGTGTCAAAAAAAAAAAAATGTCAAAATTCAAAATCTAAATAACAATAAATTAAGCGATAATTTATGAGTTAAATAATTACACTTACAACCTGCATTTACATAATTTTAAAATCTTTTTTAGTTAAGTTGTAATCGCTGCTTTAAGTTTTTGTTAAGTGCTGGTTGAAATAAGCTGTGAGCCACTGTAGTTCAAAAAAAGGACTTAAAGCTTCGGCTGTGATACCATGCCACGCAAAACGGGTTTCGTAATAACATAATAAAGTTTATCGGTGGTTTCTGAAGTACTGTGTCGAAAACATTAAAAAACATACAATAATAAAACATAAAGTTCAAAAATTCAAAACTGCATTAATGAGCTCATAGTTAACCTACAACAATTAAATTTGGTATGCATGCGTTTTATATCAATACAAAGACGTTTTCGAAAAATGGGTGTCATCCGCCTACTGGCACGCCCATCTCCCATACAACCAAAAAATTGAAAAGTCAATAAATAAGCTTCTGTTAATCTTACAAAAATAAAATTTGATGCTTACGTTTGTAATAACAAAACAAAACTACTCTTACCTCCCATACAAAGCAAAAAGATTATGTTTGTCATAGAGAGATCAAATTTGGTATGTATGTATTTTATACCAAAACTAAGGTGTGTTCCAAAATTGGGGGTAATCCGTCTATGAACACGTCCAACTCCCTTAGCGAAAGCACAATAAGGGCATTAACTGTGAGCTACAGGAATAAAACTTGGTATGGGTAAATTTCCGCCCACGGACACGCCCATTTTCAGTAATATTTTATTTTTTTTGAAAAGTAGGTTTAGGGTATTTCATAGTCGGCCTAGACCGACTTTAGACTTTCTTTACTTGTTTAACTTGTGACTGTTTTGTATTTAGTGTGCGATATCTCTAAAAATAAAAAAGTTGGCTTTACTAAAAAATTATACTTATAAGAAAACAATGAAATTTTATCCTAACTCCATTTGTTTTCTAATAAGTATAATATTTTTAGTACAGTCAACTTTTTCATTTTTAGAGATATGTTTATGTTTTAAAATTAAATAAACTATAAGATTTATTATGAAAAAAAATTTAATATATTACGTGAAATTTTGAGAAATTTGGACTTAAAATTGCAATTTAGTAGTTTCCACCGATTGATTTCATCTTGAGACAAGCACAGCTCAGGAACGGTTAAGTTGGTGAGGTTTGTTGATATACCGTTAGAAAGATGATTTTATCGCCTTTGCAATGAGCTCTCAAATGAGTTTTCTGTGAGTTAGTTTTTGTGCTAGAAACAATAATTTGAATCAAATTCGTG
Source organism: Tetanocera ferruginea (assembly GCA_958299015.1). NCBI lineage: Eukaryota > Metazoa > Arthropoda > Insecta > Diptera > Sciomyzidae > Tetanocera > Tetanocera ferruginea. Next base: position 10,996,509 of record OY282643.1, on the reverse strand, counting down.
AAAATCTACCTCCCATATGATTTTTAGCTCAAATAGTTGCACTCAGTTGCGGGACGCCCTATACAGGTTTTTTCATTTCAAATTGAACTTTTCACAAGTTTCATTTCAAATTAAACTTTTTCCAATTCAAATTGAACCTTTTACACTTTAAATTCAACTTTTACTTATATTTGTTTTTGAACCATGTCAAAACCAATAAATTAACCCTGTAGTTCCCAAGTCTGCTTGTAGACAGTCTTTATGCTTCTTTTCTTTGTTCTATCAACTCCGGAGAATCCCAAATTTTATATTGATTGACTTAATTTTATATCAATTCAATTTGGGAAGTTTATCAGTTCAATTTAAACTAGAGGGTTAATAGAAATAAAGAGAACATTTAGCCCTGATTTTTTTTTAAGTAGATTTATACTGACATTGGAATGATCAGTAGGTTAAAAGTTGACAATTTTACAAAGACTGAAAATTGGCGCCATGAAATTTTGTGGGGAATTGAAGATCGGCAAATCTGGAGATTTACAATAACAAATAAAGCAAATTGTAATAGACTTAAATATATATTAACCCTCTTTAACCGAATCTTATTTCAAGTCGAAGAATGCACTCAGTGGCTTTTATCTTCCAAAAAGGTGTGACCTTGGTGGAGCAATAGAATAAAACAACTGGTATGATTTCATGGCATGGTTTTTTAAACACCCACTTAACTTCGTTATTATACTTAAGGAAAACTTAAGGAAGAGGGAATATTTTGTTGGTTTAAGATGATTCATTGACAAAAAATAAGTTTAACAGTCTCCTTAGTTATAAGGCCACCCCAAACGATACGACAAGTCGGATGGACCTGTCATGTCTACGCACATGTAGTACCGTTCGTGTGCTTAAAATGAAGTCGGATAGACATGTCCGATGAAAGACAAATATTTTTGACTTTTTGCTCGGTCCATCCGACATGTAGTATCGTTTGTGTGCGTGTCCATCCAACTTGGTGCATTTTTTCATTCGATAACAATTTTTGAGAGAAGCACATCTCGCGCATAAAATAACACACATAATAAATGTTGAATTTTTAATAGAATTCGTTAATAAATAAAGATATCTCACGGAGACTTGAAAGTTTAAAGAGAAAAGAATAAAAATAATGCAAATATATAAATTTTAGCGCTACAAATTAATAAGTGCGCTCGATGTGTACTGCATGAAATCTATAAAATAATGAAGTCTATCCGACATGTCCGACCGTGTAGGACCAAAGACAAAAAGTTCCGTTATTTGGTGGAACTACTTGTCCGATGGACATGTAGTATCGTTTGGGGTGCCCTATAGCAAAGAAAAAATGTCATAAAAAAACCATTGTTAATACTAAGGAATTATCGTTTTTTTGAAAAAAAATTCAAACTTGCTTTTATCTCAAAAACCCAATGAAACAAAGCTGTGTTTTATTAGGAATTACAGGGCATAAATTAGTTATTTTAGTTATAATTTATTTTATTATTAATAAATTTATGCAAGCAGGTATTATAATAAAATTAATATAATAATATTAAATAATTAATATTTAACCATTACAAAGCAAGATTAACGATTCTTGTTACAAATCATTGTCTTTGACATTATTTCTGAAAATACTGTTAACGAAGGTGTAACGGTGCTTACACGGTAACTAGTTTCTGAGGCAGTTATGGCAATAATTACTTCTCATTTTCTCAATGAGAACTTTTGAACCATACTTTCGTTAATATTGGAAAATATTTGTAGCTGATTGTTGTAACTCGAACAATACAAAGTCGAGTATGTGACAATCGTTATTTTTATGATCTTACGATTAACTGATGTGTGGTTCATATAGCATAAAACAGCCAATATGTCAGCTTTAATTGAACTTTCGACAAGTTTTATATAAATAATTGACAATTTTTTATAAATAATCTATCTCTATGTCTTAAATAATGGCCCAAAGCCGAAATGTTTGTTTTTTATAAACGGTTTTTAAGTTTAATTTTGAAAAATAAATACAAGTTCAAGTTTGAGCCTTCACATCCAGTTTATCTCTATTTTGAAACGAATCAATTTTAGTTAATTTGTTTGTTGTCAAATGTTGCTTCTTATAGCGCACTATAATTTATTTTTTATTCGATTATAATACCAAGACATTCGGTAGTAAACTATACGAGAGGTATTGAGTAAAATGTGCATAAATTTTTTATGCGATTTTTACAGGAGAAACCATTCATTTCTGTTGACAGCATATAAATTACTATAAATGACTCTTACATTTAAATATTTTTTGATGACCTCAGACTATTAAAATCTGATACTTTAGCATGCATGCTGGGTTTGAACTTTGTTTTTTTTTTTACTTTGTCATGTTCAAGTTTGTATTGTTCGAAACTAAGTTTAAAATTTATAACTAAGAAACCTACTTTCTTGTTTCCTTTAAGTTAACCCATTTTGATGTAGTCTCGATCCCAATTTTTTTTCATTTTGAAACTTAATTTTTAAACTTTATTTTTCCTTTAATACGGCACATTAATCATTTTAATAACTGCTACTTATATAAAGGCAAATTTTTTTATATAGCTTATCCTAGCTTAGCTGCTTTTAAGAAAATAATGACCAAGAATTTTTGTGTTATAATAAAAAAATAAGCTGCATAATAATAACAAAATTCTCTGTTTTCTTAATGTTTTAAGCATTTAAGCGTTTTAAGTAGCGTCTTTATTTTTATAACGTAACAATGTGGTTTGAGGTTTGGTCAGCATGAAGGTTAACACCAATTTAGGTAATATGTTTTCTGTTACCCCAACAAAAGTTGCTTTATAATTAATTTTCCGGGAATAACAAAATAGCACAAAGAAAAAATAAAAAAAAAACAAGAAACTTTGCATAAACCAGAGGCGCATCAACCTTTTTAAAGGTATAACGCCAGCATTTATCATTCATTAATTATTAAACAAAAATCTCTTGACATATTTACACAAAATGTTGTTGCTATGTTGAGGCAAACATTTAGATTGTTACAAAGAAAGGAAAAGAAGACTAACAAACATTTCGGGACCTCAGTTGGCCTTCTTAAATGTGACAAAAAGGTCAGCTGTTTTTTTTTTTTTAATGGAGCCAATTTTACTTTATCATTTAATAGGTTTACATAATTAGTAATGAGTTTGAGAAAAATTCTTCATCAAGCCGAACAAATATGCCTGCGTACTAAGAAATCATAAAGTAGTCTGAATATATTTTTGGTTATTTTTAAGCACAAGATACCCAGTGAAGCAATTGTAACTTCCTTTGCACCTAAGCAACTCATAGAGTTCAGTGGGTAGTAAGAAAACATGCTAGGTTATATTTTTTTATCACAGAGTTGATTATATTAAGCGTTTTTGTCGTAAGCTTTAAATTTAAACCCAAATCCAGTTAGATTTCAAATCATATGATTTTGAAATTAAAAAAAAGCAAACTTAACATTTGCCGCATCCTTAAATAGCATTTTAATTAAACTTAGCAAAACAAATCAATGTTTACAAATTGTTTTTTTTTTTTCTTCATCTACTTCTTAGCTGCCGGTTATTATGGTCATGGTGGATATGCAGCTCATGGTCTTGGCTATGCTGCTGCTCATTATGCCGCACCCGCTCCAGCTTATGCAGCGCATTATGCCGCTCCTGTGGTTAAGTAAGTTTCTCGATACACCACAAAGTTAACTAAGAAAAGTTCTTTAATTAAATCATGTATCTTCATATTTTTCTTTTATAATTTTTTTTTTTCTTCTGTTATTATTGCATACTTTAAGGGCTGCTGTTGCTGCTCCAGCCTTGGTACATGCATCCGTTGCTGGACACGGTGTACACTATGGTTATTAGATTAAGAAACCAAATCAACAACTATGGAATAACAAGAAAAAACAACTGAAACAACAACAACTCAAATAACAAAACACAAAACTGAAAAATTACATTTAAAGCAAACATTGAAAAACAATGAAGCAGAAGCTGGAAAAATAAACGAACAGAAATTTTACCAGAATTATTTAAATTTTATTCAGGATATACAAGCACGAGTTTTATTTTTGTAACTTTATAGAAATGAAATAAGACGAAAAAAAATGTTCACATAAAGTTTCATAAATAAAAACATTATATAGGTATATTTATGCATGTAAATAAAAATGTCACAATTGCAGCAAGTGGTCAATTTTTAATTTATACGAATGCCAATTCACACTTTGTTTTTTTTTGTCATCATGTAAATAACAATGTTTAAGTGAACAGTCACAATTTATCGCGGTTGAATGTGAGAAGACATAATATTATATATTTATATATATATATGTATATATTTAATTAAATAAATGTTAATAAAATTGATAAAAAGTGTTTTTTTTTTTTTTGGTTAAATCAAATATAATTAACAGTTCAGTTGAGTTAAATTCGTTCAGTGTTGCTACAAAATTTTATAGAATTTCTGACTTAATGAGCTTTAAAAGTTTTTAATTTGAGTGAAATTGTTACTCAAAAAAAAATACCACATAGCAGAACCACAGCTCGGAGAGGCAGTAATTCAATTTGCATGCAAAGTTAATTTGTCAAGTATTGGTTTTTTTTTTCTATCATAGAACAGACGTAAACTCAAAACTATATCGGACAGTTACGCTGATACTAAAGCGCATATTGCAGTGTATAAAAAGAACTGCTGACAACCACCACATAGGCCAAAAGTTCAGCAAAAAATATTTCAATGTCATGAATGAGAAAACTAATGAAAACAAGACTAGTTCTGCTGTTCATCGGATCGTATTTGTATCAAGACTGATAAATGAAAAGTTGCTGCTTGTTATTTTGAATTAAGATAGCATTGATTGAAAAGTATAAACTGCACTTGAAAAAAATATTCGTATGGAACTGAATAAACAAACAATAATAAAAACTCGCGTGTAGCAACATACACGTGACAGAAGTGAAACTTCTTTAACAGTAAGAAATAAGAGAGATTTTAGTGTGAAATAGAGAGAGAAAGTATCTGAAAAGAAATTCAATCAATACGAAATGGAATAATAACACTGGTTTACAGCCAATATGTACTTTGAATGCCACTATTCTTTTCTCATATAAACTCGGTCGCTAATTCCGAAAAAAAATTTTTTTTTTTTCTGTCACTCCGTTTTCGAGATATTGCCCACTGTAGGGTTTTCAACGAAAAAAAAAAGTTGGTTCCACTTAATTGCATATATCTCCAGAACCAACAACAGTAATCAAACAAATGATATATCAAATAAAAGCTAATAAAATTTCTTACAAACAATGCAAACATCATTTTTTGGTCGAGCTGTTAGTTTTGGCGGAATAAATTCAAATTTCGGGGATTTTTTTTATTTTTCAGAAAAATTTCCAAAAAAAGACAAAATAGTTGCAAATTTCGTTAAGAAATCAAAATATTTTGTTGCTTTTGATATTTTTTGCTAAAAACCTTTATTTTTCTAAAAAAAATAAGCTATTGTTGAAGAAAATCTATTGAGAAATGAAAAAGTTGTGTTCAATGGAAGATTATAATCTGTTGTTTCAATATTTGCATCCAGGGACCGTATCGGCTATGGTTTCTATCGAAAGTGTCACATATTAACTTTTATCTCTTAATTTGTATTTTTTCCGACAAAAATAAAAGTTATTTTGTGCCTTATAGTTTTTTTTTTTACTTTTATTTTATCGGTTAAAAATAACAGTTATTTTCTGCCGTTTATTTTTTCGGTCAAAAATATCAGGTAATTTATATTTGTTGAAGTCATTTTACCGACTAAAAAAATTTTGATAGCATTATTTTCATCTCATCGGTGAGACATTTTACACATGATGTCAACAGTTTAATTTGTTAAGCGGCCTTTAAAAAAACACAAATTGCTTGATATTATTGACCGAAAAAATTAAAGTCACAAAATAACTGCTATGTTTCAAAAGAATACAAGGCAAAAAATAACAGTTAAATTTTAACTTTTAAAGAATCGAAGTCGAAAATGTAAAAGGTACTTTATATTCGTGAGGCTGAGGACATTGGGAACATAATGGTATATTTGGTATCATAATGGTATTTAAAAGTCTTTCAACAATTTTTTCATTTAAAATTGGTAAAATAACAGTTATTTTCGGTCCTTGTTTTAGTTGCTTTCGAATGTCTTCTCAATATTGTCAGTTTTTTAATGCTAGATTGCATTTGCATAGTACTCGTTGAAGGAGCCCCCGAAAGCAGAGACAAATCTTGTTGATTATTACCTCCTGCTTCCTGATCATAATAATTGCTATGTTGAGTGAGGGCCTCGTAAAGCAGTGAACGTTGATTGTTGAGTTCAACTTGGTTGGCTATAAAATTTTATTGAGATGATGGCTAAGTTCCAAAATACATTTGTACAAAGCATCAGTGAGTTTTTCTGGGGAACATTTTGGAACTCAGCCGATTTGACAATCACTTTACCTTCATCATAAGTTGCAGGCCCAGCTGCGGCTTCATTCTTAAGAGCTCTAATTCGCTCTTTATATTCACGAATGCGTTCTGCCTGTTTTAGCTATTTTCTTAGCTTTGATATGTTATTTGGCTGGCAAAAACTATTCTCGGCAGTCTTAAATATTGCACTTTTAACAATTTTTCCTTTAAGTATTATATTGAATTAATTGTTTTTTGCATGTTGTCAATCATCTGTCAAGTTTTTGATCACAACGAACGAACCAAATTAAGCTTTAACCTCGTTATGCGGCGAACGGGCAGTATAATTTTTTTCCGCTGAATGTATCATCTCTATTCCTAAATATTTTCATTTGAAGCTTTAAGAAATAAATTTTCCGTGCATACTTTTCGGATGAAAATTAATGTTACGGACAGAACGTTACGCGTTCAGTATTAATAACATTTTGTTTGCCTGTTTATCATGTGCCTACGTTGCGTTAAGGTATAGATTCCGACTCTTGAGCAACGATGGTCAGGGTTGAATTCTCGCTAGCGGCTATCATTTTTTGAAAATTTTCATATGAATTCAAAACGTAAGCCTAGCGTCACGAATAAGAGACCTTGAAATTACACTTGCTGCCAAAAAAAGTTTCACTTCAAAATTTGTTAAAGTACTGATTTAAAGTTTGATATTTGGAGCGTCATAATCAATTTTTTCCAGCCTACGTAGATTTTGTTTTAAAATCGGTGAAGTTTTTAATTTTTAACTAAAATGAAATTTTAATTAAATCAAATATTTGTATAATTTTGAATTATTTATACCAAACTTATTATTTATAACGTGATATTTTTTTGAAGTTAAAATTTTTATTGTTTAACGTCTTAAATCAATTTGTTATTCTTGCAATTAAATCATTTCAATTAATTTGGAAAATATAAGCGTTTTACTTGTTATTTTTGCTGTTTTGTGCTCGACTCAAAATGCTCAAATCCACCAACAGTACTCGACAGGCATGTGACGCGTCTTTTCCTATGTAGAGTTGCTACATGTTGGCAATGTCTTGATGAAACCACTCTCCATGCTTTTCATTCAAATTTTCCAGAAGAAATTCAACCATTTGAAAGGTCGACTCAAAAAGTGAATTTTATGTAACATTTTGAAATTATTGACTTCAGATTCAAGATTAGCGACCACCAAAAACTTTCGGGGCATCAAATTTTAAATGCATAATATCTTAATATATAAAATACAAGCGTCCTGTTCCGTGCTCTATATCAATCAAACTGTTCATAGATATTATTATTACTATAATTTTTAAAACCTGTTCAGCCTGAACCAGAACCTGTTCTAAAATTATTCATTGAAAATCTTTGTACATGAAGACTAGCGCATTTTCCGAACAACTATACATCAAACATTATGTTTATGTCAAACATTACCAGAATCGGACACTGTGCGGCCTGCATAAGCTGAACAGCAAAAATCTGCTATTACAGTGCTTCTTGAGTTTGTTCAACCTTTATGGTGCACTGAAAATTTATTAAGTACTTATCAGAAACTGTTCACCCTAAGATGCACTGAAAATTAAATTGGTACTCATCAGTAGCAACATTGGTTTTCACCATACTATGTTTTTGAGGTGCTATTTTTTTATATATATTTTTCAGCAATGGCAATTTGACGAAGACTGAAACGAAACCACATTTCAGGTGAATGTAAAAATGTGTCATATCTTCTGCTACTTAATTATTTCGAATACGACCCGTCGTACAGTGATGCGAGCTCATATAGCGAGTGGGAAAATTTTAATAATGAACCGATTTTTATGAAATTTCATATCTACAAAGGTGGATATGATCTACTAAACTCAAAAATGTTATTTGCTCGGACGTCCAGTACTTAAAAATGTGTGTGAAAACTGTAAAATTGTCAATTTCAGAATGTATATAGAATATGAAAAAGAAAATGAATTAAGAACAAAAAAAAAACATTATTTATTAAGCAAATATCAACAATAATAAATCAAAACAATAAAAACTAGGAATCTCAATAAAATAATTTTTCAAGAAATTATTCAATTTTCATTTAATAAAATGCTTCAATAAACATTTTTTTTAATTTTCACACAGAATGTATTTTTTAATATCTTCTAAAGGTAAATTGGATTTATTTTCTGTTACAATTCTTTTTGATGAAAGCAAACGAGAAAGAAGATCCTTGTTGGCGTGAGTTCTGGAGTTTTTTCTTGTATGGGACAACCGGACTTGCCCCATATTTTTATTATTTGCTTCCAATGCCTCTTCAGACAAATTACTTTGGATAAAGAAAAAAATTTATATAGCAAAAAATTTATATTTAAGTGCATTACAAATACCTATTGGCAAATCAAATAATTTATAATATATGGTATATAATATCATCCAAAGTGAATCAAACACATGTTTCTCGTTATTTTAACTAATTCTTCAAATGCTGTAACATTAATTGGCAGTCAACAAGAAAGCAATCTCAGAATAATGGAACATTTTTTTATCAAGTCCTCATTAATTTCAGTGATTTCAGCTACAATTAGTGTGTTGGAAAAAAATCGACGAGCCGTATTTCCGTCATTTGTGGTGCCGAATCCAGTTTTGACTTGATCCACAATTATACCTGTTCTTGTCTTGAACTCTTTTTGCATTTTTTGTTTCGTTTTCAAAAAAACCGCTTTATTTTCTTTGCGAACTTGCCAGCTTTTGAAAGGAAGTCGGTAGGCGATAGCAATATGCACTCAAAACATTTTATCCACGCATGCAATGTTGACAAACCAAATTATCAATATTTGCAAATTTAGAAAAATTTAAAATATTTATTTCTGTTGTGGATGCTCCACATTTGAAGCACTTGAATGTTGCATTTGTATTCGTTAAAACGTTTGCTACAGCTCCATCTATCATTGTGCAAGCTTTTTAAAAGCAATTTCAACATTTTTACTATTCCATTCATAAACAATACATTCTAAATTTACAATTTTAGCTTTCATTGCGTTGTACTCAGTGAGTACAAAATCTTTGTTCTCCTTTGCAAAAATGAATTTAATGGGTCTGCAAAACACTGAAGAGGAGCTTTTTTGGTTTATCCAAAATCATTAATCCTAAAATCCTACGAAAAATTCTTGACCGTTAAACTAAAAACTAAATAACTTTCTCTACTATTTTCAAAACCCTCGTATTTCGTAACTACTAAAATCCCCAATTAAAAAAAAAATCGTCCGGGATTCCGGGATCCTTTAATTTGTTTACCCTTGTATATGCAAAACAATAATAATGTATACATACACAGTGCAACACCAAAAAAAATAACCATACCCTGCAAACATTTGGAAGACGATTGGAAGATTAGATCATTTGGCGACGCGCTAGCGATTCGCCTAAGGGTTCTTTGGAAGATTGATCGCTTTTCGATCGCCAAAGCGATGAATACGCGATTCTCAAAAAATTTAAAAATCTTCCTTCGCTCATTCCGGCGATCGTTGGAAGATGGATCGCTTTTCGATCGCCCAAGCGATGAATGCGCGATTGACAAAAAATGTTCAAAATCTTCCTTCGCTCATTCCGGCGATCGTTGGAAGATTGATCGCTTTTTGATCGCCCAAGGGATGAATGCGCGATTCAAAAAAATTTTAAAATCTTCCTTCGCTCATTCCGGCGATCGTTGGAAGATTGCTTTTTAAAAAGCTTTTCAAAATCTATCATTGTTGTATGAAGCAGGCTCTGAAAAATCGTTTAAATTAATGAAAAAATTCAACTTTTCAAAAACGTCATGAAACTGGAATAAAACAACGTCTGAAGAGCCCGCTAGTTCAAACATGCAACATTTGTAACATTCAACAACGATGCTCTGCGACAAACAAAAACCCCTTCTGCCATTCTTTGGCGAATCGCTTAAGACTCCTTTCAGCGAATCGTTCGCGACTCTTCCTGGCGAATCGCCTAAGACTCTTCTCGGCGATTCGTTGGCGAATCTTCCCGGCGAATCGCTTAAGACTCCTCTCAGCGAATCGTTCGCGACTCTTCCTGGCGAATCGCCTAAGAGTCTTCTCGGCGATTCGTTGGCGAATCTTCCAGGCGAATCGCTTAAAACTCCTCTTGGCGATTCGCCGGCGAATCTTCCCGGCGAATCGCTTTTATGGCCTCAGCTGCTTACATTCGGCGATACCCGGAAGACTCTCAGAAGAGCTCGCCGGCGATTGTTTTATCTTCCAAGCGATTCGCTGGGGATTCTCAGGCGATTGAAAATGTTTGCAGGGTATACGGACACCACTACATGATAAAAGACTAAAAAAAAAAAAGACCCGTGTCTCGCAATTTTCCCCAAAGTCATGCACTTTTTGTTTTATGGGCCCCCAGAATTTGGGTCCTCGGTATCATTTTCGTAAAAATGTGATCATTTTCTCAGGCTCATATCTTGTAAACCGTTCAGAATTTCGATTTACTCTCAGAGGCAAAGTTGTAGCTCTTGTCATAAGGAACAAAAATTGCCAACATATAAAATAAAAAAAAACTTCACCTTCTAGGTCAAAATCGCAAAAAACTTAAAAAATTTCTATTTTTTTTTACCTTTTTTCCCGTGTTCAGGTCCATAGGTAGCAAACCGTTCAAAATTCAAGGAAACAATCAACTACAAAAATGTACCTAAGATCTCAATAAACAAATTTCTAAAACATATAAACTTCCTAGAGATGATTCTTAACACCGTTTTTTAATTTGAATTGACATGAATGAATTCACATAAACACAAGCCAAAATATAAAAATACCTGGAAACACATTGTCATAAAGATGAAATTGTGAACATATGAAATCAAAAAACTTCTATCAAAAAACTACCTGGAAGCAAACATCTGCATTGAATTCACATAAACACAAGCCAAAATATAAAAATACCTGGAAACACATTGTCATAAAGATGAAATTGTGAGCATATAAAAGCGACACGACGCTCACATCGAGGCATTGCACAGCGCGACGTCAACGAGAGCTCAGCGGTGAAAGTTATAAAGTGACAGTGAAAGTAAAAAAAAGTGAAAGTGCTACTGCATAATTCTCACACAACATTGGCAACTGACAATTTCAATATGCAGTGTGAAAAAAAGGATTTATTTTGCTACGTTTGCGGTCATCAAACCAGAAAAATAACATCTACAAGATTTCAAAAGGAAAAGAATCTTTTAACTACTGAATTCAAAAGAGCATATACATTGTTTTTCGACGAAATGGACTTGACCGGTGAAAATTACACACCTAATACAGTGTGTCACCAATGTTATAACAATCTCATGGCATGGTTGAGTGGAGGCAGAGGTACTATGAAGTATTGTAAGCCGGTAAACTGGATTAATCGTCCAGGTGATCATGATGCAACCAGTTGCTATGCATGCGTAAATTATAATTAACGTCTAAATCGACATGCTGAGGAGAACAAAATTTATAAAGCAACTGCAACAGCCACACTACCAGTGCTTGCACCTGAAAATTTTGTATCACCAAGGCCGCCAACTCCAGATCGTCCTACAGAATTTACAGCAATGAGTACAGCAAGTGGAGTTACTTATGAAGATCCATTTGATACCGATTATGAGCCCCAACAGGGAAGAGATGGACCACAACTAATAACACAAATGGAAATGGATTTCATTGTGGCCATATTGGGATTATCCCAGCGGCTTGCAATATTTTTAACAGCTTTTTTAAAAAAAAGAAAACTCACACATGCTAATGTCAACTCTACGGCGTACCGCAAACGACAAGCTGAATTTCAGATGCTGTACACTCTAAATGATGACAATTCGTTTGCTTACTGCAACGATATAAAAGCTTTGGTGGTAAAAATGGGAATGAACTACATCGCTAGTGAGTGGAGATTATTTATTGATGGTTCTGCTTCAAGCTTGAAAGCAGTGTTGTTGCATGTGTCGAACCGAAAACCTTCCATTCCGCTAGCAATGGGTATCAACATGAAAGAAAGCTATGAAACATTGAAAGATATAATGGAAAAAATCAAATATTACGAAAATAAATGGAAGATTTGCTGTGATTTGAAGGTCATCAACATTATGCAAGGGATCATCGATAAGGGCGGCTTCCCAAAATTCTTTTGTTTTCTTTGTAATTGGGATTCACGCTCACCTCTGATGTAATTCCAATGTAATTCGTGGAGGCCAAGAGGAAGTGTGGATGAACAAATACAACAACATAGACGGTTTCACCAAACCACAATGCCCATGGAAAAACGGTTCAAAGGCAAAAACCTGGACGCATTGCTTGCAGAGGTATGTTGGTGGAGTCACAAGATCACCCTGTATGATGTTAATGAAGTAGTTGAAGAAGAAAGAGCTGATGATGGAGGGCAGTCTGGAAGCAACGTGCCTGTGGACACCATAATTTCTGAATCAGAGTCAGATTCGAACGATTCGGACGACGATTTGGGTCCACAACTTAAGAGAGCGCGATTTGCAAGTCCAGGGCCATCAACATTATAAACATAATTATAACATTTTAACATAATTATTATAATACGAACATTTTTTTTTAATATTTTTGTAATAGATAGCATAGTAACTTAATGTTGAAGTAAATAAAAAACAAACGAAATTAAAAAACGGTGTTAAGAATCATCTCTAGGAAGTTTATATGTTTTAGAAATTTGTTTATTGAGATCTTAGGTACATTTTTGTAGTTGATTGTTTCCTTGAATTTTGAACGGTTTGCTACCTATGGACCTGAACACGGGAAAAAAGGTAAAAAAAAATCGAAATTTTTTAAGTTTTTTGCGATTTTGACCTGGAAGGTGAAGTTTTTTGGATTTTATATGTTGGCAATTTTTGTTCCTTATGACAAGAGCTACAACTTTGCCTCTGAGAGTAAATCGAAATTAGGAACGGTTTACAAGATATGAGCCTGAGAAAATGATCACATTTTTACGAAAATGATACCGAGGCCCCAAATCTTTGGGGGCCCATAAAACAAAAAGTGCATGACTTTGGGGAAAATTGGGAGACACGGGTCTTTTTTTTTTAGTCTTTTATCACGTAGTGGTGTCCGTATATAGTTATTTTGCCGTGACTTAAAAAATTACATACAGTGATATTAATATTTTGCAATTTAGTTTTTAAGGCTATACCCGTTTGTTTATGTTCCTGTGATGTCTACCAGCGTTATAAATTTATTGTTAAACTTTATGTTTAATGTTAAATTATAACAGTGTTCCTGATGATGAATCTGGCGGAGTTCGAAATATTGGACAAAATAAAAATTTTATTATAAACAAATTAGTTTGTTTTATTAATGATAAATAGTGACCGGACATTTAGCCCAAACAAATCAAAAATCAACATTAATAACACTCTTGTAAGAATGCACTCTCATACACACATACATATGGGCATCTCCCAGTGGCACGGACGCGACATTCGCACTGTTTTAACTACTCGAAAAAACAGGAAAGAAACAAAATGAGCCGATATGTATTTTAAGTTTTCTAACGCGATGAAAGAGTGCTACATTTAAAAAAAAAATTGGCGAGATTTAAAACAAATCAGTACAAAGAAATAAGCAATCATTCAATGGAACGGACGCTACAAAAACAGAAGTTTTTTTAAAGTCGTATAGAAATATGCAAAATTTAGCTAATTTAGAGAACTTTTTTTTATATATAATATACATGTTATTGGAGGTCAAAGGATAACTATTGTTCGTAGACTTATGAAATATTAGAATTATCTCTTCCCTTTTTTAAATAGATATAGCACGAATACGGACGCGACATCTCGGACGCGACAAATTTTTCCACCATAGTAAAATACAGTAAAGATGTTCATTATAAATTTTAATAAAAATACATCATAATAAGTTAAATTCAAGTTACATAGCAGTAATACTAATCAAAATAAAAAAAAAATTAATTTAAAAGCTGTTAGAGTACTTTATTTAAATGTTTTTCTTCACTTTTGGTGGACCTTTTTTGGCAGATGCCCATATGCGCATCTCCCAGTGACACGGACGCGACATTCGCACGGTTTTAATTCCTCAAAAAACAAGAAAGAAACAAAATGAGCCGATCTGTATTTTAAATGTTCTAATGTGATGAAAGAGTGCTATATTTTATAAAAATATTGGCGAGATTTAGTACAAATTAGAACAAAGTAATAAGCAATCATTCAATGGAACGGACACGACAAAAAATATAAGTTTATTAAGCTCGTATAGAAATATGAAAAATTTTTCTAATTTTGAGAACTTTTTTATAACTAATTTATCGTAAACGATAAATAGCATGTTCAAAATAATAAGTATTAGATGATCATGAACAAAAAATTAATAAAATATGTATGATTTTCGCAAAAAGTTCAAACGAAATTTTGTAAAGATTTTTAAGAATTCGAACCTTCTTTCAAACCTATAAGAAGATTTTTCATGTGTACAAAAAAAAAAGCACAAGATTCGACTATAGATGTTAAAACAACTTTTGAAATTTGGCACTATAAATGAATTTATATTCACTGTGATATAAAGAATTAAAAAAAAAAGTTTTTCATGTTTTCATAAAAGATATAGTTTCCATAACGAAATTTTATCATTAACTTTAATAATCTTTAAAACAACTTCGCAAAAAAGATAAAAAAAATAAATTAAGTATGATATTACTTAATAGTAAGAAGAAAAAGTACAATTATTTTATATAAGCTATGTTTAAATCATGTTTTTTGTTTTCTACGTCTGCGTATTGAAGACGTCCCCTGAACTATCAGTGCTAAGTCTAACCATAAACCTCTAAAGCTGTGCTACATCATTTATGTACGTATAAATCCTAGTATGTTAATTGTAGCCGCCACCACTACTACTTTCGTTTCAACAATACATGCGAAGGTCATGCTTAACAAGCTGACCATGAAATTGGCGCCATGGACGGATGCTGAATTTATTTGATGGATAACATTGAAAAAAAGTGCAAAAAAGTGCACAGACGGAAATGATTAGCTGTGAGTTGGCTTGTTTGTTGGTTTGTATTTGTATGAGTGTGTATCTGTGCGTGTGCTGACAGCATTAAAACAAAATCAGTTGGCAGGAAAGCTAATATAACGTTAATTAAAAATCGATAGCAAAACAACACAGAAAGCAGCTAATGACATGACACTTGTATCAAAATCAATGCAAAAATACAGCGTGCTATTCTATTCATAGCCTTAATTATTCAAGAAATGTGAGTGTGCTCAATACTTTATCTTAAAGATTATGCTTGGTTTGAGCAAAGCTAACATAAAATATAAAATACAAATTAATCAAGGTTACACATGCTAACGCACCGTACTTAATTTCTTTTTTAGTAGAATATTTCTGCCTCAATACATTTTCAAATGGAATCCTTGACATGTACTAACCATTACGTATGTATATGATGGATATGTTTGATTTTTATATATATATAAATTTAATTAATTTTGTGAAAATGTATTGTTAAACATGTGTTGCTAGATTTTAATGAAATACTCGTTTATAAACATAACAACAAAAAGATAAAACATTTTTAGTTGAAAATTGTGTTTTTTTAGTATAAATGCGAAAACAAAGGCATTAAATTCCGATGTTTAAATTAAACAAAGAGAAATAAATGAACATGAACTCATTATAGCATAAGAGCAATAGCAAAACCATATGTGATAACAATTAGGCCTGATGATTGATTTAAAACAGCTAATGTGGGCTTTTGATGTACCACATTTAATATTTATTGATTGAGAGCTTAAAGCTAAAACAATAGCATTTATGCTGTTTAATGCAGCTTTTTGTTTAAAAATTCCATCGTTGCAGGAATGCAAAAATTTCATGATAATTTTGCTTTTATAGCATTCATCACTGATTTCGACCTTCAATTCAAATTCAATTCAATAGTATACAAAAATTCTAAAAAGACTCAAAAACAAACATATTTTTACTGATATCAAATTTGTGAAAAATTAGCTGTGCAGTTATTACTGTACGGAATTTTTATTATATCGTTTAAAGGAATTCTTCAAATGTGTTTGATGGAATTTAAAATTATTGAAATAAATAAATGACTGCATGAGAGCAGTACAGACAGCGCTCAGCATATGCTTTAAGAGATGAGCAGGAAAGGACAAGATGTGCATAAAAAAAAAAATTAAAAACTATCTTCTCGGCATATGACTTCAACATATGACCAAGATTGACGAAATTGAACAAATAGCCGGTATCGAAATAATTTTTGTTAATAGGCGAAAAATGGTTTTCTTCTTTTGTAAGCATGGGTTTGTTTCTAAGAGAAACTTTTGATGATGTTCTGGTGGTCTCTTTTGTCATTATTCAAACGATTTTTATAGTCCCAATAACAAGATGTTATGTGACGTTTTCGCTAGTGGCTGACGTATATTTTATGCACACATCTTACTTCCGATACATACACATCTCAATCACATCGCATATATCACACATACCCAGTTTTAGACCTCTTGCTTAAATATAAGCAGCAAAGAGTCAAATAAATAAATGATTTCTTACTTCTTATAAATATACCAACATTTTTATGAGAAGAAATATTTTTTAAATTGCAATTTTATACTTTTTTGTAATTATTGCTAAATTCTTTATATGTCCCTCTCTTATCTTTATTTAATTTTAACAAGAAGCAACCTAACGTTAAATTTCGAGTTTACTCAGAAGAGATCAAAGATATGTCTGCTCGTTACGGATTGTAGGTTGAAGGAAGAAGGTTGACGGAAGAGCTTTGAAATTTCTTGGTAACATTCAAATCAACTTCATGGACACATTACATAAAGTCCATGTAAAACAAAGCTATTGAATGGAATTCTGATTATTCTGACAAAATTATTTTTTGTTGATTATTCCATTCTTTCATTTTGAGATTGAATCAAAATGCCTATTTTCAATAGTACTTGATGATATGATGGTTTGATTTTATTTTTGTTCTCTTTTTTTTCTTTTTAACCAGCCTGCACAGAGGCAGGCACCTTGTGATTGTTTGTGTGAATGTTAACTTGCAGCTTCATTTAATATGTTTTGTATGTTCCTGGAACTTTTTGAATCGAATTATCACACGTTCACAAAGTAATTAAAATTATTTTCTATTTTAACAAAACATGGACATCATATAGAATCAATACCAGCTCTCTGACATACACAGTTAAAAATATGAGGATACATTTTATACTATTTGGTATAAATATAAATCCATACCAAATATGTTATAAAATTTATATCATACAATCTAATAAATCAAATTTATACAAAGTTGGAATAGATTTTATCCGAAAAGTGTATAAAATGTTTTTACACCAGGTTGGTATACATTTTAATATGCAAAAGTAAAAAATCTTTCAAAACCACATTTGGTTACTTTTTATAACAATATCGTATAAAAAATATATGGCACTCATGTAAACATACATTTTATATGTTAATATGTGTTACATTGAAAGCAGTGGCGTAGCGAGGGCGGCAGGGGGTGTCATCATGCCCCAGGCGCCAATTGCAGAGGGGCGCTAAATCATTCTCAAGACAAACAAAATTTTGCAACCAAATTTGTTTTAATTAATTAATTCAATAATTAGGTTAGCCAACTGTAGAGTACAATGCTATGATAATCAACAAAAACTAAAAAAAAATAATAAGGCAACATTTGTAAATTCTGATAACCACACATTAATTTTAGTAGGAGTTACTACAACTAACCAAGATTCAATCGTTGTAACATGTTTTGAAATAATTGATAACATACGCCTCTTTTTCTCACGTTCAACATTACGATGGAAATTGTTAAAAAATGCTTTAAAGAATCTGTTATTGTCGAGGGACTGGAAGAATACGTAGAACTATTAGAAAAATTAGCAGATGAAAATACTGCCACAAGTAGTAGCAGAAATGCTGCAATCTTTATCTTAAACCGAATTTAAACATCATAACTTTTGTCCATTTCTGGCATGAACTCTAAGAGAATTCATCGTGTGCAGCTCAGATTACAAGGTCCTAAAATTAAGTTAACAGAAGCATTCCATGATCTCAAATTATTGGCGACTGAACTTGTAGAAATTCGTAACGGGATTTGTGAAAAAGTAATCGAAAAGGCTAAAAATTTTTGAAAAAATGGGGAATCGACACAAAAATCCGTATTTTTGCACGCATTTCTTTCGGCGATAGCTTATATTCTAAACTAAAATGAAAATAGTTTTCGCTTTTTTATGAATGATGATAGTGCAAAAACTACTCATCCAAATGCAAAAATTTGTTGAACAAACATGAAGATATTGATTATTAATATTGAACAAGAAGTGAATAAGATATACTTATTTAAAGATATGCGAGAAAAACTTTAAAAATCTTATAAATCTTATGAAATCTTTAAAAAACGTCCGTTTGCGTGAAATTTCACTCGCAACATTCATTTTTTTGTTGCGTGAAAATTCTGACAAATACTTTGTTGTGAAGAAATTGAAAAATTTCATAAAGTCATGCTTTACTTCTCAAAATAGAAAAAAAATAAATATATGAAAATAAAAAATAAAAAAACAACTGCCACTTTTCACTTCAAAATAAATAGGCAGTTCAATTTAATTGTCGTGGAAAAATGTTGGGAGTATTTTTCATAGCGGAACAGAGTAATATTTTGACGAACATGTAAGAGTAAGAGAAATATCGAATGTAACATGATCAGTTCGATACAATTGATGTCAAAATTAAATATAGTTAAATTCACTCAATTGATATAAAAAAATATAAACTTTATTATTTCAGTTAGCGAGTAGTTCAGCAAGCAACAGTTATCTTTATCGAACTGTCAAAGTTAGGAATAAACATTGCTAGCAAAGATTTTATGGATACGAGTTAACAGGTAAGGTAGTTAAGGGCCAGTTAACGATAACCACAAGTTTCTTTAAAGCGTTTGGGAATTCAACTGATGTTGATGCTCTACGAAAAAAATAATTTAAAAGTGAAGTGGCTGAATACTTGGAAAAAAATTAGACCAGCATCACTGAACAACCCAAAAGAATCAATGCTGTAGTTGTTACCAGAGTTGCTTTTATCTTTAGACTTTTATTTCTTCGGCTTATGATAGTCCTTTTTTTGATATTTGAACCACTTCTTTTTTATTAAAACCAATTTAGAAATATATCAAAAATTTCTTAAATGAATTGGTAACATCTCTATGTTACATGCAATAACAATAGAGTTCAGCTACTACAGCTTTTTCGCACTTTCTCAGCATTAACCCATTTAAAACCACGACCCAAAGCATAAAAGAAATTTTATGTTAAGGATTCCAGTGGCTAAAAACAAGTTAATGTGGAAAAAATTTACCATCCAAAGTTTGGATTGGGCTCAGGGACAACACAGGACATAACTACTAACCATGCATACAAAGATCTATAATTACATAATCTCTTTTAGTCTACTTTTGAGTTGACCTTTTGATAAGTTAACATCAAAAACGCTACAGTTGTTAACAAAGGTACAAAAGGTACTCAATCTTTGTACTCGTACAACTAATATTTGTCAAAAGTACCCAAATCAAAAATGTCAAATGCACCCAAATCCTCTCGGCTTCTTTGTTTTAAATTTTTTTAGTTTATATTTAGTTTTATTGAAATTCACTTATATTTTCAATAACATAAATAGTTTTTACCTTTTGTAAAACGTACTTTTATAACTTGGTCAGGAAGTCTTTACGTATCAGTGCCGGAAAATAACAGTTACGCGCGCAAAAACACAAAAACTTTTCTATTACTTTTCTTCATGTAATGCAAGAATCGTCCAACTTCGTGACGATTACTGAAATACAATGATGCAAAATTTATAAAACAAATTATTGAAAAATAACGGTTCGTTCATACCGAAAACGTCACAGTCAAATGTGCCCCAAAGTCAAGGGTACCCCAGTTTATCCTACTAGGCTTACACTAAGGGAAAAAGTTATGTAGTCAGTACAGAGACAGCATGTAAAATCTATGCACTGCAACTTGTATGAGAACGCAACAAGAGCAGTATTTACTGAGTAAAGGGAGCGTGTACTGACTACATATCAATTTATTCACTTTTTAAAATGAATAAAAAATGTATTCAATACATCATGTTATGTGTTGAATACATAGCAGACTTCAATAGATACAAGCAACGTGTACTCAATCAACGTGTTATGTAATTTTTTACAAAAACTTTACTCAATACATAAAATATAGACTCAGTACACGTCCCTCTTATACGATTGAAGTGACATATTTATTCAGTACATTACATATGGACTCAGTACAGTATCTGTTGCACATCGGTACACGATTTTGCTGTTTTATGTCATTCGTTTCTTGATTTTCAAATAAGCAACACCTCTAAAGCCTCTAGAAAATCAGAGCAGGAATGAGTTTATCCACTGTACTCTAGAACAAAAGCGATGATTGGATAAGAATTAAATGGCTGGGTTTCTATAAGTAATTGCCAATTATTTTGTAAAATCTAGTCATTTCTTTATAAAATTATTTATTGCATTTGTTGAGAGGGTGCTTTAGGCACAGGCATGAATTGTGTATATATTCAATACATGGAATTATGAACAAAAAATATATAATGAATACATTATGCATGTACTCATTGCATAAAATTATGTTTTTAACATATGTAATGAGTAAATTATGTATGTACTCATTATATAAATGTATGCACTAAAAATATGTAATGAGTAAATTATGTATGTACTCATTACATAAAATTATGCATTTAAAATATGTAATGAGTAAATAATGTATGTACTCATTGCATAAAACTATGTACTCCAAATATGTAATGAGTAAATTATGTATGTACTGAGTCAATAATTTATGTAATACGTACATAAGATCTTTACTCATTACATAAAATTATTTGTAACAGCTTGCGATGAGTACAGTGAGCATGTACTCACCACATACATCCATGAATTCACGACACATATTTATGCGTTGAGTA
The DNA here is from genome assembly GCA_958299015.1 of Tetanocera ferruginea. Taxonomy (NCBI): domain Eukaryota; kingdom Metazoa; phylum Arthropoda; class Insecta; order Diptera; family Sciomyzidae; genus Tetanocera; species Tetanocera ferruginea. The sequence goes on along the minus strand of OY282643.1, from coordinate 10,975,078 downwards.
CATAAAATTCTTTATTGACTACATAACCGCTTGAAAGCATTATGTAGTCAATAAAGATTTCAACATGTACTCAATACATGAAAAATGTAAAATTTTTGTGTGCAGAAAACTATGCGATGAGTACATAAATTTATGTATTGAGTCCATAGGTTTTTCCCTCTGTGTAACTATAAAAACCTTTTTTGCGATTTTCGTGTTAAGTGACCCTAAATCTATAACAAAATATAATGAACTGTCGTGTACAGAACCTTTTTCTGATTTAGACGCATGGTGTTATTTTTATTAATGTAATTATGTAATAATTTAATAAGTGTATTATAATTATTTGTACTATTTATTAAGACATTATATATAATATATCATATTTTTTTTTCATTATTTGATTGGGGGCGCAAAAAAATTGTTTTGACCCGGGTGCCAGTTATGCTCGCTACGCCACTGATTGAAAATCATAAATCAGGAATAATATCTAGATTTCAATTGATAGATTTCATGTTATATTTTTTTTTACATTTTCGAAAACAAATTTTCAAGAAAAATAAATAGTAGAAAATTGTACTTAGAAATTTATATGTTCAATCATTGCTTCCAATTCAAGCGCTATATTTTTGTCTTAATATGTGTGTACAAAAAATATTCAACGGAACTATTTGCGCATCACATGATTACTGACTGAAGAACAAACGCAAACTGATTGTCTGCTAGCATCACTGCAGTTCAGTACCTTCGAAATCTCGACTTGAACGTAAAAGCTGAGTGGCTCCGTGAGGTTCTCATTTGCATAACAGGAATATATAACGATGTTTATAAATGTTTGGTATAAAAATGATACTATTTTGGAGTAAAATAGTTGTTAGAATAGAAATGCAAGTTTTATACTAGCTTTGTTTTTTACCAAGCGAGTAGCTAAAAAATGACCGCTTATCATATGTATACTCGCTTAAATAACACAGGAAACTGTTAGTCGCTTAAAAGTTTGCCGACCAACCGAAAAAAATACTTCCAAGTTATGTTTCAATAATTGTGTAAATTTGCTACAAAGGTGGCAACTATAACTGATTGATAGTCAATAGTGATGTATGAAATGAAAATTTTTTGTACCCAATACTTTTCACGAAATACTCATAATTTGCTTTAGATCAATATTTCAATAAAAATACATAATAATTTAACAGGTGAGATAAACAAAACTTATCAAATATACTCATTATGTAAAATTATGTTGTTTGCTTAAGCTTTTAGAACTGAAAATCTTTTGAGTATCGGGTTTATTTTAAGAACCGAGTTTCCAATGCTTAAAATCTGAAAATTTACTAACTGTCAAAACTTTTATATATAAAACAAGTAAAGAAAGTCTAAAGTCGGTCTAGGCCGACTATGAAGTACCCTAAGCCCACTTTTCAAAAACAAAAAATTTTTATTGTAAATGGGCGTCTCCAAGGGCGGATGAAGCCTATATTTAATATGCATTTAAATGTTGATGAAAAATTTACACATACCAAGTTTTATTCCTGTAGCTCACAGTTAATGCCTTTATTGTGCTTTCGCTATGGGAGATGGGCGGATTCATGGACGGATTACTTCCAATTTTTGAACACACCTTAGTTTTGGTATAAAATACATGCATACCAAAGTCAATTTCTCTATGACAAACATAACCTTATTTATTGAGTTTAAAACTTTTTGGGTTGTATGGGAGGTAGGCGTGTCCGTAAGAGGATTACGTCCATTTTTCAAAAACTTATTTGTCTTGTCATAAAAAACATACGTGCTAAATTTTAGCTCTGTAGGTTAAACAGAGGCTTATTTATTGCGTTTTCAATTTTTGGGTTGTATGTGAGGTGGGCGTATCCGTGAGCGGATGACCTCCATTTTTCGAAAACATTTTTGTGTTTGTATAAAACACATACAAATCAAATTTTATTGTAGTTGGCTAATTATGAGCTGAGTTATGCAGTTTTCAATTTTCGCGTTGTATGGGAGGTAGGCGTGTTCGTAGGCGGATGATGTCCACTTTTCAAAAGTATTTTTGTTTTGTTATAAAAACATATGTGCCAAATTTAAGCTCTGTAGGTTAAACAGAGGCTTATTTATTGCGTTTTCAATTTTTGGATTGTATGGGAGGTGGGCGTCTCCGTAAGCGGATGACACCCATTTTTGAACGACATTTTTGTGTTGATATAAAACACATACACACCAAATTTTATTGCTGTAGGCTTATTATGAGCTGAGTTATGCAGTTTTAAATTTTTGCATTGTATGGGAGGTAGGCGTGTCCGTGGGCGGATTCCAAAACTATTCAATAGTGCAGATCCTTAGGCCCATGTGACCATGTGTACCAAGTTTCATCCAATTATCTCAACTCCTTCTTCTTATCCTGTGTATACGGACAACACACAGACGGACAGACGGACGGACGGACGGACGGACGGACGGACATGGATAGCTCGACTCACGTGGTGACGCTGATCAAGAATATATATACTTTTTTCTATACCGGACTCGCTTCGTTCTATGCGTTACAAACGTTTGCACAAAGTTAATATACCCTGACCTTTCAGGTTTAGGGTATAATAAATTTGTCAAAAATTGTTTAAAATATTTGATCAGAACATAAACAAAATTTTGTTAAAAACCATGATAGAATAATTTTACCAGGTAGTGTTGACAAATGCTGATTCTCTCAGCTACAAGTAAACGAACCCTTGTCAAAAACAGCTGTTCGTTGTTATATTCGTTGGCCACATTCAGCTGTGTCAACTGTTGTGACAGCAACACATCGGGGAGCGCTATTATTGGTATTGAAGTTTCAGAAAAATTGTCAAGTTTATGATATATCAAGCTTTGTTTCAAATACGAATGGAAATTTTACCGACAAATTAAAAATTTTCTATTTTTAAACGCATTTTAATGCGCAACTTCATATTTATGAGCATCAAGTTTTGACTTAGCAGTTGGCAACTGTTGGGTACGCTGAATGTGACCAGTGAAAATTAATTGTATGGTATGACGGATTGTGAGCGCTCTCTTTCTTGTTATATTTTTTGACAAACGTCCGCTTCCAATAGAAACGTCAATACTACCTTGGAGTAATTATATCATGGTTAAAAACCTAGTTTTCTATATTCAGTCAGCCATACGTAAAGACTGGTTCTATGAAGATGAGGACGATAGCTGGGTAAAATTGTCCTTAGTAGACGTTATGTCGGTTGCACATCCATCATTGTCAAGACTTCCGACGATGGAACTTTTCAGAAGCAATTCAACAATTCAGAAGTCCAATGGGACATGATGGGATCACTGGAATCGATAGCTACCCACGAAAGGTGACCAAGTAGATGGACAAGAACAAGTTAAAGAAAAAGGCTATCTTCAAAGTGGTCAACTTATTCATATGACGCCAATCCGATACATAGCTCATTATATCAGAGCACTTTGGACAAAATCTCCGTTTTATTGAAGGATTGAATGATCCTGTCAAGAGATAAACATACTGCTTCCAGACACCCATACAAATCCACATACAAAAAGGATAAAAATCAAAGGTTCTTCCATTAGTTGTGCTTCAATTGAGAGGCATGAAAAAGTCTGAGCGAGAGTGCAGTTTTTTTATTTTTAACAAAATTTTTTGTATGTTTGTTGTGTAGAGGCGAACTGTTCAAAATGGACAAAAGGAATAAAACATTTAAAAAAATCATGCTCTTGTTTATTATGCTTTATTCGTCTTTGTCTAAAGTTCTTTCTGCTCCTCATTACGAATTTCAATTCCTTGAAATATTTGCAAATTTTATATTTTCAGTTTTTTGTTGTTCTTTTTTCAGATTTGATTTCGTTTTCTTGTTTACGTTTTTGACTTTTCAGAAAATGCTTCCAAGTTTTAAATAAATTCTTAAGCGAGTAAGCAGTCGTTTTTTGACTACTCGTTTGGGAAAAAAACACAGCTACTTTAGAGTGGAATAAAACTTATAATAAATTTAGAATAAAACAAGTCTATACTACAGAAATGTTATAAAAAAGATAAAATTTACCCTCAAACTTTTTACTGTGTACGCTCATACAAACATGTGTAGTTGAGATATAAAAAACAAAACAAATTCGCAGTTATTCAATGATCATGTATGCAGAGATATTTGCACGTAATCTATTTAAATGTATTGTACACATGTGTGTATGAGTGAGGCCAATGATTTTTGTTATAAGGCTCGTGAGTATGCATAAATTACTTAAGGAAATACAGCTATGTAAAAATAAAATGCATGCATCTTTTATATTTTCTACGAATTAATTTAATGGCACAACAATACATTTCACATAATATCAAGATGAATGAGTTGCAAGAACAAAACTGAATTATTATTTCATTTTTGTTGTTATTCAAAAATTTCTCTAAGCTGCAATTTTAACCGGAAGCGGAAATAACACTGTTGGATTGTACATTTAGAAAGAAATTTCACACTTAGAAGACACATAAATATGTATGTGTAAATATGAATACGATTTATGAGTATGAATAAATCATTATGTTATGGACGCATGAAAATTTATATATATTTTTTTTTGTAACGGTTATTCGAGTTACTCAAAACACCAACAGTAATGAACAGTCACCAGCATAAAAAATTAGATAGCTCAGTCTGTATAAAAACATCACTTGCGACTCCAACAACAGTGTTATGTCACCTAACTATCTGCAATAATTTCTTAGAGAGTGAGTTCAGCCCAGCGCAGTAGATAGGGAGGGATTTAAGGGTTAGATCCCCCCCTTCGATCATCTTATGTGCAGTTATGAACATTGATCATCTATCTTATATATGTATCACAAAAAGATTCTCATGTTTAATAACAAAAATTGATTCTTTCATTGGGGTGAAATTTTGAAAACATTTACAAAAAAAAGAAAAAAAAATATTTCGTATCAACCCAACAGCTTCAATATTATGGTTGTAGTATGAACTATCTTTTGAATATCGTAATGATACAGCATTAGGTTTGTTCAGTAACAAAAAATTGTTACAAGTTGTTACCAATTATTGCAAGTTTTTACTAGTAAAGCGTTCACGTACTCGAAAAACTTGCAACGAGAGAGGAAAACGAGAGCGTAAAAAAGTGAGAGAGAAAAAAGAAGTTGCAAGTTTCTGCTAGCAAAATTTCTACTTGTAAGAACTTGCAACTACTGAAAAAAACTGTTTGTCAAAAAAAAAAAACAAGCTGTCAAAAATTTTTCTGTGGATTTCCTAATAAAATGGGTGGAAAAAGAAACATTTATGATGGTAAGGGAAATGTAAGTATAAATGTTAATGTAAGTAGGATACAAGAAATGATTTCAACAATTTATAACATCAAGTTACAGCAGCAGTTTTTTGCGGTTGAAATAAACTGTCAATTCGTTTGATCAGCTGTTGTTAACTTGCAAGTTTCTACTAGTTTTCTGTTCACGTACTTTTTCTGCTAATTTTCTCTTTGTACATATTTTTTCCTCAATTTTTATTTTACTCTCTCCCTGCAAGTTTTAACAAGTAGAGTACGTGAACAGACCTATTATTTTTTTTTTTTTAAAAGAGATTCCCAAACTTTTGGTTATCAAGTATTTGTTCTTGCATTGGTGTGGAAAACATTTACACAAAAATTAAAGAAAAAAATCCTATCAACCATCAGTAATTCGATTTAAGAAAACCTCAACTTTATCTGCTAAAAAATCTACGATTTTCTTCTGCTCTGGTAATATGCAAGAGCAGGCGATCAAAAACAGTCAGTTATAAGTTATCTTTTAGGATTGCACGATCAAAGCGTAATGACATAGGACCACTGGAAATGAAAAAATGCATTTATTGGAGGACTCTCCATTTTCTCACGTTTGGCATTACACTCAGAAAAATATCAACTTTAATATTAACAGTCGGCCACTGTTATTTCAAAACACTGTTCGATTAAAAGATTTGAGTTTAAGTAAACAATTTTCTTTGTTGAATTAACGTTTCAAAGTATTTTTGTGCTGTTAAAATCATCTGTTGAAATATTTTTGTGTTTTTGTTGAATTGTCTATTTTTCCTAAGCAATAGTTTTTAGATGTGTTTTGCTATATTTATATTATCGTTGCCAATAGCTCAGTGGAAGTGCACTAGACTGTCATGCGGGGGACGTGGGTTCGAATCCTAGCTGTGTAAGTATCAAAAATTGTAATTTAATAATTGAAATAATAATCATTCTGTTTCATTAATTGTTTGGTCAAAAATAAACTTCAAAATTAAATGCTTACAATCTTGCAAAAAAACTATAGCAAATTTCATTTTTATTTCAAAAAAAATATTTTAAATAAAAAAAAAATTTTTGTTGGCCTTGCCGGATTTGAACCATGGACACTCGAGTACTAGACGCACACGTTAGCACACTCGGCCATACATGAACTTTCAAGCTAGTGATAAAATTTCAATTAATACGTTTTTATATGGGTTTCGTGTTCCATAGACCAACATTCAACCGACTGTTGACTTGAAAGTTTAATTTGTTGGATGGTATTTAACAGTGAAATCTGTTATTTCAACACATGATTTGTTTGATAAAACAGCATTTTTTCTCTGAGTGTACTCTTGGGCGTATATGTTCCTACAGAATCGGTGAATTTGTGGAACCGATTTAAAGAATGATTGAAAATTCTTATACCCTAAACCTGAAAGGTGAGGGTATATTAACTTTGTGCAAACGTTTGTAACACATAGACCAAAGCGAGTCCGTTATAGAAAAGTATATGTATTCTTGATCAGCGTCTCCTCGTGAGTCCAGCTATTCATGTCCGTCCGTCCGTCTGTGTGTTGTTCGTAAACACAGGATAAGAAGAAGGAGTTGAGATAATTGGATGAAACTTGGTATACATGATCACATGGATCCAAGAAACTGCACTATTGAATATTAGCACTATTGCCTACCTCCCATACAACGCAAAAATTGAAAACTACATAGCTCAGCTTATAATTAGCCTACAACAACAAAATTTGGAATGTATGTATTTTATATCAAAATAAAGATGTCTGCGAAATGGAAGTCATCCGCTCACGGACACGCCCACCTCCCATACAATCCAAAAATTGAAAACACAATTAATAAGCGTCTGCTTAACTCACAAAGATAAAATTTAGCACGTATCTTTTTTATAACAAAACATACACGATTTTGAAAAATGGAGATCATCCGCTCACGGACACGCCTACCTCCCATACAACCCAAACATTCAAAACGGAATAAATAAGCCTGTGTTTAGCCTTCAGAGATTAAAGTTGGCAGGTATGTTTTTTATGACAAACCAAATATGGTTTTGAAAAATGGACGTCATCCGCCCACGGACACGCCTACCTCCCATACAACCCAAAAAGGTTAAAACTCTCTATCTATCCAAAAAGGTCGCATGCTATTTTCTGGCGACTTTAGATAAACACTTCCACATGTGAGTTAATGAAGGTGGAAAATGAATTTGCAACCTATTTGCTCTGAGTTGGTAGTGACACGTTGCAGAAGATCAGAGATTAAGTTTTTTTAATGCGCCTGGTTAGGAAAAACCTCTTAAGATTAAAGGTAAAGTTTTTTAATGCGGCTGTATAGGCAAACCTCTTAATATAAAACTGATCCATAAATACAATTTTGAAATTACATTCCTTTAAAAAGTAGATTAATTATTCATTTCCCACAATTTGGAACAATTCACAATTTGAAACAATTCAAAAAGAATGCAATTCACAAAGAATCGTTAGTAATTTTGCATTAATTTTTATTCTTTGTTAATTTTATATTCAAGACTTGGGTTCGTGTTTATATTGTGTGACTATGCTTACCACTAACAATGTTTCATGTCGGATTTTTGCTCTCAGCTCGTCAAATTACCATCGAATCTGTGAAACTTTAGAAAACAACTACAATGTACAAATTTTTGGTAGCTTTTACAATAAAATTAAAAAAAAAAATTTTAATAAAATTCAAAAAATAACGAAATCATTTTTTGAAGATTTGAAAATTAAATTTTTAAAATTAAACCGTTTTAAAATTTTATCGATTAACTCAATGTTAAAACTTAGACAGTTATGATATTTTTCTTAGAAATTTTGATGCTTTCTTAAACAATGTTTTAAAGTTGCCACCAATTCTATATGACTTAATTTATTGACTGAAAATCGTAACAAATACGATATATTAGACCATATGGCAATTACTGCTAACCATTTCAATAAGAATACTTACAACGTTTTTAGTCAAAGTTTTTATAGAATAATTTGTTGTCGAACTGCAATCAATTTTTATGGGACCATATTGAAAATTGGAGCAAAGACAGCAAATTTTAAAAAAAATGACATAAAAAAAGCGACAACAGTTGAAATTTCTTAAACCTTAAGACTTATGATTAACAAAAACTAAAATGATATAATGAGACTAGAAAAAAGAAAACCATTAAAATTTTCTCTAAAAAATTATAGCGAAATTTGAAAAAAAAAAATAAATTCCATATTGTCAAACTTATTGAAAAAGTAAATAAACCAATAAAAGTTATATTGTATTTTTTTTTAATTTTTCCTTTTTATTAAGTTAGTACAAACATTTTTTCATGTTTGCTTGTAAATAAAAACAAAAATTCTTTCCCTCCATTGCAAAAAGCTATTTACGGCACTGGTTCAGCCTGCAGCAAAATGCAGCTGTTGTGATTTTCCACCCCAGTCAAAAAATCGTATAGAAAAACAGAATTAAAATATTCAGTATGAGAAAATTTATTGGAAATTTTGAAACATGTTTTTCAACCTAATACAAATAACTTTAAATCAATTAACCTTTTATACTTCATTTGGATTTTTTTAGCTGAAAATCAAAAAATTTTGCAATTTAGAATAAAACATTGAAATTTCAGAACGATCGACAGTACCTTTTTAACAAATAATGCACAGCGTGATATTTGATCATTGGCCTTTTTCAAAAAACCTGCAACAGCCAGAGGATTGGCACCGGAAATTGACTTAAATGCTCATAAAATATATATAAATGCTTTGTATGCAATGCGAGCCATTTGTTTTTTCCTAGCTGTATGTTGTGTTGATGTTTGTTTGTTTATTTATGTTATTTTTTTTTTTTGTTTATTTGAACCACGGAAGCAGCTGCGACAGTTCTCGAAATAGATTTTGCTGAATAAATTGCGGAGTCGTGCTAGGTTTATCATTGACATTGGAATTGGTTGTTACGCTTTAACAAGTTTAACTCAATAGAATAAAATGTGTCAATGTGTGACACGAATGCGGTCACCGTGAAGTAGATAATTGCAAGTTTCATGCTAGGTTGACTAGATAAGGGCAACACTTGACACAAAAAGAAAAGAAAAACAGGAGGCGGACATGTTCAAAAAGCAATATAGTGTTACATGCACAGAATGGCTCAAATGAGTTTATCAAAGGATGTTGTAGATATGGTTTGTATATGAATATATAGCTTTTCATCGAACTATATGTTATGTATAAAGTGAAATGTGAAGTGAAAAAGAAACGAACAGACTGTACTGAATTACTTATTTGCACCCGATGTCATTTGCAAAAAAATAAAATTTTATTTAATACTTATATAATTAATTTGTTTTTTTTAAAGATTCAAATAATTCACAAAATTATTTAATTGAACATCAATTCATATTTCCAGAAAAAGTTGTGTACATATTTAGTTTAAAGCTTTTACGTTGCATGAAGCAGAGAAAAATTCTTGAAAATATTCAAAAAGATTTATATTCATTATTTCATCACCTAAAATGCAAAAAGACATAACAATACTTTATATATTTTCAAAAAAGAAAACAAAAACGTCATGGAAAGGCACAAATTTAAGGTTTAAGAACCTATCATTCTTTTGAATTTCGTTCAAAACATAATTATTCTTCGAAGTATGTGTTTGAAATTTAGCAAGACGGTCTATTTTAGTCAAATTTATTATAATAAATCAAAAATTAAATTTAACATTATTTTGTTGTTACGTCTTTTTGCATTTTAGGTGACGATTTGCTCTTCATCTCCTCATATAAATTTGCTATTCTTATTTTTTCCAACACAACTGTAACTGCATAAATATTTCATTCGAAAAATAATACTTCAATTGTATTTAGCTTGAATTCAGCTTTTTCTGTATATTTAGTTATTGGGAAGGGACTGCAAGAGTTCAATAGTTACGACAAAACGCAATCTGTTAATTACTAATTCCTGAACAAAGGTAAAATAAAGTCATTCACTTGAAGCCTAACGACTACATTGGCTTGTTTTCGTGGAATTCTATTAAAAATGCATTTTATTATTCTACGTATTTTGTCTTGCTACAAGAATTACTCTTTGTTGAAGTTTCAAACGTTTGATGCGAAAAGCTCTAATTATACACTAAATCTGAAAGGTCAGGGTATATTAAATTTGTGCAAACGTTTGTAACGTATAGAACGAAGCGAGTCCGATATAGAAAAGTATATATATTCTTGATCAGGGTCACCTTGTGAGTCGAGCTATACATGTCCGTCCGTCTTTGTATTGTCCGTATACACAGGATAAGAAGAAGGAGTTGAGATAATTGAATGAAGCTCTGTACACATGGTCACATGAACCCAAGGATCTGCACTATTGCATATTTTTGTAATCCGCCCACTGACACGCTTACCTCTGCATAAATGAGCTCATAATTAGCCTACAACAATAAAATTAGGTATGTTTGTATATTATGTCAAAACAAAATTGTCGTCCAAAAATGGGTGTCATCCGCTCACGGACACGCCCACCTCCCAATCAACCAAAAATTAAAAACTTGATAAATAAGCTCATGTTTAACGTATAGAGATAAAATTTGGTACGTATGTCATTTATATCAAAACAAAGATATCTTCGAAAAATGGGTGTCATCCGCCCACTGCCACGCCCATCTCCTTTACAACCCAAAAACTAAAAACAATTAATAAGATTATGTTCAACGCACAGAGATAAAATTTGGTACGTTTGTATGTTATAACATAACAAAGATGGTTTTGAAAAATGGATATCATCCAACCCACGGACACGTGCACCTCCCATACAACCCAAAAATTGAAAACTCAATAAATATAAAAAAGCTTATGTTAAACCTACGGAGATAAAATTTTTTAAATTGGGAGTAATCCATCCACGAACACGCCTAACTTCCATACAACCCACAATAGCGAAAATTCTAAATACTTTATAAAGGCGTTAACATGTGAGCTATAGGAATAAAACTTGATATTTTTATAAATTTTATCAAAATTGAAATGCATATAAAATATGGTCTTCATACGCTTATGGACACGCCCATTTTCAATACTATTATTGTTTTGTGAAAAAGTAAGTTTAGAGTATTTCATAGTCGGTCTAGACCGATTTTAGACTTTCTTTACTTGTTCTCATATAAATCATTTCAAATTCGACAACGTTTAATATTATGTACACGTACATCCTTTGATGGCTTAGAACAGAGGTCAAACATGACTTAATACTGATTCCGAGAAGAATTAATTAGGGTACTGTTTGCTAGCAAAAACCCACTGAAACGCAAGCAAATGCTTGCTCAAAACGTACATTTTGTAAACGTTGAATAATCGATGTGTTTTATTTAAGGATTAATTCAGTCTAGTCAAACATGGGGGAAAATAACTTACCTTCAAAGTTTTTTTATAATCAAAATGAAATTAAATGAACTGGCTTCTTTGACAAATAATAATAAAAAGAATAAAAAATGCAAGTTTTTTAACAAGCACTAAAAAACATTCTGTTATATTCTATCAACAGTAGACAATAGTTTAAACTCAGTGATTGGACGGAATATATTTAAAATTTTTGCTTGCCATTTAAAGAAGTTATAAACTCATTTATTTACTCATATTATATAATTGTATATATATATATCTGTGGACATTTGACAAAACAATCTCCTTCAAATTGGCAAACTTTTTAGGAGAACAAAAAACTGTTTGACTGCTTAAATTTCTTGTGTAGAATCTTTTGTGTATAAATTTAAAGAAGTGTTATGGTTTGATATTGTGCACGAATATCAAGTAAACATTTTCCTATTACTGTTTTTTATGGTAAAAAAAATAAACAAGATGTTTTGTCAAATGAATGTTTGAAAAAAATATCAACTTATATAACACAAGTCGTTTTGTCAAAATATTTTTGAGTGAAAAAGAATTAAATCTTAGTCTTAAACTTCATAAAATAATTAAGGAAACAATAAGGTATCAAATGTATGGACGAATTCATGATTTACAAAAAAAAAAGAAGAAGAAGAAGGAGTCTTCATATGCACAAAATCAAAACACTAACTGAGTTTGTGTGTATTTTTTCTCATTGATGGTTTGATGGAAATTTCTATGACAATGCAATGAAGGGTTAAACAGATACTTCTCCCATCATGATCCGAGTAAATCTCAACTTGTCATTCGCCTTTAGTTTTTATATTTTGGTAAAATCCGTGAAAATGTGTAACGATCAAAGACAGCATATCTAACTGACAGTTTTTTGTTTTTTGATACTGCTAACTGACACGTGTAACTTCACGGTTAAAAATCTTGGACTAAATTTTAAACTTTTTTAGATTACATATAGGACACGACAAAAAAAAAGATTATTTTTTAATCCAATGAAAAGTTTTAAATGTTTCAATCCAAAAAGGATTTATTTTTAATCCGGAAAAAGATTAAAATTTCTTAATCCAAAAAGGAATAATTGTTAATCCACAGAAAGTTTAAAATTTTATAATCCAAAAAGGATTAGATTTTAGTCCAAAAAAGTTTAAAATATTGTAATCCGCAAAGGATAACTATTTAATCCACAAAAGTGATTACACTGTTTACTGTTATAATGTATATAATAAAATGTTGGTACAGATTTTAATAAACAATTTGTTTCATTTAATTAAAAATAAATTTTGGATGCAACCTTTAGAATTATATTTAGCTTAAATTTCATAGCAGTAGTAGTTTTCAATCTTATACCTGAACTACAATGCGGCAGTGACAGTTGCATTGATCAGCTGTTATTTTAGGAATACTGTTGTTCAATGGTGAAACTAACATAGCAGCAGTGGCATTAAGCAGTACTGCCGAGGTTAGCCCTATTTCTAAATTCACTGCCAACATGCAAATAATTAAACAACTAAGAAAAATTCCACATTCACTGCTTTTGATGCTGACGCTGCCATCGCTAGATTTTAATTTGCAGGCAGTAAAATACTAAACAGCTGATCACTGCCGCTGCCACTGACACAACTGCTGCCACTGCCAGTGCTGCATTGTAATTCAGCTATTAAATAACATAAATACTTTTTCCTGCAAAAACTACCTTAATGCAAATTTTTAGTCCAAAAATAGTCTTAAACTTAATCTTTTTCGGATTAAAAAAAATTAAACTAAAATATGGAATAAAAAATAGTACTTTTAGGATTAAAAATTCCTTTAAACCAAAGTTTGGATTAAAAACTAGTCTAAAATTTTTAACCGTGTTGAAACCAGTTGTAGAGTTGGAATTTTTCGACGACATGAGTTTATGTCAAGTTCCTTGAAGGCCTATTCTGGTTGTAATAACTGTTTATATTGCAGAACACCTGGTTTACTCTGCTCATACCGCATCCAACGAACCATTTTCCACTCAAACTTTTCAACTGAAAGATATAAGTAGATATGTACTTACAAGAAGTTAAGAGTTTATAAGAATATTTGACAATTAAACTCTTTGTAAGTTCGTCTTAAATGAATCTTATGGTTTTAATCTAAATTGGGACAATTTAACAAACTCAAAAAATATAAAATCTCAAATGACAAAAGTTAAGTTAAAAAAAATAAATAATTACAAGCTGTTTGCGTTTTTAAGGTTTAGCATTTGTTGTATAGATCAAGTCGCGGTGTTCTAAATTTAATATTCCATACAACCCCAAAATTTAAATTTAAAACAAAGCGACAACAATAAAATTAGATATTTATTCATTTCATATCAAAATGTGAGCGTGTAAGAAAAATAGGCGTCACCCACCCACGAATACAACCATCCACCATAAAACCCCAAAATTTAATATAAAGTAGTAGCGTAGATAGCTTCTGGTTCTGGGAGCGATCCAAAAAAAGTACTAACCTGTTATACGCTAAGTTAAGTACAGACGTACTTGTAAGAGTACCCATGAAGTGTATAGAATTTTTAAAAAAGACAATTGTTTTTCACTCCCCGTGAACTTTCCTAGAGAATGTGTGCTAAAAATAAGATCTGCAAAAATAAACTTGATCTGATCGCTTTTAAGTTTTACCCTAAATATTATAACATCTCCACGAAACTCATATAACGACCACACAAGTTTTCGTGTAAAATTTATCGCTAAAGATTTTTTGGTTCTCACTTTTCCTCTTTATCATGTCGGTTATAGTTTGTTAAAAGGTCAAACTAAAATTTTTTAAAAAAGTTAGCCAATTTGAGTAAGGAAAAAACACACTTTAAAATAAAACAAAAAATTTAAAAACACAAATTTAATGTGTTTTTTTGCGTTTCTCTAAAACAAAATTTAAATAAAGCGTGTCTAATTTTCAACTTTAAACGTTATAATTTTCTTTTATTAGGGGTATTCACGATTCAGTGCAGTTGCCAGTGTGGTTGAAGACTTGTGCACTTTACAAAAATAAAATATACGTACTTCAAAAATCTACACAACTAGATTTCTACAATAGCCAGAAACTTGAAGACTTGAGCAGTTGTGTAGTTGTTTACATAAAAAAAATTTGACAGCTTTGAAATAGTGATGCAACATTTATGAGCTTGAGCAACAATTACATGATAAATAATAATCTTATTTAAATTGTAATAATAATCTCAATAAAAATCATAATAATAATCTCAGTTAAAATTATGGTGTACTCACGAATACCTAACTGCACAACTGCACAAGTCCTCAAGTCCTCAACTACACTGACAAGTGCACTAAATCGTGAATACCCCTATTATTTCTTTGCAATAACAAACAAAAATTTTTAAATAATTAAAACATTGTTTCAACAACAAAAACTTTTGTTTTAAAATTTAACTTCAAAAACAGTTGTGCTTGCATTAAATTTCTATTTCATAATTTTGTGTTTAATTTTAAAGTAATTTTTTCTTCGCAGTGTACTTAATATAATTTCATGTATGTAATAAATGTAATTTCATTTCAGCTCAGTTTTAAAAAAATATTTGTAGGTAAAACTTTTTCACTGGTTTTTCTGTTCAGTTTCACCAAAATCTATTAAGATAAACTTTAGCAAATAAATAAGAGACTTTCAAAACTCATATTTGTTTCGATAAACAATTTTATAAGAAATCTGTAATTTTTTTTGACAAAGTTATCATAAAACATATCTTAAATATAAAATTTGATATAAATATTTTCGTATTATAAAATTCTTTCGATAAGCGCACAACAACTTTTGACCTTATAAAATCAATTGACAACAACTTTTATAATTGGCTCATGGCTCTGGGGGAGGGGCTCTGGGGGGAGGGGCTCTGGGGGGAGGAGATCCGTCCGGACACGTGGACCACCTCCATACCTACGCCACTGATATAAAGAGGCTTCTGTCAAAGCTACAAAAATAAAATTAGATATTTAATCATTTTATATCAAAATTAAGGCGTGTTAGAAAAATGGGTGTCACCCACCCACGAACACGCCCACAACCCATATAACCTCAAAGTTTAAAACTTTTATAGAGTTTAAGAAGACTTTTATAGAAAGTTGGTACGTTTGTATTTTAGATCAAAACTAAATTGTAGTAGAAAAGAGGGAGTCATTCGCTCAAAATTGAAAACTTTTTAAATGGTTTTGTCTTTACTTTGCAGGAAAATAATTTGATATAATTTTTTTAGACGTCATCATTATAGTACAATTTTTTTAAATCTCATCAAAAAGAGCTACAATTGAAGATTTTGTACCATTACAAATTGGCCGTAGGGGTATTTTAAATTCTGCCAAGTCGAAGATATGCCTTACTAGTTCACTATACATTCAGTATACTGACCATACAAGATTGATTCAGATGTGTATGACGATGACTATAATGACTTTCATACTTGGAAATACTGTTTATTAAGGTGCCTCGACTTGTATGAAGAAAAAAAAAGTTCCATTTGTACCCTTTTTAAAATGAACCTTGATGTATTCTATGATCATTCCCAAAATATTTTGGCTATACCAAAATCCGTCAGTGAGCTAAACCATTTTGCAAAAACCTCCATAAATCATGTTTTCCGTAAATATATAGGCTAGTGTAATAGATGTAAATAAATACACTGTCTTAAATTATAGGCCTGAAAAAGTTCTTTCAATTTGCATCAAAAATTTGTGTATATTTGCAATTGGATTAAAGATAATGATGTTTTTCATGATTTTTTTCTTAGTTTTTTAGATGATTTTCAAAAAATCTACATTGAAACAAACGCTTGAAATAAAAAAAATACAGTATTTTGAATTTTGAAAATTTTATTTTCAGGTAAACTGCACACAAATGGAGAAATAAAAATAAGAGCCACACTTTATTAAACAAAGAAAAATGTCCAAAATATATGACAGCAGTGCATACCTTTCCAACGATATCTTGATAACGGCGATCGTTAAAGAAATAATAAAGTTATTTCAATTTTTGTGAAAATAATCTAAAAAAAAATGCATGAAAACATCTTTATACTTAACCCAATTGCAAATATTTTAAAATTTTTGATGCAGATTGAACGAACTTTTTCAGGCCTATAATTTGAGACAGTTTATTTGTTTACAATTATTCCACTAGTTACACGGAGAAAACTGTTGTGCATTATTAATGCACAAGCTGATGCACAAGCTGTTCATAACTATAAAATGTTTAGGTACATTTTTGAATATGCAGCTTTGCGCATAAATTATGCCTAATTATCATAAATTCTGCACAATCTATTAAAATTGTGCATAAGTTATACACAAAAAATGTGCACAGTTTGTGAACATTGTTCATAGCCTAATTATTTGGAAATAAAACTCAATTGATCATAATATATGAACATTGTGTATGAACGACTATTAACACTTATTGTTCATGAGTTATGCCTTCTTGTGCATAGATTTTGCCCAACATTTTGTTATGTGTGTATCTTGTTCATAAGTTGTACCCATTTTTGCATAGATTATGAACAATGCGTACACATATGGATAATGAATGGACTTATGTTCTATGTGTCAAGAGTGCTGGTTATGCTTAGAAGCGACAGTAGTGTGTTATATATCATTTAATATTATTTAGAAATATATAATTGTGTAAATTAAGAAAACCACAGGTAAGTATTGAGTTATTCTCATATATTTATCACTGCAGTTATGACATTTAACGATGGTTTTTTGAATGACGAAATAGTGTACATACATAGAAGTTGTAGAAATCTGCATTGGCACATAATACAAAAATGTGAGACCATGTGGATGTTGCTAGACAATATGCATGTGTGCGAGTCCGTGTGGTCGATTCTTAAGGATCGAAATGATATCAATTTATATCAGTATGTTCTAGTCGTGGAAAGTCTCATTTATCTTTTTGCTGACGCTTTTAATGCTTTTGATTTCTAGTTTCAAGTGCTTTTTCGTCTTCAACCTAGATTACCCGTTTGAAAACACAATTTTCTGGAACTTTGTTCTAAATGTTTTTTATATAGAAATGTAAAAAAATCAATGACTTTATAAATTATATAAAATAAGCATGTTAATACTGAAGTATATGATTTATTGAATTTTAATATGTATATATATAATATTAGTTATTAAGTAATTGTACTTTGAAATAAAGACATTTGAAAATAATATGAAATTTTGTTTCTTTAATATTAGCAGGAGGTGTAAATATTTTTTCCTATTCGTTCACAATCTATGACAATGTTGTTCATAACCTATGCCCAGTTGTTCATAACCAATGCATAGTTGTTTATAACCTATGCATATTTGTTCATAAACTATGTCCAGTTGTTCATAAAATATGCCTAGTTGTTCATAGTCTTTTCCCAGTTGTTCAGAATCTATGAAAATGTTGTTCATAATCTATGCCCAGTTGTTCATAAAACATGCTCATAGTGCTGAACTTAAGTGATGAACAAGTGTGCATAGATTATGAACAACTGTTCTTGGTCATTTTTCGTGAACAATTTTTGCATAAGTTGTGCCCATAGCGCATAATTTCTGCACACAATTCTCTCCGTGTAATATATATACGGAAAACATGATTTTTGGAGGTTTTTGCAAAATGGTTTTGCTCCCTGACGGATTTCGGCATAGCCAAAATATTTTGGGAATCAACATAAAATACATCAAGGTTCATTTTAGGATGGGTACAAATGAAACTTTTTTTTTTAAGGCACCTTACTGTTTTATGTTTCATTATTTCGTTGCATAGTTGTATTATGAGGTGGCGCATGCTTACCACGTCTATCACTTGGAATACTACCAAATTGTTTTTGTATTTTGTGATTATTTTCGGTTGTGATACTTTGATCTGTCTCTCCAAATATTTTTTTACTTGCTAAATTTTACAAGTGGTCGATCATGCTTGAAATATATTGCCGTCGCTTATTATAATTTCCTAGATCTTAGTACACTTTAAATATTTGTTCCTGTTCTTGAATACTTATCTTATTGTGACACAATTGCTTGCATTCTCCGTTATTTTGGCAGGGACTTTTTTATTGTATAAAGTATTCTTTATTTTCTGTAAAGGACATTGAAAGATGTGTCGCTTCTTTCGGAAGTGACTTAAACACCAACCCATCTCAATAAGTGAACAGTTCTTTTAACGCCAATCTATCTTTATTAGCTTACACTTACCGACTTTCGTCATTTTGATTTACTTTTTTGACCAAATCTCTTACCATTTTCAAAAATTTTCAAATATTGCATTTTATTCCACTTCTTCATCAATCAAAACAACTTGTTTTTATAATATTGCTTGGGTGCACTTGACAAAATAGCTTGAACTGAAATATATCAGTTCAGTTCACTTTTTTGCTCTTTTATTTTTACAAAATAACTTGTAAAGGGATAAGACGTTTTGTTGCAGTGAAATCTCGCTGTTGCATGAATTAAAAATCAGCTTGTGTGGGATAAGAAACCAGTATTTTTAAATTTTGCAAAATAACTTCTTTCGATAAAAGTTGCTGTGTAAAAAGGAATTTGTATGAAATGGGTATTCATTTGAATATAGGTTGGTTTGCAAAAAAGGGTTTTTTATATTTTTCATTGATGACGAGACAGTTTTAAAACTGTTTGAGGGAAGGTGTTTTGTCAAATGTAATTAAGATGAAAAATCAAAAGAGGCTGATTTGGTGATGATATTATTTTAAAACTTAAAATCGTACAAATACGACGATTACACCAAAAGAAGCGTATTGAAATTCTATATTAATGATAAAAATCCTGAAAAATGTACTTATCTCGAGAGAAATTGTTTTGTCAAATGTCCACAGCTATATAAATAGCTTTCACTGTTATAAAAGCGTAAAAAATAAATTTCACACTTACAGTTTGTTCTCAAATGTCATAAATTTTTTATTGGTTTATCGTTTATATTAAATAAATTCAAATGCCAATAAAAATCCATCATATGTCCAAATAAATCTTAAGTCATCATCATTATTAAGCTTATTTGCAGATTCTTGTACAAAAAAATGTTTGTGTATAAATAAGAATTCTAGATAAATTGCAAATCCACCACGATTTATGCTTGACAATTCATGGCATTATTACCCTGCCATGACAACGGTTTAAATACAATAACACATTGTTAGCTACAAATAGGATCTACAGGACGAAATAAAAATCTCTTTGAAAATCCGCCAATAAAACAATTCCAGGGCGTTTTAACGACATCTTAAAAACCTATTTTAAATGCGCATTCTATGTATTTGTTCGCATTAATTTTCGTTCAATTTCAATAAGTGCAAAATGTAGAACATTCTGAGAATAGCCATGAGTATTACGATAAGCCAAAAACATTTCTTAAAAGCAAGTCAAAGCATTTCAATCGCTTTTGTGTTAGCACAAAACTAAGACATTGACAACTGTAGCTCTCTCAACTTAAGCTCAGGCTTAGAGCTGCTTATTCTGTTGGCAGACACAAGCAGTTTCTCCCCTCCCCAAATATCTTTACAGCTTTGTACCAGAAAATCAGTCAAGTGTTAACATAATTTCAAACTCAAGCTAAAAATTCAAAATTTTGTTTTCTTATTTATATCGAGTATCCACTTGAATTGCTTGTGACATTCAGGCAGATGCCGGAATTACTGTGGCACACACTCAAACACACACAAACACACACAAAATGTGTTTGTCGCCACTTTGGTCTGCTCAACTTTCTGTCTGTCTGTTTGACTGGCTGTCTGCCGAAAATAACTTAAGTGAGTGTCTCGTTTGAGGACGCAACTGAACTGTGAATTTTTGGTGACATTAAATTAATTTTTCACTTAAACCATCAAGCGAACTGAATGTGAATGAACTAACTTCGGATCAATATAAATATTCAACAAATTTTTTCGCAGCACCTTAAACTCTGCATGAATTTTCAATTCAATTTTACAAGAGGCAGATGTTAAAGTAAATATTAACTTTAGGTCTTGCCACCTGCTGATTCAACAACTGGTAAAATGTTATGGAGTCAGTGATTTTGAGTATTTACATAACACTCGATTATGTAAAAATGGAAACGATAAAACAACAAAAAAAATATGGCAGCCAAAATTAAGCAATTCCACAAAGACAGTTTAAAATTTGGTGAAAACATTTTAACCTATAGTGACATAAATGCCAATGATTTCCTGATGCCTTGTGAATAGAAGAAATTTTCCTTGAAATAACGTTGCTGCCTGATACAGTGGTTGGTAGGAAATTAATAGATTCACTAAAAGAGTGAAGGTATCCAAAAATAATAAAGGTAAAGGTAAAGGTAAAGATAAAGGTAAAGGTAAAGGTAAAGGTAAAGGTAAAGGTAAAGGTAAAGGTAAAGGTAAAGGTAAAGGTAAAGGTAAAGGTAAAGGTAAAGGTAAAGGTAAAGGTAAAGGTAAAGGTAAAGGTAAAGGTAAAGGTAAAGGTAAAGGTAAAGGTAAAGGTAAAGGTAAAGGTAAAGGTAAAGGTAAAGGTAAAGGTAAAGGTAAAGGTAAAGGTAAAGGTAAAGGTAAAGGTAAAGGTAAAGGTAAAGGTAAAGGTAAAGGTAAAGGTAAAGGTAAAGGTAAAGGTAAAGGTAAAGGTAAAGGTAAAGGTAAAGGTAAAGGTAAAGGTAAAGGTAAAGGTAAAGGTAAAGGTAAAGGTAAAGGTAAAGGTAAAGGTAAAGGTAAAGGTAAAGGTAAAGGTAAAGGTAAAGGTAAAGGTAAAGGTAAAGGTAAAGGTAAAGGTAAAGGTAAAGGTAAAGGTAAAGGTAAAGGTAAAGGTAAAGGTAAAGGTAAAGGTAAAGGTAAAGGTAAAGGTAAAGGTAAAGGTAAAGGTAAAGGTAAAGGTAAAGGTAAAGGTAAAGGTAAAGGTAAAGGTAAAGGTAAAGGTAAAGGTAAAGGTAAAGGTAAAGGTAAAGGTAAAGGTAAAGGTAAAGGTAAAGGTAAAGGTAAAGGTAAAGGTAAAGGTAAAGGTAAAGGTAAAGGTAAAGGTAAAGGTAAAGGTAAAGGTAAAGGTAAAGGTAAAGGTAAAGGTAAAGGTAAAGGTAAAGGTAAAGGTAAAGGTAAAGGTAAAGGTAAAGGTAAAGGTAAAGGTAAAGGTAAAGGTAAAGGTAAAGGTAAAGGTAAAAGTAAAGGTAAAGGTAAAGGTAAAGGTAAAGGTAAAGGTAAAGGTAAAGGTAAAGGTAAAGGTAAAGGTAAAGGTAAAGGTAAAGGTAAAGGTAAAGGTAAAGGTAAAGGTAAAGGTAAAGGTAAAGGTAAAGGTAAAGGTAAAGGTAAAGGTAAAGGTAAAGGTAAAGGTAAAGGTAAAGGTAAAGGTAAAGGTAAAGGTAAAGGTAAAGGTAAAGGTAAAGGTAAAGGTAAAGGTAAAGGTAAAATATTAATTCTATAATTTATCATGGAGGAATAAGAGGATTTAACTATTGATTTCATTTCACAATTTACTCTTCATGACTTCATTATCGGTCTCTATTATATCTCATCAAGATCACTCATTATTTTCATTTATTTTCTATGATAACCTACGTTACATGGAAAATGCATTGCCAAAACTGCATGAAGCAAAATAATTGGGAATATTTTAATGATAAAATATTAAATAATAAAAGTCAATGTTTTGAAATTCTTAATATATATAATGATCATTAGAGTTGCATATCAGTAACACTTTTTGAAGCACACATGTGCTTAAATGTTAAAGTTTAAGCAGCAAAGCTCTCTACAAGGGCAAAATTTTAAAAAATAAAAATTCGAGTGTGAATTGAAAATTTTTCAATATTTTCATTATAGAGAGAATTTTGATTTAATTTACCAACATAACTAGCAAAGCAAGTAAAATGAATAACTAACTAACTAACTTACTAACTACAGTATGCAAAATAACATCATAATAATATTTATTCAAAATAAACCTACACCGAGAAAATTTAATCGCCTTAAAATCAAGTAGAAAATATCTTTGATAAGCCGTTAACAAAATATCTATGACAAAGACAAATTATTTTTTATAGTGAAAATAAAAGTCTTTAGATCTTTTAAGAAAAAATCTTTGTTAGAAAAATTGTAAACTTTGTTAGTGAGCAATTGAAAACAGGGACCGAAAATAACTGTTATTTTACAATTTTCGAATGAAAAAGATACAATGAAAAAATTGTCGAAAGTCATTTTTAAATATACCATTATGATACAAATGGCCTCAGCTTCACGAATATTTAGAGCCTTTTAAATTTTCGACTGATTCTATAAAAGTTAAAAATTAACTGTTATTTTTTGCCTTTTATTTGTTAGACAAAAATAACGGTTGCCTTTGACTTTTATTTTATCGGTCAAAAATAACAGTTATTTTGTGACTTTTATTTTTTCGGTCAAAAATATCAGGCAATCTGTGTTTTCTTAAAGGCCGCTTGTCCGATTAAAAAACTTTTGATATCATATGTAAAACGTGATCACCGATGAGACCAAAATAATGGTATCGATAGTTTTTTAGTCAGTAAAATGGCCTTTAAAAAAACACAAATTGCCTGATATTTTTGAACGAAAAATAAAAGGCAGAAAATAACCGTTATTTTTGACCGATAAAATAAAAGTCAAAAGTAACTGTTATGTTTGCCCAAAAAAATATAAGACACAAAATAACTTTTATTTTTGTTGCAAAACATAAAAGTTAAAACAGTTAATATTTGACTTTTTTGATAAAAACCATAACCGGTACGGTCCCTGATTGAAAATAGTCTGGTAATTCAAGGACTTTTAATTGTTTTATTTCTTAAGAACTTTGTCTTCAACCATCTTCGTTTTCAATTTTTTATTCTATGTAAGTTAAGGTAACAGAGGCATTAATTACCTTGTTGGTCGAGTGAATTGAGTTACATAAAAAAATGTTCCGGGTTCGAAACCTGACGAAACAAAAAGCGAGTTTTTTTCCTTATGTTGTTTTTAAAGATAATATAAAATAATTCGTTAAGCATTTCAATAATAATAAAAAATGAACATGTGGTTCTAGATCTCATTTCTTAGTTGGTTTTATGATATATTTTAACTTACAAAAAACATTGCGGTGAAGTGGATTTTTTTTGTTTTATATATTTTATATATTAAAATATATTTTGTTTCACCGAACTATAGTAAAACTAACGACATAATTAAGAAAAGCCTTTGCAAAGAATTAGCGCTTTTTTTGATTTTGCAAACCTTTTTTTTTTTGTCTGTGTAGACAATCCCACTTCAAACCATAAAACCACTCTTTAACTCAAAAGTTTTCCTAATGAAAAATGTATGCATGCTAATAAATTGTCTAAAATAATATATGTAATGTAGGAAAACAGTTATTTATACTCATGAATTTGGCATCGACAAGCAAAAAGTTGGTCATGAATTCGATAGCGAGATAACAGAAAAAATAAATTCTATGCAAATATATTTTTAGTGATTAATAATTTTTTACATGCAAGTACAACAAGTTTTGTTGTAGTATGAATTCATGTAGCAATAATATAATTTTTTTATACAAAACAACATGTGTATGTGTTTGTGAGTGACTTAATAAATAGACATTTATATTCATATTGCCAGACCAAGACCGTTATCATGCTACACTCAAGCAAAATTCAGATTTAAAATCGAAACAAGTTGAATAATTTTATAAAATTAAATTTGGTATTAATGATTACTTAAATACTTAATAAGATGGTGATTTTATCGTCATTTTTGTATGAACTTATTTAAATACTTCGTGAAATTTACTTCTTGTTAGCGGGGGTTTGATTAATAACACTGCTTTACAAATAATAATTTTAGATAAATACCACGAACGGCACACATATAGCCAAGTTAGTCTAGATTTCCAAAACACAAAAATCATAAAATTTTTTTTCATTTGTAGGGTTTTTAAGATAATGGTACTTTTGTAGTTCTCGAGAGATGATTTCCTTCAAATTTACTTACAGCTGAAACTACTTACATATCTGATAGAAATACGTAGTATATAGCTGAAAAGGCAATCGCTGAGGTTTGCCATTGTCTGCAGAGAGGTGGTGACCGATCTGAAAAATTTTTTTATTGAAAAAACTTTTCGGGCTCAGAGCGTGCTAAGCCACACACTTTACTTAAATTTTTTTTGAAATATAATTATTTTGAAATTTTAATTAAATATCTAAAATATTATCCTGTATTAAATCTGATTGTGGTGACCGTGGCATGCAGGTTAAGTGTGTGGCTTAGCATGTTCTGAGCCCGGGTTCAATCCCCAGCCGCGGCGGAAAGTTTTTTTCAATAAAAAATTAATTTTTCTGATCAGTAAAATAAATATTTTATAATTTTTGTGTTTTGGAGATCCAGACTAACTCATCCGTACATGTGGCGTTCTTGGTATTTCCCAGCTGTAAAGCAGTGTGATGGCTTATAGAAATATTCT
Source organism: Tetanocera ferruginea (assembly GCA_958299015.1). NCBI lineage: Eukaryota > Metazoa > Arthropoda > Insecta > Diptera > Sciomyzidae > Tetanocera > Tetanocera ferruginea. Next base: position 10,950,004 of record OY282643.1, on the reverse strand, counting down.
TTTTTTTCATCGAATTTTAAAAACACCCAAAATTTGTAGTCCTAGACTAGAATACCTACTTAAGAAGATTGAATTTTGAAAAGCTTTTGATAAGCATAACTGCAGCAAAACCAAACTGGAATTATAAGTGCCTTTGAATTCATCAAAGCAGTGTTTTGCAACAATTTTCACAGATATCAAAAAAGTAACACAAATTAATTTTCAATTTTATCAACATTTTTAACATTTGATATTTTGATAACGTTACTTTTAATGATAGATAGGAATGGTTTTCAGCCAATTTGTCTCATTTTTAGCTCGATTATTTTTTCAATAACAGCTCATATATTGTTTTTATTGTCATATTTCTAATACGATTGCTGCAAATGTGCAATTTATATCTTGCACAATATTTTTCTTATGGGTATTACAAACGTTTTGACAACGTTGAATTTAATTTATACTTTAACGCAGTGCATAATTTGATTGATTTAATTTACATAATTTTAAATTTATATTCATCCCTTTTGTATGCTTATGTATATTGTTCGTGGTTATTTCATACGCATTTTCAGTTTTGTTTTTATTGCATGAAATTATACTGTTTCAACAACTTTCAAGGTTAACTTCAAGGTAATTGATATGAGTCAGACAAAACAACAAAAAAACCGTCCCCTTGCAATCAACAGCATTGAAATTTTTGTTAAAACTTAGCTTCTCAAGTGTTTCCTGTGGGTGTAGTCATGAGGTTAAACCAAAAATGTTGTTACTGAGATGTCGAGACTTAATTCAGCATTTCATATTCTGGGTTGTTGCATACACAATGCTATAGAAATCAGAAAAAAAAGTATAAGCATTTGCATAATCCGATTAGCCAGGACATTCCTGATATGAGCAACAACAGCAACAACTACAACAATGATGACAATAACCGCACAACAGCAACATAAAAACGAACAACAAAGAGATAGTACGAGAAGCTGTAACAACATTTGTGAATTCTTATGGATTTTGTTGACATTCCACAAAATTCTGAGGAGTAAAAGACTTGCACATTATTTTTATTTATTATTGTTATGCATACTTTAGCAGACATTATTAAGAAATGCAAATAATTGTCTCTTAAATAAAACACATGTATTATTTAGCTACCAAAGGTTTGATGTACTCATTAAAATAAACTCTGGCTTTCACATTGAGAATAACAATTTTAACTGAATAAAACCAAAATTTTGATAATTAATTTCCAAATTTATTATTATTTTCTTAGCTTAGTGGGACGATATTGTGTGGATTTTTTATTGATTGAATTTTAATGAAATTCCTATTAACTAACATCAAACAAATTTGAATCAAAGATTCTTTTTTATAGATTCTTAAGACATAAATTATACAAATGAAATTGAATGCATACTTTTAGGTAACTCAATAATTCTACTAATTTTTGTTTATGCTTTATTTTGCGTTCTTTTCATTGTTGCTCAATTTTTGTTTTGTCGTTTCTGTATGCAAATTATACAGCATAACCACAAGGTAGGCGCCATAACCTTTACAAAACTTTTGACTTGACTGTTGTAAGGCACAATTTGTGTAAATTCTGTGCTCTAATTATTTATACAAGTTTTATAAAGTTTTATAGGCAAAATGCGTGGAAGTTAAACTTTTGAAATTTAAAACATATATTATTAAATTTATATTTATGTGAATACTTCAGTTTAAATGATGGAGAAAATAATAAGCCAGTAAGAATACATAGCTTAGTCATTATATTTAAATTAAATAATTGAAATTCATCGTATTATGATATAAATAGCAACAATCAAGTACATTTGATCAAAACTCAACTCTCTGCAAATATAAATATATTAGCTTATTTGTCTTTCAGAATGATGTTTTCAGCTAAAAAACATAGCTGTTGACCTTCTGACAATGCAACTGAAATTGTAAAAAAAACTCTGAAATTACCATAGCCTTCAATTTTCTCAGGGCCTGAAGACTCGCAGAGGAAATTTGATTTCCATGGAAAACGCGCATCCTTTCAACTCACTTCTATAAACACTATTTTGCTTGATTTATGCTGAACACACTCACACATGTGTGATGTATGCGCGGGTAAATTTGTTTCACTCTAAAAAAAGATATTGGTTTTTTGTTTTTTCTTCAAGTAGTCTTTTACCAAAATACCAAAAAGCAACACCGAACACCATGCAGCACAGTTGATGCAGAGCAGTGGTGTAGAATAGGATGCAGATTTGTTTAGTTGGTATTAAATTTTTGATAAAAATTTTGTTGTTTTTTATTGTAGGTTTAAGAAATAACGTTTAAAGGTATTGAAATACAAATTTTCGACTTTTTATGAAAAAATTATCAAAAAATTTAATTAATTGTGCACTTCAGTGGCAAATTATTTGTTGTTTTTTTAACTTATTTGTTATTATTTATCATATCGGCATTTCCAAACTGGCGTTATGTACGTTTTGTAAGAAAAAATTAAAAAAAAAGAATGAAGAAGTCTTAGGCCCGTTAACTGATCTCAATTTTAAACAAAGGTTGGCTTAACCAAAGTTTAAAATGCCTTAACCTGAGTTTAAATTTTTACGCCGATAACTTATCTCAAAAAATCGAAGTTTAACTTGGTGAGAAAAGTTTAAATTTAAACACAGAAAATATAGGTTTAAAAAATTTAAACTTAGATTTTGTCAAAAATTCTCTGAGAACATTGAAAATATTTATGTATGAACAAGTAAAGAAAGTCTAAAGTCGGTCTAGGCCGACTATGAAATACCCTAAACCTACTTTTCCAAAAAAATAATATTATTGAAAATGGTCGTGTTCATGGGCGGATGAAGCCTTCATTTTATATGCATTTAAATGTTGATGAAAAATTTACACATACCAAGTTTTATTCCTGTACCTCACAGTTAATGCCTGGATGGATTACTCCCAATTTTTCAACACACCTAAGTTTTGCTATAAAATACATACGTACCAAATTTGATCTATCTATGACAAAACATAATTTTATTTATTGATTTTTAAACTTTTTGGGTTGTATGGGAGGTAAACGTGTCCGTGTGCGGATGACGTCCATTTTTCAAAACTATCTTTGTTTTGTCATAAAAAAGAGGTTAAATAGAGGCTTATATATTGCATTGTTAAGTTTTAAAACTGACAATTTGCATTATTTTATTAAAAATTTTTTAAATATTTTGATGTTCTACGTCAAGGTTGTAGAATTTTTACTACAGTGCCGCTCAAATATGTTTTTTTTAATCTCAGTTTAAATTTTTAATCAGAATTTAACTAAACATCCGATAAAAATGAGATTAGTTACGAAAAAAATTTTAACTGTGTTTAAAATTTAAACTCTGTTTACGAAATCTTTGGTTAAGGAGATCAGTTAACGGGTCTTATTTTTAAAAACTTTTTTTATATTTGCGTAGTAATTAAGTAGCACTATATTAAGTAAAAAAATTATCATAATCGACTTTAAGAATTAAAAGATATAAGCAAAAATATGCACTGGCGTGACGTTACAAAAAACAAAAGTGGTTCTCGACTTTGATTGGAAAATTTGAAAAACTCTGCGAATTGGGCAAGACTTTTTATACAAAACTTTATTTGGAAGAATTTAAAATAACATAAGTTTATTTTGCTAGTTATCAAATTAAAAAAATCTGTTCTTGGTTTTATTTATTAGGCTAAATCATCTGTCGTGACGTTACTAGCGTTACGTTACTTAAAATTCCATCGGAACATTTAAAGTTAAAATTTGTTTAAAAAAAAAAAAATATTTGACGTAAGTAAAACATAAAGTTTAGCTACTATGTATTATATTTTGTTAACTCCTATCCCATCGATCATGCGAAGTTGGAAAAAAGTTCCACTTAAATACCTGCAACCAAATTCAGTAACGAAATCAGGCAAACTTAGAGCAATGTGGCGTGACGTTACTCTCTTTTCAAAATTAATATAAGATTAACGGTTTTTCTTCTTAACGATTGTTAAATTGTTAAAAAATTTACTTAACTTTATTAAAATGCAAAATTTCACGCTATTTTGAACGACGGCTTAGAAAAAATAGCACTAAATGCTTTTTTGTCTGGCGTGACGTTACCTCAGAATATCATTAAAAGCAAATCAAAATTTTACCGTTAATTGAGATTTGTTTGCTCTTTTGCATATATTTTGCGGTTAGTTGTTGTTGTAGCAAAAGTTTTGCATAAGAGTGCAATTGCACAGTTGCTCTTAGAAATGGAAATTGTAAAGAGAAAATGCTCATAGAAATAAACAAAACTGACCAAAACTTTAACTTTAACTTGGTAGCCCGATATCTTGCCATTGCAACATGGAACAAATTTTAACTCTTGAATTAAATTAATATTGAATATTTCTCTTTAATAATACAAGTAAAAAAAATGTTGGTTTACTTTTAATTTTTTAGTCACGGTAGACTTTTCTGTGGAAATGACAAATATTTAGGTTTTATGAAAATGTTGTAAAGTTTTTTTGTGTCTTCAACGTTGAGAAGTATTGAAATTTTGTTCATGTCTCGATAACATTTACATGTCTATAATTTTTGTTTTCTTTGATGTATGTTTTAAATATATCGATTTTAAAACAAGTCTGAGTATGTCACTTTTAAGTAGTGACTATTTTTATTATTTTTTTTATAATTCAACGGCTCAATTATAAATTAATTTTATTTATCTTTGTTATGCGTTCCAAAAAAGTGAATTATTTCCATGCATGCAGAAGCATTTTACTTTCGTTGGGCAATATTTGTTGCAGATTTCTTTTTAATAGATTTCGAATAATCTGACCTTTGAAAGTTGCGAAAATAATATCTAAAAATACAAGAACTGTAGAAGTGTTGTTGTGTTTGGAAATAAATACCATCTTCACATTCATATAGATGCTAAGACTTTAAGATGATGTGTGACATTATCTAAAAAATTAAAAATTTGAAACAAAAGCCTAGCACTCTATTCGTTTAAATATTTTCAATTCAATTTTTTTTGCTTGAAAATTTTGACATATACAGAATATTTGCGTACAAATTAGGTCTGTTTCCGCACTCACTTCAAGTAACTTGAAGTTACTCGAAAGCGTTTCTTTACACATTTTTTCAGCACGAGAGAGAAGAGGAACCAGCAAAATGTCACTTTTTGTCGCTCTCTATTACTCGAACTATACTTGAAAAATTTCTTCGAGCACGAATATTGAGCTTCAAACAGCTGATTGTCAAATTGATAAAATTAAATTCTTGCATTGTATTGCGAACAAAATGTATGGAATTCGTTAGAAAACTAATAAAAATAGTTAAAATTATCAAATCAACGCTTACGAAAGTGTTTTAAATACAGAAACACAGTAATTTAATTTTATTGTTCTCAAAAAACAGCTGTTGTGCTTGAATCTTATTTGAAACCGTTTCCGTACAAAATTTTCTAATTTTGACAGATAATCAAATAACTCTCTACTACTCGAACATGTTTGACTTCTCAGAAAAGAGAAATATAAATAAAAACTAGTAAGGTGTATCTTCGACTTGGCCGAAGTTAAAATACCCCACGGTCAATTCGTTAGGGTTAAAAGATCTTTAAATGGAGCCCTTTTTATATGAGATTTTAAAAAAATTTTAAATCTGTTTTAATGACGTCTAAAATACAAACAAATGCCGAATTTCAGTTTTGTTGCTTAAATATTAGTCTCTTTATAGAGTTTTCATTATTCGGGTTGTATCGGAGGTAGGCGTGGTTTTCATCCGATCTAACCCATTCTCGAACTTGATCTTTGCTTTTTTAAAAAAAGCTTACATATGAAGTTTCATTACGATTGCTTGAAAATTACGGCTGAAATCGTGTCGACAGACGGTCAGACAGACGGACACACAGACGACATGGCTAAATCAACTCAGGTGGTGATGCTGATCAAGAATATATATACTTTTCTATACCTACTTTTCTATACCTACAAATTCACTTCAAAATAAATACACAGTTCAATGAAACTGTCGTGAAAAAATGTTGCAAGAGAAATGTTGCGAGTATATTTCGCAGTGGAACAGAGTACTATAAAATTGGCATGAAAAATGTTGAAAAGACTTGTTTTTATTTTCAATTTAGAAAGTTGTTTGCTTCTTCTTTTGTAAAATTAAGAAACTTAGGGCTTTTTTGATTCCATATGACGGTATAATGCTTAGATGTGAAAATACATAGAAATTTTATATTTTCTTAATTTTTTCATTAGAACCCTTCTTAAATCACGAAAATTCTTTCAACTACGTTATTGAAGTTGATTCAACCAAAACGTAATTGTATTAGCTATGCTGCAATGTTTTCGTTAGCAATTCCTTGAATTTGCGTTGCATGAACTGCTTTATATAAATATTTGTTTCTTTTTTAGTGCGTAGGTTTTATGCACTAGACAAAAACATTAATTATATTTTCTTCGTATTATTCGAATAACTGTTTTTATATGCATTTATTTTGTAAAAAATAGTGGTATTGTTTGTTTTCGAAAAACTTTCTATACGAAGTTTTGTTTTTTTAGTATTAATTATATTTACTGTTTATTACTTATTGTCAGTATAAATTATAATGTTATTTTTAATTTATGTATTACTGTGTGTTTATTTGTTTGCTTAAAAATCATACTTTGTGAGCATTATAAATGAGAGGTTGTATGACATGTTCTTCTACTGCTATTCATATAAAGAGTAAATACTGGCGACCAAATGCGCTAATTGCAAGCATACATGCCTTAAAAAATTATGTAAATTGAAAAAAGCTTGTGAAGATAGTTGCAAAATGTAAACACATACTTGAAAAATAATCAAAAGAGATGCATTGGAAAAAATGCCTTTCTAAGAGTAACGCCAGCGTATAAAGAAGTATTATAAGATAGAAAAAAGTATTAAAAGCTTTGATGCATACATCCAGTTTTAGAGTAAAAATTAAAATCTTGTCTATTTTTTAAACCTTTGTTGGAAATTTCTTATTAATTACACTACTTAATGTGGTTGAAAAACACTAGTTACTATTACCCAGCAGACTCAACTCATTTAGGTCTCTCATACTCAGTTCTTGAAGTGAAATATTTTTCAAGTTTCAACTACGCATCCTCTTAAGATCATAAGAAAAACTATGGTTTTGTTTTTTTCGAAATTTTCTTTTATGTTAGACCTTTGAAAATGAGATTTGAGTGGTATTTTTAATTTCACAAAAAATTTAGATATTTTGTTTTTTTATGATATATGTGTGTAGAATTCGTGTTGTGACGTATTGATACCATTAGCTGGGTAATCGAGCTCCGCTAAATTTCCGGCAAATAAATGTTTGGTTCATTTTCGTAGACAGTTAAAACGAACAGTGCTCAAAAAGTCATGTCATTTTTGAAACTATGTGAACTTGAAAACAATTTTAATTTTCTCATCAACCTACCAAATGTGCAAAAATACTATTTACTAAGACTTAAATTCAAAATCCCTTCTTTTAAAAACACCTACGTTACTTCAGTATTCATTATAAATTCCAATTTTTTCAAAACACCAAGTTTTATTCCTCAGTTACCATCAAAAAACAACACAAAAACGTGTAAATAATCCTTACCGTTACCCACCAGAACACCGAGTTCGATTTTAGCTCATTGTTAAAAAATATCCACATAACTCCAAAAACACAACTATTTATCAGTTCATAACAATTTATTACTTATTAATGTTTTACTGCTGAGCCATGTAGACCTCAATACTAAAGAACAAAATATTATAACTAAAAAATATTGTAAACAGTGTTGCGCAAAAGTCATCGCAAGTTCAAACTAAAAATTTTGAAACAGTATAACCCATAGTTATTTATATTATACTTATCTTGATTCCGGGAAGATACACTAATCCATATTATTTATTCCATATTTTTTATTTAATATTTTTTTACATTTCGTTGAGTAACTGTATTCTCAATAACGACTTTAAGATGGTCTGGTATCGATTCTACAACTTTTTTTATACATTTTGGATTGATTTTCACATATTCTTCGAGCTAATGTGATGAGTCCTGATCCTTTTTCAAGAATATGTAATATACAAGTTTTTTCCCGTCAAAAATTACGGGCCCGGTTATAATAAACGAAAAAACATGAAATATTGATTTTCTTTAAGCCGAATTAGAATTCAATGATGGTCACATATACGATTTTAAATTATGCAAATAACAATTTTTTGTTCCAAATATTTATAAAACCACTTAAAGTAAAAATTTAAACCATAGTAGGTACGACGACATAAGTTTAAAAATTTTTTTTAAAAACTAAAAATTTCAAAATGAAAAAATATATAAATAAATTTTTGAAGTTTCAATAAATCACAAAACCAAAAATGCCTAGAAATATGCTGTGAAATTTTCAAAAAATCAAGCGTTCCGCACTCACATTTTACGGAATTATGTTATAGTAATCTTATATATTAATACGTGAACATTAAAGTTTGTCGTACGCTTTTTTGGTATTAACTAAAACTCAAAATAATTGAAACTTATATCATTTGAAAGGTTTTGTTGTCCAGATGTGCAGAATGTATATATAAATGATATATCTGATAGAGGGGGTTCCCAACCTTCTAAGAGAGAAATTAAATTTTTGAGAAAAAATCTGCTCTTTGATGGATATGAAATTTGGTTGGAGGAGAGTTCTTAAGTTGTTCGAATTTGAATTTTTTTTAAAAGTAACAATTTCTAAAAAAATTGCAGTTTTATGCATTCATCAATTGTTAAATTTGTAAAAAAATGTGTTTTGAACTCAAAAATTTGACTTTCCATGTGAATATCGTGGTCGGATTTTAACGGTTTTTTAATTTTTTTCATTTTTTCTAAAAGTTTGATAAATTTTCGTTAAATGTGCTAAAAATTAGAGCAAAATTCTAACCAAAAGTATTTTTAATGAATTTTCTTAATACTGTCGTTAGTTATTTAGCGTGTGTTTCAACCAAATGCCAAGAGAGAGAAAAAAACTGTCTCAAATTGAATGTTCTAAATTGGGAAGCCAATATCTCTGCCATCTGTGAATAGATTTTATTTATTTCTTTTTTGTATTTAAGTCTTATCAGTTAACTTAAAAAAAATTTTGAAAATTATACCGTTTTTTGTTTGTTTATATTTAAATTATTCATTTTAAAAAAAGAACATAAAATTTGATTTATTCTAAAAATATGGGGTAAAAATGGTTTTTGTTGTAAAAAAACCAAAAACTCAAAATTGCATTTTTGATTTTCTTACAAAGTCTATACCGAACTTACGGTGAATTTATTTTGTCTTGACACTAAATTAATAAACTGTCCGTGCCATCAAAAAATCAAGGCTACCCCCTATGATTTTTTTTAAAAAATTAAATTTTTTTTATATGTTGTTTTTCTGTTTTTGAAAGAAATAATTAAATAAATAAATAATTTTTCTGAAGAAAATAGCTTAATATCTCCAATCAATGAAAAGTTATAGCCCCGAACTTATTTTGATCATCTCGCATATATTTATAAAAAGGCAATCAATAAATTGGTCGAATTTCGACCCCAGGCGATACTAGAATTTATAAAAAGGCAATCAATAAATTGGTCGAATTTCGACCCCAGGCGATACTAGTAATAATAATTCTCTGGAATGCTCTCTGGGATAAGATGAACACTCTTCGGCGGTGCTTTGAGCAAATGTGGGATAATGTACGCTTTTAATTTCCTATTATTATGGGACATGTTCTAAGTATCATCATCTTGCTGAAAACAAAAATTCACTGACAAACTTGATTCACTGAGGACTTTCCTTCAAATTTTGTTTAAGAATTTTAATATATGGGCAATGGCCCATAGTTCCTTTAATTATTTTTAAATTCTCAAAGCGACTGGGAGCCATACAATCTCATACCGTATCTCATCGCCGTGTTTTTCATAATATATTTTGGACTATAAGCTTCTCTAGGTCTGCTCTAAGTCTGCCATCAATTCTAAAAATGTTGTATTCGGACTCATTCGAGAAATTAACACTGCGAGAAAACTCGAGTCATGCGTTTTGATAACCACGAACAAAGTTCAAAACTGAAACTTACAAACGATATGTCAGTTTTGGAGTTTTTTACGAATCCAAAGTCGGATTTCAAAATTTATTGAAACTATGTACATAAAAATTAAAAAAATAACTTTTAAGCGGCTTTCTATAAACACGTTTTTTTTTATGTTTTTAAAAAATAACTCTTTTATTGTTTCTGAGCATTTTTATCTTCGAATTTTTAACTTCCGATTGAATAAATAATTTTTAGGTATAAAAAAAGCAAGAATAAAATTTTGTTGGCCAAACATTGATGCTAGGACGAAGCAATCCTCATAGTGGAATCATATCTGATTCTCTCTAGAAATTATAGGCAAGATTTCCGCTGGAGAATTTGACATGTGAAACCTTATCGGATGGCGAGTATTGGACGCCCAACAAGCTAGCAGTGGACTCGGTAGTGCTGCCCAAATCACTACTAGTGGCAGCTTGAGGATGTGTATATGTGGCAGCAGTGGTTGCAGCGGATAGTGTTGCTTGTTGCTGAGCACCAGCAAAACGGCTTGACGCAGCACCGTTGTAGTATTGGGGTACCTGAGCCTGCTGTTGTTGTTGTTGTTGTTGTTGTTGTTGTTGTTGTTGCAAATAGTTGGCATACTCTTGAGCTGTAAAGTATTGCTGTTGTGGCTGCTGAGCTTGCTGCTGTGGCTGAGCAGTGGTTTGTGGCTGTGCATAAGCCGCCTGCTGCTGTTGCAACAATTGTTGCTGATATTGTTGTTGATACTGTTGCTGTGCTAGTAACTGTTGTTGCTGTTGTTGTTGCTGATAGGCATAATATTGCGACTGCAGCTGATCAGCCGTTGCTTGTTGCTGTTGTTGTTGTGGTTGTTGTTCTTGCTGCTGCACCTGATGCTGTTGCTGCAATTGCTGCTGCAACGTTTGAGCATATTGCTGTGGTTGCGCGTACTGCTGCTGCTGGGGTTGCTGTTGTTGAGCATATTGAGGCACCTGATATTGGAATGGTTGTTGCTGATACTGGGGAGCAGCTGTTGGAGTGGAGGCAAACTACAATGGAATGTAAATAAGGGCGAGATAAAAATTATTGACATTTTTTAAAAAATAAAAAATAAAATAAATAAAAATATAAAAATAAATAAATTAAAATTATAACATAATTTAAAAAAAATATCTTTTAAATTGGAACTAGCATAACTGCTTAATTAAAAATAATTAAGGGGGGGGCATGACATTGGCCGTTTCTGAAATCGACTTTTTTTCATGGAAAAATTCCTACGGGTTCAAAGTAACAATCGGATTAGAGAGAGCGCATTTTTAATTTTCGCCTTTTTTTTTTCTTTGTTCACAAACTTTGTGGTGACCGTGGCATGCAGATTAAGTGTGTGGCCTAGCATGCTCGGAGCCCGGGTTCGATCCCCAGCCGCGGCGAAAAGTTTTTTTCAATAAAAATTTTTTTTGATCGGTCACCACCTCTCTGCAGACAATGGCAAACCTCAGAGAGTAAACAATGCCATGTAAAGCTTTTTGAGAACATGAACTTTAGCTTGTTTTTTTTTGTTTTTTTTTTCATAAACTTTGAACTCGTTTATCACGAAACCATGTTTTTCGTACTGGTTGCGGCACTAGCGGGTTAATTTTTTGACGAAAATTTTTTTTTTTTTATTTTTTTAAACTTGATTCGCTAACGTATGACACGAGCTTTTTTAAATTTTTTATGAATTTTCAATATTTTCAATATTTTCAAAGTAAATCTTTTTTTCGAAAAAACACATTTTAAAATTTGGAACATCACCAAAAATTAAAAAAAAAAATTAAAAAAGCTACTGTCATGTCATCAATCAATAACCAATTATGTTAAGATTTAAAAAAGTTTTTTTTCTACACTGGACAATTTTTGCGACTCCCAGCGCTGCAACCACGGCGCCCCATTTTTTTTTCTCTTCCCCCAGTTTGGAGCTCTATAAAACCATGTTGGAGTGAAAAATTATTTTTTTGAATTTGTTGTCTTGTAATTTCTTCAATTTTCTACAATAATAAAAAACACATTTTGGAAAAATGTTTGTTTTTGACTGAGTTATAAATTTTTAAAAAAAGGTCTCTTTTCTCTGCCGCGAATTTTATGTCCCACCTTAAGAAGTAGACGATATGATAACATTGCATTCGTTATGTTAAAATGTTACCGTAGTTATGTAACCGTCAACGTCAATGTGCTGTGTTGTATGGTTGTTATTGATATCAAATAAATTTTTTGGGCATACTTTCAGGCTGACAATTTTTTCGCACAATATAAGCACTGTCATAGCAAGAATGAACAGTTTGAGCGGTATTAGGTGCGGAGTCTTTTATGTATTAAGATAAGTCGTGACGGTTGTGGAACTCACTTATTCTGAGGCTATCGTTTGATCTTTTGTTAATAGTTGTCATCTTTGTTAAGAAAATTTTTTAAGCAAAATATAATTAGATTTTTATATCAGGTTAATATCTACAAAAATGAATTTTCGAGTACTTAAAACAAAGATGTAAAGTAATACTAAGTAATTAAAATATTTTAATTAAGTTAGATGAAGTTCAATTAAACTAAATCGTTGTGAGTGAACAAAAAATTTTTGTTAAAAATGTAGTTTTACGAAATCAGAAGCATTTTTACCAAATCAGCCATTCGTAGAAATTAAAACTAGTACATATTTGCACCAATTAAGATTTCTTATCTGCAACGTGAATATAAATGTGTTATTATTATGCAAAAGGAACAACTTGGATTATAAGTTATTATGAAAAATAATACCGGATATGTCTATTAAGGCAGCTGTGGATCCTCACTGATGTACCATTTGACAGTAAATGTAGTTCCTTAAGCCATAAACTCCCCTGCGCATATCACTGTATAACTTTTTGAGGTCATCGTTTTGGGACTCAGGTTTGATAGTCTCTCGTGAAAGTAATTGTCAAAACTAGAAATTCTGCATAATTACTTTTGCCTACTAACGTTCGAATAAGAGATTTACGATGTCATACATTTTGCGTTAAATTTGGAAGTGACTACCATGACGTTTACGTAGCAAAAATTCAATATTTAGATGTAAAGATTTTCATACTTTTAGAGAAGAAAATCAACATTTCTTTTTTATTCAAGCATCTATTCATAAAAATACGGTTTATCTATTTAAAATCTATCAAAAAATAATAAAAAATCAAAATTGCATTGCATGTTTTGAAGTTTTTTTTTTTAAGTATTATTTTAAAAATCCATGGCTTCCAACATGCATGAACAAGATACATCATTGTCTTTTTATACTTTATCTATATTACAACAGAATCTAAACTGTTGCACTGTGCATGCTTCAATTCGGCGCAATTATTTTAAAGAACGCAATTAATTTATTATTAAATATTTTTTTTTATCAATATGCCAAAAATCTCGCTACAGCAAAACTTATTCCAAATTCTATAAAAATACCGCATGCGATCCATTCGAAACTTCAGTCGATGTTCAAAGCATTCTGTTTGAGGTTGTAAAATTAAAGTTTCAACATAAAGGAAACAGCCATGAGGAGAAATGCAAAATGGCAACTGTGGTTATTGTGGCTGACAGGAGCGTTTGGAAGTTTGAGTTCAATGCCAGCGGCGCAGGTAATTTGAATGTTTTAACTTTTTCTCTTACAATAAAAAAATAACTCCTTCCACATTCTCTGCCACAATTCCATGTAGACATTCGGCGTTGGCATGAGTTCCATGGCAGATATCATATCAAATGGTGCTGTGGTGCGCAATGTACTTGGCATAAGTTCTGATTTGTTCAATGGCAACTCTAAATCAGAGCTGAGCACGGGTAAAGCAGTTGCTGAGGAGCGCAGACGACGTAAACGTCAGTTGTTTGGAGAAGAAAACCTGCTGCCTTTGAACAATGCTGAGCATCCACATCAGCATCGTGGTAAACGTTCGCCCTGTCATACAGTCGCAGGTTCAGGTGGCACTGGTGGTGGTCAGCTTCCCAATCCAAATCCTGTGGGTGATGGTACCGATTATACGGACGTAGTTGAACGCAGACGTAAGCAACGTAAACGCAATGCAACGCAACGCAAGAAGACCAGAAGTACCTCGAAGAAGACTAAACGTAAAGTGGTGAGTCGTCGGCGTCGTCAAGCTATCGCCGAAGGTGATTTCTTTGATGAAACGGGAAAGAAGATAAGCGACACAGTACAAGAATTTGCAAACTCTATGAAATCATTTATGGGCTCTATGATGTCAATGGCACAGTCAGTTCATCAGACTGTTAATCAGGCTGTTCAGGAGACTTTCAAAGAACCGAAGTAATAAAAAAAGAACATTATCTAGCATATATTTTTCAGGCTTATGTAGGCAACTTCAGGTTTGTTCAGTTGAAGCATTATAAATTGTATGACCAATAAAGTATCGCTACAGAAAATTTTTCAAGGAAGCATTTAGATTTTTTTGTGAACCTATCTTTTTGGAAAATTTTATAAAAGATTTATAACAAATAAATCAAAGATATTCGTGCATGATTGCTTACTAAATATTATTGCTAATTTATTAAAACTATCTACAAGTATACCAAATATCAATTTCCACTTCTTTTGCGTTAATATGTTAAAAGATGCCAGGTTGTAACGCAACATTTTCTGCGTGTGTCCGTTTTTCCAAGGTTTGAAAATGGCTATTTTTAAATCGTTCTAACATTCATTATTCCCGCGGCAATATTTACGAAAATAAAGACTCTCATTTATAACTAGTTTATATGACGATATGAGTGTTAAAAATTTAATTAGTGTTGGGAAAAGAGTCTGCAGAATAAATCTAAATAATAACAAGCAAAGAAACTCTAAAGTCGGTCTAGCCCGACTATGGAATACCCTGAACCTTCTATCATATTAAAATATATATTGATACACTTAAACAAGTCCAAGTCCAAATAAATTCTTATTTTTTCAAAGTCCATGTTTGTATTTCAAAGTCCTTTACAGTTTTTAACAGTTTTCAATAATGTGGGTTGTATGGGAGTAGGGCGTATTCGTGGGCGGGTGGCACCAATATGGTAAAATTCTTTCATTCAAAGTTTAATCCTTGTAAGTT
Organism: Tetanocera ferruginea; assembly: GCA_958299015.1. Classification (NCBI taxonomy): domain Eukaryota; kingdom Metazoa; phylum Arthropoda; class Insecta; order Diptera; family Sciomyzidae; genus Tetanocera; species Tetanocera ferruginea. The sequence continues at coordinate 10,934,882 of OY282643.1, read as the reverse complement.
ATATACAAACCTTTTTATGGTTTTTTCAATTTTGTGAGTTCTATGGGAGGTGGGCGTGTTCGTAGGTGGGTGACGCCCATTTTGTGGGCACAAATTAGTCTTAAAATAAGATCCTCCCGTACCAACTTAAATCCTTGTAGACCATGTATAAACCTTTTTATGGTATTTTTAATATTATGGATTTTATGGGAGGTGGGCGTGTTTGTGAGCGGATCACACCCATTTTTTGTACATATCTTAGATTTTGTATAAAATACATACATACGAAATTTGATCACTATAAGACAAACATAAGCTTATTTATGCAGTTTTCAATTTTTTTTTGGTTTGTATGGGAGGTAAGCGTGTCCGTGGGCGGATGACATCCATTTTCCTAAACATCTTCATTTTGTTAATAAAAACATATGTATCAAATTTTATCTATGATGGTTCAACAGAAGCTTCTATATTAAATTCTCAATTGATGGGAGAAGGGCGTGTCCGTGGGCGGATGACACCCGTTTTTCTAAGATATATTTAGTTTGATATAAAATACATACATACCTATTTTTATTGTTGTAAGTTAATTATGACCCTGCAAACATTTTTAATCGCCTGAGAATCTCCAGCGAATCGCTTGGAAGATGAAACAATCGCCGGCGAGCTCTTCTGAGGTCTTCCGGGGATCGTCGAATGTAAGCAGCTGAGGCCATAAAAGCGATTCGCAGGGAAGATTCGCCGGCGAATCGCCAAGAGGAGTCTTAAGCGATTCGCCTGGAAGATTCGCCAACGAATCGACAAGAAGAGTCTTAGGCAATTCGCTAGGAAGAGTCGCGAACGATTCGCTGAAAGGAGTCTTTAGCGATTCGCCAACGAATCGGCAGAAGGGATTTTTGTTTGTTGCAGAGCATCGTTGTTGAATGTTACAAGTTGTTGCATGTTTGAACTAGCGGGCTCTTCAGACATTGTTTTATCCCAGTTTCATGAAATTTTTTAAAAGTTAAATTTTTTGATTAATTTAAACGATTTTCCAGAGCCTGCTTCATATAACAATGATAGATTTTGAAAGCTTTTTAAAAAGCAATCTTCCAACGATCGCCGGAATGAGCGAAGGAAGATTTTTAAATTTTTTGAATCGCGCATTCATCCCTTGGGTGATCAAAAAGCGATCCATCTTCCAACGATCGCCGGAGTGAGCGAAGGAAGATTTTGAACATTTTTTATTAATCGCGCATTCATCGCTTGGGCGATCGAAAAGCGATCCATCTTCCAACGATCGCCGGAATGAGCGAAGAAGATTTTTAAATTTTTTGAGAATCGCGTATTCATAGCTTCGGCGATCGAAAAGCGATCAATCTTCCAATGAACCCTTAGGCGAATCGTTAGCGCGTCGCCAAATGATCTAATCTTCCAATCGTTTGTATGGGAGGTAGGCGTGCCCGTAGGTGGATTCCAAAAATATTCAATAGTGCAGATCCTTGGGCTCATGTGACTATCTGTACCGAATTTCATCCAATTATATCAACTCTTTCTTCTTATATACTTTTCTATACCGGACTCGCTTCGTTCTATACGTTACAAACGTTTACACAAAGTTAATATACCCTGATCTTTCAGATTTAGGGTATAATAAATCATAATAATTATACCTCATAATAAAAAACAAAAGTACCGTTTGGAGCAGACATGGCTAATGGTTTAATAAGTAAGAAGAACAACCAACAAAGGTTGAAGACATGAGGTCCAATGTGATTGGCCCATTGTGATTTGTATTATTTATGAGGTTATCTGATATGAATCTGAGTGGAGTATATACCAAAATCAGTAGAACCATCCAGCCCTCCATATGGCTATAAATACGTCTATTCCAGCACAAGTCAAGGTCTTTGGATATGAGAAAGCTATCTGCAAGATAAGTGCTAAATCATTAATAACAATGTGAATGAATCGGTCATTGTTTGTTGCAAAGAAGCTAGGGAAAAGCTTCCTTCGGCCCGTTTTCAAAAAATTCATGGTTCAAGGAAAAGTACATGTTGATTGTTAGAAAAACTTTCTTTACATTAACTTTATCGACATCATGATGCCGATGTTTCAATGAGTGAAAAATTGACAATTACCTGTGGAATAGTTTCTTTCAAAAGTGTTCATCGACTGTTTGAGAAAAGACAAGCCAATCAACGAAATCGCAAACAAACGACCAAATTAACGAAAAAAAAACATTTTTTTTTTAATGCTCTATCAATCAAATTGAAAGCGCCCATGTCTAAATTGCATGAGGTACGCTTCGCACTACTTCTTCATCCTCTCCATATTCTCCAGACTTAGCCTTCAACGACTATTATCTGTTCCCATGCTTAAAAAGCTGACTCCAGGAAAGGAGATTTGCTACCAATCAACACGTTGAATTGGAAACTTAAGCGTATTTCGTATATCTTGAGACACATAACTATTCAAAGCGCAAGTCATTGCAAAGATGATGGCGTGGTATACTTAAGTGAAATAAAACTATTGTTAAGGTACTGATTTTTATATAGTCTGAATGTCAGCAACAAAAACTATAGTTCAGCATCGTTTTGTTATATGTTTTCAAAATAAAATGGTATTAAAACAATAAATGCATATTAATTCAATATCGTAATTTTTCTATATTTACTTAAGGTTACGAAGAAGATTGGTATGGAATAATATACTATGTTTTTTTCATATTCTTTAAACTCTTATTTAAAATAGAGTGCAGTCTGATTGTCCGAGAAGAATTTTCTCTTGTTTTCTCAAATTTAATATTTTTCGTTTCTTTGGGGTCATTTATAATTCTATTATCTACTTTATAGATTATTTTTCTCTCAGATATTATCTGTATTAGAAGTATACTAGCACTATATGTGAGAAAATTAAACTCTAGTCATATAGAGTGCGTAACAAATAGTTCAGTACCGATTTCCAAAACAATCATAAGGTTATTTTTGCCAAAGACTGTGTAATGCTTGAAAACCTTCATCTTGTACTTCAGTAAAAATGTCACATATTTAAAATGATGACTTTAACTTTACATGAAACGGTCAAACGCGTCATAAAATGAGAAAAATATTGTACCACAAGAAAGTATGAACCTGTTCATTAAAAATTAAAACATCAACTAATCAGCCTTTAAAATTGACTCTTTCGTATTAAAGTATACTGTAACTTTTTCATTAAAAACATCAGAAAACAACTTAAATCTCATGGATTACAATTTTTTATGAAACGAAACGATGAATACAGAGTTCTTAATGCAGCTGGGTTTAAAATAGTTAATGCACGTATAAGTTTCTAAAGAGTACAATTTAAAAACTATTCCAAATTATTTAAACATCATACATCTTGCAATTTTATATAATGTTGTACATAATAAATTGCAGCATCAGTTAATTTTATGGTTTCTGTGGAAGTTTTCACTACATGTCAAAGGTAAAGAAAGTGGATGCTTTTATGTTTTCCGAAAATTGTTAACAATCTTGTTAGCAAGCAACGAAACACAGATGCAGCTGATATTTCAGGTTTTTTGTTTAGGTAATATTTTAGAGGCAATTTTTGAATTTTTGCGCAGTGGCATCCTAAAAGCTGGCGTGCATCTTATCTAGCTGTATTAGATGTTTTGTATTATTACTAAAGTTATTATTATTGCAGAAACCGGAAATGCCCTGCTACTAGTTGCAAACATGTGTGTACTTTAATCTTTCATACTCATGTAAGTAGATCATATAAGTAGTTAACAGTAATTTTTTGTCAAAATCTATCAAATTGTTGTTTCTGAAACATGTAATTTGTTGTTAATAACAAATCAAAAAAAAAAAAAAGAAGAAAAGTAGATGTGATAAACATGAGCATTGCATGATGAAGGACAATAAAGATTGTATCTGTTACATTTTTGCAATGATTGACATAACATAAAACTTCATAAAAAATTTATTTAATTATTATTATTTTTAAAATTGGTATATAAAAACGAATAATTGCACAAAAATCATTAATTTTTGTTTCAAAATGAGCGCGTTCTCTTGTTTATATTTTTATTGTTTAACGGCTTTGTGTCTACTTTCAACGCATGTACCGATAAAAGCATGGCCTCAAGCGCCACAGGTAATTTATTTATTTATTATATTTTTCTTGAAATTATAAGTTCTTAAAACTTAAAACAAAATGCTCAAAAGGATGCAGTGGACGTGGCTCTTACACAAATGAATGCGGCTAAGGATACTATTGCATCACAAATTCCAGGAAAAACAGATCACAATATGGAGGAAAATAGCACAGGACGTCCTCGTCGTTCAGCAGTGATGCAACGCTTAAAGCGTCAAACCGATGATGACAATGAATTTTACGATGAAAACGCTATAATAATACCTGATCGTGTGTATCCACAACACAAAGACTTGGGACAACATTTGCGTGAAGGTTTCGAAAGGCTAGCAGAGAGCATACAAAGAACATGGAATAGCTTGGCAAAATCTATGGAACAATTTGTGGGTAATATACGAGAATGTTTTGCTGGAAATCAAACCAGTTACAATGAAACCGGGGAACTAACCATGAAACAATACTATAATGTACATAAGTAAATATCCATTTTGCACTACGTTGTGCAAAACTTTCACTAAAATACATGGTAATTGTAAAATATGCAAATTGGTTTTAATGCTTTATGAAAATACTTCACTTATTATATAAAATTGCACATACAAACGAAAATGTAGAAATTCTCAAAAAAAAAAATTTGGGCACTAAGACATTTTTTATCGTATATGATATACAAACGAACAAATATCAAAAAATGTATAAATACTAGTGTCCGACCGAACGTGAATTTTTGCCGAAGCCGATTCTTCGGCAAAATGGAAATAATCGGCCGAAGGCCGAAGCCGAAGCCGAAGAAGAAACAAATGTTTTCAAGTAAAAAAAATTATAAAATTTATGCTTTGCTTTTATTAAGGGCCGATGTTGAATGTGAACCACACCTAAATGTCCGTTTTTTTCTGCATTTCATTCGGCATTTCTCAATTTCAGACTAACTCAATTTGAACCATGGAACGATACATAATCGAGCCACGCGTTAAAGTTATTAAAGAAATGGCAACAGTGGATGATCAATTTTCGAAGAAAATCATCTTCAGTGATTTTTTTTCACATTTTCAGCTCTATGGATTCGTCAATAAGCAGAATTGCTGCATTTGGGCTAATGATAATCCAAGAGTGATAGTCGAAAAACCAATGAGTGACTGTTTGGCGCAGTTTATGGGCTGGCCGGTCAGGCAGTTACTGTGAATGTTGTTCGCTATCGTGAGATGATTACGAACTTTTTAAGCCCCGAATTAGTAGATATAAATGTGGACAATATGTGGTTTCAACAGGACGGTACCACTTGCCACACAGCTAACGAAACAATGACTCTTTTGTACGACAAATTCAATGGCCGTGTTATCTCACGTGGTGGCGATATCAATTGGCCGCTAAGATCAAGTGATTTGACACCGTTGGACTTCTTTCTTTGAGTTTATTTGAAAGAAAAGGTTTACGTCGGTAAGCCAGCAACAATTCAAGACCTAAAGAATGAGATAATTCGGCACATTAACGGCATAGCACCTCAATTATGCCTCAGCGTCATGGAAAATTTGGACCATCGGATGGAGGTGTGCCGCCGAGGTCACGGCAGCAATTTCACCAATATTTTGTTTCATGCATAATTGAACCATACCAATATTATCATAATAAAAAGAAATGACAGTATTTTTTTGAATAATTTGTGTTTAATTCAAAATCAACATCGGCCCTTAAAATTTAACCACCCTTTATATTCATTTCAGTACAAAAAAACTTAAATTTGAACATTAAATTCGAGTTAAACGCAAGAGTTTTTCTGGAAAATTCGGATTTTTCTGTAATCGAATTATTGACGTCAGGATAAAATAGAAAAAAATTTAATATATTTTCGATCCAGTCGAGAAAAGCTACAGAAATGTAATACTTACTGAAATCTGGCAGAGCAATTTCCATAACAAAAGCAAAAACGTTACATTACAGTCGAACTCTCTGCATTTATCATTTGAATTAAATTTTCAAAGAATGAACACCAACTCATGAAAGAACAGAAAAGGAGAGAAACACAAAACGAATAATGAAAGTGTTTCAAATGTTTACTGAACAATTGAAAAAAATTCAAAAAAATTGTTTAGCAAAGCAAAAACATTCGGCAAAAATAATCGGCTATTTAAGCCGAAGCAGAAGCCGAAGCCGAAGATCAAAATATCGGCCGATTATGCCGATTACCGAAGCCGAAGCCGAATAATCGGTCGGACACTAATAAATACCCAAAGCAATGCATTTTGAGCAACTTTTGGGCAATCGTTTATAGTGAAAACATATTTTTAGGGCGATAATTCGTTTTACGTTAGTAGGCGTTGGGGTTTTTGGGTGTAGCATAATAGAACCATTCGTTAACCAAAAGCTCGTTAAGATATTAGCAGGTCTTTATATGAATTTCAAAGGCTTTCCACACTCATTTAAGTATGAGTTCAAACAGTTAAGTATGAGTTCAGATGAAGAATAGTGAAAGAGTTGGCTATGACACATAGTGCACAAATTTTAAAATTGTAAAAATGGTTGAAATCGGTCAATTTCTAGGGATGGACCTGTATTTAGTTTTACATGATTTTGTATAGTAGATGCATACAAAAGAGGCACAATCTTAACAAAATTTTGTCAGAATGCTAAGCAATATAAGAAAAAGATGTGCGCTGAAAATGGTAGAATTTGATAAAACCTTTGGAGATACATATAATAAATTTTTACATGATTTTGTATGGGAGGTACATACAAAAGTAAGCCAATCATACCGAAACTCGGTGAGAATGCTAGACAAATAGAGTAATAGATGTTTACTGAAAATGGTAGAAATTGGTAAAATCTTAAGGTTACCTCTCTTGTACCTATATTAATTTTTTAAAAAAACATTTAAAAAAAAAAAAACACTTGTATGCATATTTTGTTTTATTTGCAATAAATAAATAAAATTGATAACTTTTTCTATTACAAAAATGTGTAATAAAAAAGGAATAAATAATTTGTGCATATGTGGAACATTCCTCCATTGTGACGGGTGTTACATTTGTACACATTTAAACATTCACACCCTTGCAAACGTTAAATAATTTCAAGTTTTTGCACTCATCACAAATGACTTTTGTGGTTGTCTTTACGTATGTGAAAAAAAACCTTTTAAAGCCATGGTTAATGTTTGTATAATTTGTATTAAAGTACCTGTATCGAGTGTTATGAGTACTCATTGAAAAATCTGACATCACTCTGAATGTTTGTGAAATGCAGCTAAACTATCAATTAAATCGCTGCAGCTAGCGTCAGTTATATAATATTTGACTATTAACACTGCGTTTCAGAAAGGTTTTTACTAAATATTGCAATGTGTGACGGGTTTTCCCTGAGTGATAAAAATATCTATGTTAAAGTAATCGAGCTATATTACAAAACTAAAAATTGTTCATAAATCGTGTTTTTAATGTTTATTCAGCAACTGCTGTATATTAGATTTTCAAAAAAAATACATTGGTATGTTGTTATAGTCGAAAAAATAATAGAATTCAATATCATAGAATTTAATATTTTTTCGTCTATTTAAAATAACTTCCTTTAATACCATGATATAATAACTTTACCAGGTAGTATTGACAAGTGTTGATTATCTCAACTACAACTAAACGAACTCTTGTCAAAAACAGCTGTTCGTTATTATATGCGTTGGCCACATTCAGCTGTGTCAACATTCAGTTTCAGAAAAGTTGTCAAGTTTATGAAATGTCAAGCTTTGTATGAAATACCAATGGAAATTTTACCGACAAATAAAAAATGTTCTATTTTTTAATGCATTTTAATGTGCAACTTCATATTTATGTGCATTAAGTTTTGACTTAACAGTTGCCAACGTTGAGTACGCTGAATGTGACCAGTGAAAATTAATTGTATACAATGACCGATTGTGAGCGCTCTCTTTCTTGTTATATTTTTTGACAGAAATCAGTTTCCAACAGAAACGTCAATACTACCTTGGAGTTATTATATCATGCTTTAATATATTGACATCTCATCCGCTGAAACGTTTACGTAGATAGGTATTTGGTTAATATTGGGTGTATGATTAGCGAACAGAAAATGAAGGACTAAATCATAGACAGAAATAATGGAATTTTATGAAATATCTTAAAACATATGATTTTTGACTTGGTAACGATTATCGTGGAATATTCCATGTACAAAAAATTAAAAACTCTGACTTTCATCACTATCAACTTGTTCGTCAGAATCTCTACAAACAATTTTAGTGTCATCAATTAATTAAAAAAAACTTCTCAACTTTTAACATTGGCTCATTCCATACAGACGAGTGTGACGTTTTGACTACTTTATCGTGCTGAAAATGGTATTAACTGGTTAAAATTTTAGCAATTTACTATAGGGTATTTTAGAAAATGCCCCAAGGTTTCAAAATCCTAAAACATAATGCAATTATTTATACTAGTTTAATAGTTACATTCGCTTAAACACCTGGGACGGGTGTGACGAGCACAAGTTTAAAAACTAAAAATTCTGAGTTTAACATTGAAATTCAGTCCATCTGCCACAATGAGACCATTTTTGACTAGCATATATTCAAATTTAATATATTTTCTGTTGAATATCAGTGAAAAATATTTTGAAAAAATGGCGATAACCATTCTTCTTTAAACTTTTAAATGGGACGGGTGTGACATAAGATTGTCCCGAGTGTGACGAGTGCGAATGATGTGGGAATTATATATAAGAACTTAATGGGTATAATAACTTTCACATATTTTTGACACTTAAATAAAAAAAATATGTTTTCAATTAATGTATTAAGTTAAAAAAAAAAAAATTTTTTTTGCAAAAAATTTTTTTGCATGAATTTTTTATCAAATTAATAAAACCTTTACAAATAATTTCAAGTTTTTAATATATTTAAAAAAAAAATATTTTTTTGCAAAAAAATTTTCGCATGAATTTTTGATCAAATTAATAGCTATACAAATGATTTCGCTATACATGAATTTAAAAAACTTGTTTTAATCAAAGAATTTATTCATATACTTGCAAAAATTTCATTATTAGAAAAAAATTTTGAAAACCGTTCCGGGTGTGACCAACTTCTTGTAACGGAAATGAAGAATAAAAATAATTTATTGAATGAAAAAAGTTAACAAATTCATGTAAAACATCAACATCCTTACTTTAGGAAAGTTTCATTCTTATCATAACCCCTTGTTGCTTCTTAAGAAAACTATAGCCTTTTTTGGGACGGATGTGACACAGAAAAAACACTCAGTTTAAATATTTTGTACTTTGAAAACGCAGTAAGCAATCATTATTACAAACTATTCTAACACAACATTAATATCTTTTTTAATATTTTTAACCTTATTTGTTTTAAAGTTGTATCAAAAGATGACTGATTTCAAGGTTTAAATTAAATCGAAATATTTAAAATTTTTTTTCAACTCGAAGTTTGTTTAGTTAAATTTTCAAAATAATATAAAAAAGCATTTAATTTAAAAATATTTTTGCAGCAGGACTAACTTAAGATTCCACTTCAATTCGAAAACCAAAAATTACTTCAAATACATGCATTTTAGAATTCATGTTTCCGTTCCTCATTTCTGTGGAATGAGCCCATTGCTTAATTTTGAATATTTTTTCAAAAAAAATTAAAATTTTTAATAGAAAGTCACATTTTTAAAACTGTATAACTTTTTTGTTTATAAAAAAATACAGGTAATATTTTGGAAGTCAAAAGTTAATACTTCAAACAAAATTTAAAAAAAAAAAATATTTACAAAAATCAAAGAATCCAAGCTTATCAAAACTCGAGATTTTTTTTTTACACTCAGAAAAATATTCACAGTTATATTAACATTTGGACGCTGTTATTTCAAAACACTGTTAGATTGAATGATTTCAAATGCGTTTAGATTTCAAATGTATTTTGCTATATTCATCTTATCGTTATCAATATCTCAGTGGAAGTGTGCTAGACTGTTAAGCGAAGGACGTGGGTTCGTATCCTATCTATGTAAGTATCAAAAATTTTAATTTAATATTTGAAATTCTAGTTCTGTTTAATAAACATATATCATTTTTTATTTAAAAAAAAAATATTTTGTGTAAAAAAATCTTTATACTGGAGGGCCAGTATTTTTTTTTTCGACCAAAGACGAACTTTCGCAATAGTGATATAATTTCAATAAGTACGTTTTTATATGAGTTTCATGTTCTAAAGACCAACGGTGAACCGATTGTTGATTTGAAAGTTTCATTTGTTGAATGGTTTTTAACAGTGGAATCTGTTATTTCAAACCATAATTTGTTTGGTTATACAGCATTTTTCTCTGAGTGTATGTGTTTTTTTAAGGTAAAGAAAATTTTGTTTACAAAAAAATATGTAAATACTCAAAAAAATTATTTTCATAAGCAAAATGCTTTTTCAAATCATCCTATTTGCTGGTTTAAAAAAAAAAAATAATTTTAAAACAATAACTCAATTGATTTTCTTCAAAAATGGCGGTTCAAAATAGAGGGATCGCATTATTTTTTTATTAAAGATTTGTTTAAAAATCTTTTAAATTTTAAATAACTTAACTTAAAAAAAAAACACAATTTTATTTGGCAAGATTGTGTTCGCCTGTAATCTCAGCGGTTGTTCATTGAAAATCAAATGTCATGGTATATTAGGTACGATAGGTGATATGATGGTATGTAGGAAAATAACATCAATTATGATTGATGTTGTACAATGAAAATGAGTTGCTGGGTTTCGTATGAAGTGTATTGTTTGATTAGCAAGCTATGCTAGAAATGGAGTGTCAGGTATGGTATACTTATTAAGGTATGATGTGTATCATACTTATGATATTTTGTAAGATTGGTATTGCGTGATGATTACAATATGATAGTAATGGTCTGATTCACGTGGGAGAATGGTTTTTATATGGATAGTGTAGTGCGTATGAATAGAAAATAGTCTTTACAATTTAGTTTTAGATATTGTTTAGAACTTCTTTAGCTCAATAGGTTTAAAGTTATACCATATTTTATGATAAATGTTCACCAATGAGAGAAGATAATTCTATTTAATAACAGTAATCCAACTCAAAAATTATTCATAAATGTTTCATCATCATTTTAATTACTGAAATCATATTAATATAGTTTATATCTACTTAAAAAACTATATGAAGTGGGTACAGTTTGATAGCAGACTCTTGGTTTTATGATTATGTTATATATAGAGTGTTACGCGTCAAATTGTAAACGTCAAAGCTTAGAGAACTCCAACACCAAAAAAAAGTTTAGAACAAAAATCTTATACCATTTAGTCAGAAGTTTAGGGTGAAGTATTTAAAACTGTATCTTTGTTCTAAAATTTAACATACGTATATTTTTCAAAATTTTTTATCAGAGTATCTTTAAAATTATTTTCGAAAATATTTCTATTTTATTGACATGCAATCATGCAATCAATTTTAAAAAGTAACCATTTATAATTAAAAATATAATTCTATAATATCCAATACATTTTGTACTTTTTATTGAATTTCTTAATTAGTTTTCGTATTAGTACATGCAGTTTTAATTTATTGATGATATATTTAGTTACATTAGAGCGTCAGATTCTTTTGAGTGTGAATTGAGTTATTTTCATAATTTCATTACTAAAGCGTTTACAATTTATTTCGTTTTTGTTTTTGAATTCTAATCAATGCATTTCATTAAAAAACGATGTAATTAAAATGATTTCGTTTCAATCTAATTGCAAAAATATTTAGTAAAATATAGTCCACACAAGTTTCATTAATATACTTATAATATCTTTTGTTTTTGGTGTTTTATTTTTGTTTGTATAGCTTAATGAAAAACATGCAACTTATTTGAAAACAATAACAAAAAAAAAAAAAATTCAAACAGAGATTATTAGCTATAAATATGCCTGCACCAGAAAATATAAAAACATTGCAGTAGCTACGAAAAATCGAAGCGGAAGCATTTAAATTATTAGATTTCAGAATGGCTGGCATACGTTTATTACTGATATGCAACATATTTGCGTTAAGCGTTCTAGTGAACCAACAACCAGCTTTTGCTGCACCACAAGTAAGTAGTTTTTGTTCTGGCACCCACATCTCGAACTAGAGAAATTAATTTTTACTTGTTTCTAAGGATTTTCAAACAACATTGTTGATGGCAGCTGGACAGATTAAGGATACATTCGATAATGGCGCGGCAGCCAGAGATTCAAAAGGTTTCGAAATAGGTGGCATGCAATTTAAAAACGATATGGAAGTGGGTTTCGGTGATGCTATCAAGCACAAGAAAGCCAGTGATAACGATGATGATGACGACGATGACAGAAGACGCAAGCGTGCTGCTGACGAGATAAATTATACCGAAATTTTGGAGGAAGCAAATGCTTCATCTGGCCTATCACCAGCTAGCTTAGAGTATTACAAGAAATTCACTCAAGATAAGCAAAGAAAAAAACGCAGTGCTGATGACTCGAATTCATCATTATCATCATCGTCCTCTTCCTCGTCAGAATCAAGTGAATGAGTTTCTTCTAAAGCTTACAGCAATTCTGAGTATTTTTGTGAACAGCAACTCAACGCAATTGTTTTTAAGAAATAGCATTGAAATGAATAAAATTAAGCCTTAAGCATATTTGGGAAAGCTTATTTTCTTTAGGAACAGATAGCAAGTTTTAATTAGATAGTCGTTTTTTCTGGTCGGAGAAAACCTATCATTATCAGAACGCTTTGGCCAGTTTTTTGTACTCGACTCACCTGCTGTGGCTGTTGTTGTGACTGTTGCTGCGGTTGTGCCTGCAACAGACTTCCACGCTGACCTCCAAAGTAGCGCGTAAAGCTTTGCTGCAATCCTGGTGTCTTCAGCGTGAACGAGTTGGTGTTGGCATCTGTGTGGAAAGCCAGCTGAGCGACACATTGATTAAACAGACACAAGGTCACAAGGCTCAAGGCCAAAACATTGAAAACACGTTGAGCAAACATCACGTTTCTGACAGCTACTATTCTAATAAATCCTTAGTTCCTTGTTGATGTGTTTATTTGATTGTGTGTGTGTGCGTATTAGTGTATTCGTTGAGAAGTGTGCGCAACAACTTTGCTATATGAGTGTCTACAGTCGGTCAATTGAGGACGAGTATGAATTCACAACTGATTGGATTTGACGTTTTGACAATTGGTTTTATATGTAGTTAAAGTGAGCAACAACAACAACAACAACAACGAACAAACAGACAACAACAGCGCAATGTTTATTGAACAAGTAAAATTCGGCAATATATCATGGATGGATTTTGGTAACAGTAGAGTATAATGCGTACAACAATGTGAGCTATAGCGAGAGCGTGGGTTGGGAGGATGGTGAGTGGCCAGCTTAGCGATTGTTTATATTTCTTGTTTTACAATGGTTAAGCTTTACTCAAGACATGCCGTAATTAATGAATGGCTAGACACAAGCCAAAAATACAGGGACGGAATCAGTTTGAAGCACGTATTTTAATTTTGATTTATTGAGTTAATTAGTAGTGATGGCAAAATTGTGGTTAAAAAGACACCCAATTATTGACTCATTAGGTCTGAAAAATGTAATTTCACTCAATTATTTTTGAAAATAAAACACATAATATATATAAAATACTAGTAGGTAGACGTTGTTCTGCCACAGGCCTTCTATGTATTTTGTCGAAATATTGAATTTTGTTTCTTTTTCTCGGCAATTCGCCCTACTTTCTCTAAAAATTTCAATTAACTGTAATTTTCCAATATTTACGCTAGTTTTGCTGGTTTTGCACTGATACTATTGAGCAAATTTTTACATTTATGGGTGGTAAAAGACGTTGTGCCAACTTATTTCTTTCCGAAGCCAACTCATACTCCAGTAAATACGACTGCAAAAATGTCAGCGCAATCGGTCTAGTACACTCAACCAAAAACGTACATGAAATCAATGAATAAATTCATTGTCTCTTTTCCTGCAGCTTATTTATTTGATTTAATTAGTACAATAAGACTTGGTCTCTTATAGTACATCATTGGTCATATAATAACAATGTAAGATAACTTAAGATTAAACATTATAGTTACAAAAATGGAAGTTAACTTAAATTAAATAATACATTAAATTAAATAATACATTAATTTAAATAATTCATTAAATTAAACAAAATTAAATCAGAGCTGAATTAAATTATCAGTAAAAATAACGTTATATAGGTCATAACTGAATAAAGTAAAATAATTTGTCGAACGAAAAATAGCGGTAGGCATACAAATAATAGAAAAGAAAAACCAATGATAGAATGAAATGATAAGCTTGACAGAAAAAGAAGAAAAGATTAAGAAATTTAGTTAGATGGCTCGAAAAATTTATAAATTGCTCTTTTAAAGCTGCTACTTAAAGTTATTTGCTTAATATTCATCGGTAAAGAGTTCCAAATTCCAATGGCGCTAATAAAGAAGTACCTGCTACTGTTGAGGTAGTTATACCTAGGAACAATGAAGTTCATACACCGCATGGATTAAAAAAATTGAAGTTTATCATAAAGATATTCCGGACATTTAGTATGCATGAGTCTGTGCAAGAAAATAAGGCTACGAATTTTTAGAAAACTTACGAAATCACATCCTAAGATTTCTCTACTTTTAGTAGAAATGTGATCATATCGATGAACACCATAGACATATCTTGCCGCACTGTTAAACGCTACTACTAATTTGTGTAATGACTGTGAGTCAAGTTGAGAATAAACAGTTTCAGCGTAAGATATAAGTGGCATTATAAGCTGTACAACAAGTTTTCGACGAGTTTCAACTGGCGTATAGGCAAAGGAGAGTCGTAAGTTTCGTAGAGTACCATATATTTTCCCGACAGTACTATTTATATGGTCAGTACATGTAAACTTGGAATTCATTATAAAGCCAAGATTTTTAATTTTTTCAACAATTTCTAATTGGTCACATCCAATAAATAAAGGTTGAATGTCTACAAAGCTAGTACAATTTCTAGAAATTGCCATAACTTTGGATTTTAAGGGATTTATAACAAGTGAGTTAGCAACAGCCCAGTTATAAATAGATGATAAGTCAGAGTTAAGTCTGAAGCTTAAATCTTCTAAAAGACCAACAGGACGAGACAGGTATAGCTGAATGTCGTCAGCATATTCATGAATAGAGGAATATTTACATGCTTCAAAAATATCATTTAAAAATATGGCAAACAAGAGGGGACCTAAAATGGATCCTTGTGGAACACCAGTGTTTATGTTTTTAAAAAATGAAAAATTATTGCCTACCTTAACTCTTTGCGTTCTTCCTTCTAAGTAATGTCTTATTAAACTGGTTGCGTTTTGACTAAAATTAAAATATACTGATACTTTAAAACAGATCAAAGTATGATTAACAGAATCAAAAGCTTTTGAGAAATCAATAAGACACAGCAATGTTGTGAAATTTTTGTCATACTCCATCCTGATATCATCAGTAATTTTTAATAACGCTGTCGAACAGCTGTGCCCTGCACGAAACCCTGACTGAAAACGCGATAGCAGTTTATATCCATTAACATATTGAGAAATTTGTTCAGCCATGATTTTTTCAAGCACCTTTCCTAAGGCAGGTAGTATGCTTATTGGTCTATAGTCCTTATAGTCGGAAGCGTTGGATGTTTTGGGTACCGGAGTCACTGTGGCAGCTTTCCACATTTTAGGGTATTGGGAAGTAGATAAACTGCAATTAATAATGTGGGTCAAAGGCTCAATAATAAAAGGAAGAACAATTTTAATAAATTTAATTGGCATCCCATCAACGCCAACTGAATTGGATTTTATCTGCATAATACATTTTGCAACAAAGTCTACATCGACAGGAGTAAATTCAAATCATGGAAAAACAAAATCATTTTGCATAGGGTGCAAGCTATCGTGGGTGGTATTCGTACTTGGACTACTCAAGAAAAAATCATTAAGAAGATCAGGATCTAAATTACATTCAACTGATTCGCTCCCAAAAACTCTCAGACTTTTAATGTTCTTCCAAAGTTGTTTCGAGTCCAAATAAGGATTTAGTTTTGAATTATAGAAATTAATCTTTTCGTGTTTTATTATTTCTGAGGCATTGTTACGACTTATTCTATAATTTTCCCAGTTTTGGCTAGAACGATTATATTTCCATTTAGAATGTAGCCTATTTCTTAACCTTATAGCACCTAAAACACGATTAGTAAACCAAGGACAGCGGTTATTAGAGACAGTCACAGTACGTAAAGGAACATTTCGATCAAAAACACCATTCAATTTATTCATAAAAACACCGAGCTTTTCATCCACTGAGTCATACATCAAACAGTCATTAAAACTCATTAAAACCAACAATCAGTACGTGATAGAAAAAAAAGTAAGTATGAGTTATTTTTAAGCAATGTGTATGAATGAAAATGTGGTGACCGTGGCATGCAGGTTAAGTGTATGGCTTAGTATGCTAGGAGCCCGGGTTCGATCCCCAGCCGCGGCGAAAAGTTTTTTTCAATAAAAAATTTTTCTGGTCGGTCACCACCTCTCTGCAGACAATGGCAAAGCTCAGAGAGTAAATAATGCCATGTAAAGCTTCTTGAGAACATAAACTTTAGCCGTTCGGAGTCGGCATAAAACATGTAGGTCCAGTTCTCGGTCAATTGTGTGCAAACATTTAATAACACACACAACACAATTGATCATAAGAAGCTCGGTCAAAGTCCTTTTAAGGGCTGAAATGGCCAATAGGCTTTTTTTTTTTTTGTATGAATGAGAATACAGAAAAAATTTAAGCTGGTACTTAATTTGTTTTTTTATTTGTAACGCAGTGTAATTGTATAAATGTTGATAAATATGATATATATTGGTTTAAGTAACTGCTCTTGTTATTTAATAAAAAACACTCGCGTGTAGCAACGTACACATGGCAGAAGTGAAACTTCTTAACAGTAAGCAATAAGAGAGATTTTAGTGTGAAATAGAGAGAGAAAGTATCTGAAAAGAAATTCAATCAATACGAAATGGAATAATAATTTGTTGATTCAATATTTGCATCCAGGGACCGTACCGAATATGGTTTTTGTCGAAAGTGTCACATATTAACTTTTATATCTTAATTTTTATTTTTTCCGACAAAAATAACAGTTTTTTGTGCCTCATAGTTTTTTTGGACAAAAATAACAGTTATTTTCTGCCGTTTATTTTTCGGTCAAAAATATCAGGTAATTTATATTTGTTCAAGTCATTTTACCGATAAAAAAATTTTGATATTATTATTTTCATCTCATCGGTGAGACATTTTACACATGGTGTCAACAGTTCAATCTGTCAAGCGGCCTTTAAGAAAACACAAATTGCTTGATATTTTTGACCGAAAAAATTAAAGTCACAAAATAACTGCTATTTTTGACTTTAATATTTTGATAAAATATTTTTTATTTTTTAATATACTAGGCAAGAAATTAACTTTTAAAGAATCAGTTTCAAATTTAAAAGCGACTTAAAATTCGTGAGGCTGAGGATATTTGTAACATAATGGTTTATTTGAAAAAGTCTTTCGACAATTTTTTTCATTTGAAAATACTTAAATAACAGTTATTTTCGGTACTTGTTTTAGTTCAGTTGGTGTTTTAGTTGCTTTCGAATGTCTTCTCAACATTGTTACTTTTTGAATGCTGGATTGCATTTGCATAATACTCTTTGAAGGAGCCTCCGAAAGCAGAGGCAAATCTCGTTCATTATTACCTCCTGCTTCCTGATCATAATAATTGCTATGTTGATAGAGGGCCTCATAAAGCAGCGAACGTTGATTGTTGAGTGCATCAACTTGGTTGGCTTTAAAATTTTGTTGAGATGCATCAGTGTGTTTTTTGGGGATTGGTTTTTTGTAGATTCACCAAAATACACTGATGTTTCGTAAAAATGCATTTTGAAACTCAGCCGTTGTTGCAATCTCCTTACCTTCATCATTAGTTGCAGACCCAGCTGCGACTGTATTCTTAAGAGCTCTAGTTCGCTCTCTATATTCACGAACGCGTTCTACTCCTGTTTTAGCTATTTTCCTATTTTTTTTCCGTGCATACTTGTAGGATGAAAATTAATGTTACGGTTATGTTAATAATGTAATGTTAATGTTAATCTAATGTTAATGTTAATTATGTTATATTCAGTATGTTACGCGTTCAGTTTTAATTACATATTGTTTGGCTATTTATAATGTGCCTACGTGGCGTAAACATATAGATTCCGGCTCATAAGCAACGATGTTTCGGGTTCAGTTCTCGGCAGCGGCTATAATTTTTTTTAGTTTTCATATGAATTGAAAACGTTAGCCAAGCGTCACGAAAAAGGACCTTGAAATTTCACTCGCCGCCAAAGAAGTTTCACTTCAAAAAATCTTATAAAATACTGCTAACAGATTTCATCAAACTTCAAGACATTCTAGAAGAATATTTTTTGCAATTTATATAGAGACACATATTTTTTTTTTTAATCCTTAATTTAATCACTTGCTGTTATTTTTTATGTTATTAACTCTTTTTTTGCAATTTATTTATATAAAATGAATTGTGGCTACTTAAAACTTCAAAACGGCTGTGCCAAATTGAATACTTTCTTTTGCGGGTTTGTTATTAATTATCACGCGAAGGTTTAAGAAAAAAATTCCAAAAATTCTCAACAGGTGGCGCTGAAAATGCAAATTTCGTTTGTCACTTTAATTCGGGCGTTTTCGTAAATTAACCTGGTGCAGTGAAGAGATTCAACGAAAAAATCCACTATCGAGTTAATATGTATGCAAATACGTCATCAAAGCAAGTGCCGATACGTGAACTGCTGTGAAGTCATCTGAAGAATATTTATGTCTGCCATTCATGCACGTCATCCGACTGTTGCGCATCTGGCAGTTCATTTGGAGAATGGCCAAAGAATGTATTTCAACAAAATTAACGAGTTTTTTTCAACTTCCGCGAGTGAGCCGTTTGCGAGAACATTGCTTTACTCGGAGATGCCTCGATATTACACATGGAATGCATCGTCGAAGAAATGGTTACTCAGAAAGCAAGGCAAACGAGTAGATGAATATCCTGGTGTTTTTCAACTAATGCATTGAGACAAATTTACACAATTTATCCAAAGAACGACGATTTATTCTACCTTCGGTCCCAACTACGTGCACTCTTGCTATTGCAATTGAGTACTTTTTAGAATAATTTGGGCAGTGCTGCATGTTTTTTGTATCTCATTCAATTATTGCCTATCTTTGTAAAACGTGGTAACCCATGAAAAAAGTACTAAATTTGACAAAAAATAAATCTGCCCAAACAAGTCAGAGGGTCAGAAGGCACTTTTACAAAAACGAAATGTATGACATTTGCCAATCTACCCAGTGTGTGAATGCCTCTAAGCGTGATTGCCTCTAATGATTTTCAAAATGTGCACTCTCAAAACAGATTAGCTGTAGGTCCAAAATTTTTGGTTGGGTGTTTCGAAAAATAGTTGCTATAAACATTTTTCGGTTGTTATAAACTGAATTCGTTATTCAGAATCAAAATTTTGTAGAAACCAGAAATATTCGTTCATCCATATAAGAATATGTTTGATGTAACAGAATCGACTCATTTTTCAAGTCGTCCTTGAAAATACTGGAAATAAATGACCAAATAATTGATTCCCTCAATTGAATATTGAATTTAACAACCGAAAAATTTTTTGCAGAACTAATTGTTAATTAAAAATACCATCAGTATTAAAAATTTGATTCAAGTTCAACTTCATTAAATGTCAATGCAAAATATCTGCAAACCTTGCTTTTATTTTTCTACCATATTGAACTGCGCTATATAAACGAAGAATTGAATAGGGGCTTTCGCATGGTCTAACATATTGGACGACAAAGTCGGATGGAAAACTAACGGAACAATTTGACAGACGAATTCAAATTTATGTTCAGTATGTGGCAAATTCAGATTTATGTTGTACCAATCAACTATCTATCATATCAAGAGAATGGTAAGTTGTAAGATTCGATTTTAAGTTATGAGTAGGGCATGATTTGGTTCTGATTTTCAATAGTTAGTTCATACAACATCAAAAGCATTCATCGCTGACAAAATGTATGCTGCAATAACTTCAGATTTCAGGTTGCAGCAACTTCGAAAATGCGGTTGGGCATTTTTTTTGTTGCCCCAACCAATTCGTTTCCTCAGTGTGGGTACAATGCGGCCAGGCCTATTTTTAGTATAGTTGCCAAGAGTTACTATACACACTAAATTACAATATTTTCGTCTAATACTATCAAAAACGTCTTAAACATAGCCATAGAATTGATTTGTGGGCGGTAGAAGAGGGTGTGGCTACATTTTTTCCCAAAACCATCTCGTACTCGATGAAAATCAACAGCCAAAATTTCAGTTCAATCGGTCTCTTAGTTCTGGAGTCTACATACATCACACACACGCTTTTTATATATAAAGATTAAGATACTGAAGATACTTAATTTTTCTGGCCTAGCTCAAGCGCCCTAACTTAGCGCTTTATTCTGATTCAAGCTGACAGTGTATAGTATTTGGAACGTGTGTAATTTTTTTTTTTGAACAATTGTTTCTGTGCTATGTTTACAAAACTTGGCTTAATAGTTCAACAGTTAATGAAATTTTGACGCGCGCTACAATTTCACTTTCATTTGACGTTGCGGCGCATCGACGCAATGCGTCTCATAATTCATGACGCCAAATCATGGCACGTAGTATGCTTTTACGCAGTCGCATCACGTTTATTTTGGCCAATAAAATACAGCTTAAGACGCGCGTTCACTGATGTTCTTCAGCCGTAAACATCACACTCAGTGTATTTGGTTAAGCGTACCGAAAATACAGACAAACACTGTTATATGTATTTGTCAGTTTTGTGTGTTTATTTTAGATTTTGAACTTATGTCACTCATACTTAATTGGTAGAAGTTTTGCATATTTCAGTTGTACAAAGTAGGAAGTAGCGCTTCGATAGCCAAGGCTTGCGAAATAATGCACGGTAGTCACAGCTAATCATGTAGCAATGGTTCGATGACAAAGGCACAAATTTTAAGTTAAATGCATTTTTGTTAATTTTTGAAGATTTTCATAGCATTTAAGTATAAATTTGCATGCAAATAAGAAATTAAAAATTATTGGTTCATTTGTAGAAATTGAATTTCAGTTCAAGAATTTTAATTATGATGAGTAGAGTGTGTTTTGAATTCAAAGTTGATTGTTGATTTTAATCGACTATAATAAGAGCTTTATTTTTCGTTTGATAACTATTTTTTGCATAAAATTTACTTTTCTTGGGGAAGGATCGGTATTTTAGCATTAGCAAAATTGTATAAATTATAAGTTGTTTTTTTTTTTTGTGAGCTACTCTATATAAGACGAAACTTTTCACAAACTCATTTATTCAAGTAAGGTAGAAGATAATGTCTACCGTGTAAGAAGTGCTAGGCTTACTTATAGATTAAGAGCCAACGACCGCTTGACTTACATTATTTCATCAAGGCTAAAATGTATGCACGTGTATATTTGCAACGTGTTTTAACAAAGCTCGGACGTTGCTCCAAAAAATTTCTCCTTTATAGGGAAAATTTTATTGAAAATGAAAAATGTTTCCTATATTTTGACAAAAAATTCACTATGCGAAGTATTTTTTTCAATAAAAACAAATTTTTTCTCAAAAATAAAAAATTTTCTTCTCTAAAAACGACATATTTTTATGTATTTTTCATTTTCATGGAAGCTTTTTATCATTTTAAGGGAATTTCAGGATCACTCTTAGAGAAAAGTTTCACATTTAGCAAAGTCTACACCATTTTTCTCTAAATATGATGCCTTTTTTATAATTTTATATAAATACTAGCGGATAAAACCCGGTGTTACTCGGGGTTGTGCCTCGAGCACAGAAAGAGGACGATTTTCAAAACTGCAAACATTTTTACGTTTTTAAAATTATCAATTATATTTTAAAATTTTTTAAAGTTTCGTTTTTGGGGTTTTGCCCCCCCCCCCCCCCCCTTCCGTCGAAAATGTTTTGTCAAATTTCCGTACAACTGTACCTGCCATACATAAAAAAAAAAAAAACAAATTGGCCATTTCAGCCCTTGAAAGGACTTTGACCGAGCTTCTTATGATCAATTGTGTTGTGTGTGTTATTAAATGTTTGCACACAATTGACCGAGAACTGGACCTACATGTTTTATGCCGACTCCGAACGGCTAAAGTTCATGTTCTCAAGAAGCTTTACATGGCATTATTTACTCTCTGAGGTTTGCCATTGTCTGCAGAGAGGTGGTGACCGATCAGAAAAATTTTTTATTGCAAAAAACTTTTCGCCACGGCTGGGGATCGAACCCGGGCTCCGAGCATGCAAAGCCACACACTTAACCTGCATGCCACGGTCACCACCATACATGATTAAAACAAAAAATGACATCTTCAACGTCTCGATCTGACGTCTGGTTTCTGAGAAAAATGGACACCCACACTCAGAAAGAAAAAAACAAATATCTTCCTCCGGTGAAAAATTTCTCTATGGAAATATATCAAAGTCTCTTATAATGACAAATATTTTTCTCGCACAAAAAAATTCTCATTTATACAGAAAAATTTTTTGAAAATGTAAATTTTTTCCTATATTTTGATAAAAAATTTACTATGAGAAGTATTTTCTTCAATAAAAACAAATGTTTTCTCAAAAATAAAGAGTATTTTTCTCTTAAATCGAACTATTTTTATATATTTCTTTTTCTCATAGAAGGTTTTTAAAATTTTTAGAGAATTTTTAGGATCGCATTTAGAGAAAAGCATTCTGTGGAGCAAGGTCAATACGATTTTTCAGTAAATATGATGCCATTTTTATCATATTCCGAGAAAATTTTTTTCTGAGTGCAGTTTGAAAAGTCATTTCGAGAAAAATGCGTTTAAAGTTTTTCTTAGCATGCATTTAATAGGCAATTTTATCTCAAATAAATTCCAATTTTAAAAAATTCTATAAGCATCTATTTGATTTTTGGATTGTCTTCGTTCAACTTCGGTTTCGGTCGATACTGTTCGGTTAATTTTTTCATTCTTATATGGCTGGTATTCGTTTACCTTCTGTTTTTCGTTTTTCTTTGGTTCTTGACTTCGTCTGCCTTCGGCTTATTCCTTGACTTTTGTCGAAAGAACTTTTAAAAGTATAGGATCTATTTCATTTACAGATACAAATGCTTGCCAAGTTTCATCAAAATCGGTTCATCCGTTTTGACGTGAATGAGCCGAACATAGTTGATTGAATAAAGCGCCCTCTCATGGAAGTTTTCTGAAATTTAAATAGCCTCAATTCTGTTGCTGAGTCAAGTTATTTTACGTACCAAATTTTAGTAAAATCGATCAAGTCATTTAGGAATTATTGAGTCTTAACAATGCACTTACATTGCATTTTTTATTTTTTATCTTGGGTGCAGTTGAACGTTCATACCCAATTTCATTGAAATCGGTTTAGGCGCTTAGGAGTTATTGAGTCTTTAAAACGCAATACTTAAAGCGCCCCCTTACGGAAGTCTTAGGAATTTTTAAAGCCTATGTTATCTTGGGCGCAGTCGAACCTTCATTCCAAATTTAATTGAAATCGGTCCAGGAGCTTAGGAGTTATTATAGAGTGCCACGCTCACATAGTTCCGCCCACTTTTTAACCTTTACTTTATATTGGTTGCAGATGAACCTTCATACCAAATTTCATTGAAATAGGTCCAGGCGTTTAGGAGTTATTGAGTCTTAAAAATGCACTACTTAAAGCGCCCTCTTGCGTAAGTCTTTGGAATTTTTTATGACTTATGTTTAGTTTTGGGAGCAGTTGAACCTTCATACTAAATTTTGTTGAAATCGGTCCAGGCGTTCAGAAGTTATTATAGAGTGCCACGCCCACATACTTTCGCCCATTTTTTTACACCCTCTATGTTCCTTGTCGCTATTAAAGGCACTCGGTGTAAAAATTTCAGCTCAATCAGATAAACGGTGCGCGAGCCTATACGTAACAGACAGACAGACAGACAGACAAACATTTGATTTTATATATAAGATAATTTAAATAAAAATATATACCAGGTTGTGGTGACAGTGGCATGCAAGTGAAGTGTGTGGCTTGGCATGCTCGAATCCCACTCACGGCGAAAGTTTTTTCAATAAAAAATTTTTCTTATCGGTAACCACCTCTCTGCAGACAATGGCAAACCTTAGAGAGTAACTAATGCCATGTAAAGCTACTTGAGAACATGAACATGTAGGTCCAGTTCTCGGTCAATTGTGTGCAAACATTTAATAACACACACAACACAATTGATCATGAGAAGCTCGGTGAAAGTTTTTTCAATGGCCGATTTGTTTTTTTTTAGATTGTTAATAAATATTTTGTTTTTATGTTCTCAAAATATCCCCAATTTTTAATAAACTACATATCGGTACTTTATGTTTATAAAAGTTATTTAACTGACCATCTGTGATTTTCTTCTTGTAACATTTGTTTTGAAAATAAAAGCAAAATACGTGCCAAAATAGAAACATACACTTTATTCTTTATAGAAAATCTATAGATTGATTGTTTGTTACCGCTTCTTTAATATTTGAACTTAAATGTGAGAACTTAAAAACAATACCATCCACACACAGCTCATTGTTATTCGCATAGCTAGGGAATTAATTATTATTTTAATGGTAAAATGTTGCCCACATATTAATCATGCTGTTGTCTGTAGATAAAGCGAGCAAATGGTTGAGTGATTAAAATAAGCTGTTGTTTATAATGATGATGATGACGATGATGAAAATGCAGTGAAGTGCAGAAAGTTATTTGCAAGAAATTAACTGCTTACGATGCACATTCAAGACAAAAACAATAACACGTACACGTGGACTAATTAATACGCCCACGTGAGAAAAGCATAGACATCATTAAACCCTGTTTGTGGGTAGAGTTATAAAAGTGCTTTACTGGGTCATGCGAAAAACCTAACTAATACCTAAAAAAAATACCTAACTTTTTACACTGTATGAAGCTTTCGATATAATATAAAAATCAATCATTGATCGATATTATTTCGATTAATTAATACGAAATGAAATCATAATCTGTTGATTCAATATTTGCATCCACACCCAAAAAAAAACGGAGTAAAAATAGCAATAGTTGGACTCAATTTAAGTGCGTTTGTGCGTTGAAGTTACTCCGAAACTTTACTTTGTTTGAGAAATCGTACTAACTCCGTTTGTAGTTGTATTAAGGTTAACAGACTTGCATTGAGAATTATAAAATTTTTCATTTTACCCAAGAAAAACTTCAGCCAACTCATTTTAATGTAACATTGAGCTCACAAAAATAAAAAAGTTAACCCACAAAAGAGTCAAATCAAGAACTCGTTCATTTTATTAATTTTTTGTTTTTATTGGAAAACAATGAAAAGAACAATTTATGTTAACAGAACTATTTCAATAACATTTTTTTTTGTTGTATTTCATTCTATTAAAAGTAAATGTTCTTGATTTACATAATATATAATAAACTTAAAATATGCATAATAATAAAATATTTAAGTATTTTTAAAGTTTCCAAATACAAATTTTTCACAATAATTTCCAAACTTTCCATTTTATACCAAAACACGCACAAATATTTAAAATTATTTAAATATTAAAAACTAGCTCTCGTTGAAAACATTTCATTTTTATAGCACACTTGATTTTCTTGTTGAAATGTTTAAGTAATTTTTCTATATTCAAAGCAAAACAAACAGAAATATTTTCAAGCAAACTCTTTTTCGTGCTCAGCAAAACTCAGTTTAAGCTTTAAAATACAAAATATGATATTCGTAGATGGTTGAAATAAGCTTTAACAGAGCTAAGATGACAAATGTATGGAGAAGATGAAGAGTTGATTTGAAACTGCTTCAAATTTAAATTCAGTTTTGAGAATGAATTTATTCTAAGCAGAAAAAGATTTATATTAACAAATAAAAATATTGGTATAACTCATTTTCAGTTTTAAAGCGACAAAACTAATTTTACCTCGTAAAAACTTGATTAAATCTCAAAAAAACTTGAATTGACTCCGCACATTTTTTCGGTGATAGTTGCAATAAGTTTAAACAGAGTTAAAATGACACATTTTCAGAGAAGACGCAAAGTTAATATGAAACTGCTGCAGATTTTATTCAAGTCTTGAAAATTAATTGCTTTAAGCAGAAAAAGCTTTGAATTAAGAAAAAAACTATTGATACAATTCATTTTGAGTTTTACTACCACAAAACGTATTTAACAATTTAAAAACTCTTTTAACTCACGAAAAAACTTGAATTAACACTGCAAATTTTTTTCGGTGCAGGGACCGTACCGGCTATGGTTTTTTTTTTTATATGTCGAAAGTGTCACATATTAACTTTTATCTCTTCATTTTTATTTTTTCCGACAAAAATAAAAGTTATTTTGTGCATTATAGTTTTTTTGGGCAAAAATAACAGTTATTTTTTACTGTTATCCTATCGGTTAAAAATAACAGTTATTTTCTGTCGTTTATTTTTTCGGTCAAAAATATCAGGTAATTTATATTTGCTCAAGTCATTTTACCGACTAAAAAAATTTTGATACCATTATTTTCAGGTCATCGGTGAGACATTTTCACATGGTGTCAACAGTTCAATCTGTCAAGCGGTCTTTAAAAAAACATAAATTGCTTGATATTTTTGACCGAAAAAATTAAAGTCACAAAATAACTGCTATTTTTGACCTATAAAATAAAAGTTAAAAGTAACATTTATTTTTCCTCTAAAAAATAGAAGGCAAAAAATAACACTTCAATTTTAACACTTAAAGATTCAGTCTAAAATTTAAAAGGCACTTAATATTCGTGAGGCTGAGGACATTAATAACATAATGGTATATTTGTAAAAGTCTTTTAACATTTTTTTTTCATTTGAAAATTGTAAAATAACAGTTATTTTCGGTCTTTGTTTTAGTTCATTTGGTATTTAAGTTGCTTTCGAATGTCTTCTTAACATTGTCACTTTTTGAATGCTAGGTAGCATTTGCATAGTACTCGTTGAAGGAGCCTCCGAAAGCAGAGGCAAATCTTGTTGGTTATTACCTCCTGCTTCCTGATCATAATTATTACTATGCTGAGTGAGGGCCTCGTAAAGCAGTAAATGTTGATTGTTGAGTTATTGATAAAATTTTGTTGAGATGACGGCTGAGTTCCAAAATACATTTTTACAAAGCATCAGTGTGTTTAATACACTGATGCTTCGTAAAAATGCATCTTGGAACTTAGCCGATGTTGCAATCACCTTACCTTCACCATTAGTTGCAGACCCAGCTGCTGCTTCATTCTTAAGCAGAACCGAAAATAATGATTATTTTTCAAATTTTAATGAAAAAAATCAGTATGTTCCAAGCGCCGGAAAAAACTTTTGAGTATACCGAAATGCTGGAATTTGTGTTGACTCTTAGAATAAATAATGATTTTTATTTTTTAAGCGTTAAGCTTAAAAATTAAAAATAATTATTATAAAATTATGTTTATTTTTTTGCTCAGGAATAAAAATTATTTTTGATTTTTATTTTTTTTGCTCAGAAATAAAAATTATTTTTGATTTTTATTTATTTTGCTCAGAAATAAAAATTATTTTTGAATTTTATTTTTTTTGCTCAGATATAAAAATTATTTTTGAATTAAATTTTTTTTGCTTAGAAATAAAAATTATTTTTAATTTTTATTTATTTTGCTCTGAAATAAAAATTATTTTTGATTTTTATTTTTTTGGTTCAGAAATAAAAATTATTTTTGATTTTTATTTAATTTGTTCAAAAATAAAAATTATTTTTGATTTTTATTTGTTTTGTTAAAAAAAAGAAATTATTTGTTGATTTTTAGTTTTTAGCTCAAAATTAAAACTGATTATTTTAAAGGAATAAAACTTGGGCATGTGTAAATTTTTCATAAAAATTTAAATCTATACAACATATGGGCTTATCCGCGCACGGACAATTCCTTTTGCAATGCTATTATTTTTTATGAAAAAGTAGGTCAAGGGTATGTCAGAGTCAAGCTAGACCGACTTTAAACTTTCTTTACATTTTTTACGTGTTCTAAAACCATTGCTTAACAAATTATGTTTGTTTTAAACTGAAGCGCAAGCTGGCCTTGACGATGTAGATATTGAAAGCTTCGCTATTCCGCTATTTAGTGCGAACAGAATTTGTTGTTTCAAAATTTGGACAAAATTTTGGTCTTAAAAATGAATGCCTGTCATTTTAAAAATTCTCAATAAAATTAATATCAAATTTAATATCATCTTAGTTTCTTTTCAAATTTTGAAGAGATAAAAAAAACATAACTATTAAGAATGTCTAACAAGAAGAAAGCTCTTGAAATCGATTTTTAATTTAGGAGCAAAATAACAAAAATCCTTAAGCGATTTAAATGTCTGAACAAAAATATAAAAACGAAAAACTAATTTTAATTATTTTGCGAAATAATAAAAATCAAGAAAATTCTTTCTATTTCTAACAAAAAAAAAAAAAAAATCAAAAAAACCCATACAAATCATTTTTCGATTTTTATTTTTTGTCTCAAAAATAAAAATTAAAAATGATTGTTTTTGTTTGAGTACAAAAATAAAAATTAAAAATGATATTTTTTTTGAGGAAAAAAACTAAAATTCAAAAATGATTTCTTTGTTTCAGTAAAAAAAATAAAAATCAAAAATGATTTTTTTGTTTGAGTAAAAAAAAATAAAAATCAAAAATGATTTTTTTGTTTGAGTAAAAATAATAAAAATCAAAATTGATTTTTTTGTTTGAGAACAAATAAAAATCAAAAATGATTTTTATACTTGAGTATAAAAATAAAACTTAAAAATAATTTTTATTTTTGATTTAAAAAAAAAAATCAGAAAACGATTTTTATGTCTGAGCAAAAAAATAAAAATCATAAAATAATCATTATTTCTTAATTTTTCGATATTGCTCATAATTATTACGGTCCCTGTTCTTAAGAGCTCTAATTCGCTCTTTATATTCACGAACGCGTTCTGCTCCTGTTTTAGCTATTTTTCTTAGCTTTGAGACGTTTTTTGGCTGGCAAAAACTATTCTCGGCAGTCTTAAATATTGCACTTTTAACACTTTTTGCTTTTATATTATATTGAATTAACTATTTTGCATGTTGTCAATCATTTGTCAAGTTTTTGATCACAACCAACGAACCAAATTAAGCTTTAAGCTCATGATGCTGCGAACAGGCAGTAGAATTTTTTTCCGCTGGATGTATCTCTTTGCCTAAATATTTTCGTTTGAAGCTTAAAAAAATAAATTTTCCGTGCATACTTTTCGGATGAAAATTAATGTAACGGACAGAATGTTACGCGTTCGGTTTAATTACATTTTGTTTGCCTGTTTATCATGTGCCTACGTGACGTAAAGGTATAGATTCCGACTCTTGAGCAACGATGGTGAGGGTTCAATTCTCTGTAGCAGCTATAATTTTTTGAAATTTTTCATATGAATTGAAAACGTTAGCCTAGCGTCACGAATAAGAGACCTTGAAATTTCACTCGCCGCCAAAGAAGTTTCACTTCAAAAAGAACTTTTTTCGTAAATGTCAATTTTCCTGACATACTAATTTTCATAAGGTATTTTTATAAAACCTGAAAAATAAAACAAAAAAAATTTCGTTTTAGTTAAAGTTTTCATCAAATTCACTTCAAAAATTTTTGAAATCGATCTTAAAACAAGAAAGTTACAACATAGACATACCAAATTTGAAATCTGTTGTTCAAATAAAAAATTTTCAGTTTTCGAGATGTAAGCAAATTTAATTTTTTTCAAAAAGTTGGCGGCACACTAAAATTCCAAAAACATTAAATTTAATCAGAATCGTTTTCTTTAACTTACTAATGATACTTCACTTACAAAAAAAAAAAAAAAAGTAACAGATGACGTAGATACGATTTATGGAAATGACTCCGTTTTCAATATTTTTACTTTTATCAAAAATTGGTGTCCCCACATCAGCGAAGGAATATTTTCGACACAGATTTAAACCCAATTCTTCAAAGGTTCTTCTTTTTGTGAGGATTGACTCGTCCTAATATACATAGAATATATCAATTTTGGTCACTTAATTCATATTGTAGTTCACGCTTTCCTTGTTTGCCCTGAATATGTTCATTAGATTCATGCAATTCTCACACTGATTTCATTAATTATTCTTCTTCTCCTTGTATTTTTACATGCTCTTAAGACTTTTATTCACAAATATTATGAATGCGGTTTTGGATCCCCTATTATGTATCCCCTAGGGTTTTCTTATGGCATTTGCGTTGATTTTGTTTTTGGTTCATGTATCCTCGGCACACTTTTTATGAATTTGAAAACACAAGGCTTATGAATTATTTACATTTCCATGTTTTTTATTTTGTGTATTTTGTATATTGATAAATGGTCAATGTTTTTTCTGTTGTGACTCATGTTATTGGTTACTGAACCAAAATTCATGAATGCGATTAATGGAGATTATGTAAAAATTCATAATTATTCTTCGTAAAAATTGGTGCAGAGGCGTTCCTAGGCTTGGTGTCACCCTGGGCGGATACCCATGGTATCACCCCTATAAGAAATTTTTAAATGCAATAAGAAACCAATTCGAGGAGATCTTGTGTTTTCATTATTTTGTTTATGTTTTCCGAAAAACACAACATATGACAAACAATAACAAATTGTTAAAAAAAAACCAAGGTCATACCCCCCAAAACATTTATAACATCCTTAATAACGTTGTGGGCTATGACCGCCAAAGAAACGGACATAATCCTCAAATTAAATTTGAAAAATTTAATTCCAATCACTGTAGGAATAAGAATGAAAAGCATTCTATTTAAAATGTTTTCACTCTTCAAGGGGTTAAAATAGGTTCATATCGCAGAGTCAATTTTTTGTTTTTGCTCAAAAACGCCACACTCTATGACTTCTCTCGATGGCATTAATAGCTATTGTAAGAAATTCTATAACACTTTTATGATTATTATTTATATCTATAAGTATACATTGTAATAAAAAATTGTTTATACAATATCCGTTTTGTAGACAGTGATTAAATGAAAATCTATAAAAAAGAAGTTCAACAACAACAATAAGTATTGATGTGTGGTCTCGATGTGTGGTGTGGGCCTCAATTGCTATTCCTTAATGTGAATATGTGTCAATTAGCTGGAAATATGCAAAAATTGCTGTCCGCGCTCAACACATTCACCCAGTTGGCATATTTTATCGATTTTGTTGGCTTAGCAACCAACCAACGAC
This sequence comes from Tetanocera ferruginea, assembly GCA_958299015.1. NCBI lineage: Eukaryota > Metazoa > Arthropoda > Insecta > Diptera > Sciomyzidae > Tetanocera > Tetanocera ferruginea. Next base: position 10,903,407 of record OY282643.1, on the reverse strand, counting down.
TGTCTGCCATCATGTTGGCCATCAACATCATCATCATGTTGTTTGTTGTTGTTGTTATTTTTGTTGGCATGCTAAAGTACCTCCATTGACTGCAATAATGCAAAAATTGTTGCGTATATTATAAAACCAACAGCAACAGCAACAACAACAAAAAAACAACAACAACAAGAATAACCAAGATAACAACAAGAGCAACAAATCGAGCTATAAAAGTGCTTCAATCTTCATATATTGTTAGCAAGTGGCAACGTGGTTAGTGAGTTGTTGTTGCTATCGTTGCTGCTGCTGATGTAGTTGTTGCTGTTGTTGTTGTTGCTAACTGCTGCTACCGTTTGCTGGTTGCTACGTGTTGAATTTTATGATGTTGTACTTAAAATGGGCTACATACGGAGAATGCGTGCATTTGTGCGTGTGTGTGCGTGGGTGTTGGTGCAGATGGCTGCTTGATTGGTTTGTTGTTTGGATTTGGCCATATTTAAACGTTGATATGGTTGATGTTTGATTTTTGTATTTATGTGTGACTGTGTGTGTGTGTGTTTCTGTGTACTTTTTAGATTCTTATCATGTCGATGTTGATTGTTAGCAAAACTTTTAAGCTCTACAATAAATAAAGCAAGAGAATACACAGTATTGGTTATAGAAATAGCACAAAATTGAATAATATATAATGCAGAACTCTAGTAAATTTCATATTTTTCGATTAAATGTGTGTATGAATTTAAAAAGTACTTTTTGTATTCGAAGAATACAATGAATATGAGTTTATAAAATTCCAAACCTCAGAAAGTAAATAAGGCCGCATCAAGCTTCTTAAAACATAAACTTTAGCCATTCGAAATTATCACAAAAAAAGTTAGGTTCATTTCACGACAAATAAAATGTGCATAAAAATATCCCAGCAAACATTATGACTCTTAAAAGACTCTTTCAAGACTCATATAAATGAGGGTTTATCATCATAATGCGCTCAAAAAAGACTCTTTTATGAGTACGTTTTCGTATGTTGTGGGCCCCAAAATATGATTCATAATTATGACTGTTTTATGAGTCTTTCTGGACTCATATTAAAGACGGTTTTAAGACTCATGTTTAAAATTCTTTTAAGACTCATAATGAGTACTCTTTTAATACTCATATTGAATACTCTTTTAAGACTCATATAAGAAGTTATTTTACAACGAACATTTGTTGTAGTTCAATTCCAATGCATGTTTATCGCCACAAACAATTCTCCGAAAAGCGACGTCAAGATAGCATGTGTCCATAACGCACAGTTACAAAGTTTTATACAATTAAAATAAATATAATTTCTGATTACGAATATCAATCACGATTGTCAATCAATATGTGATCCTTTTATGAGTCTTTTTTATGAACAATCATGTTACCATCATATTTAGGACTCTTTAATGAGTGTCTTTTATGAGTACTCATAAAGCAGATACATGATAATGACTCTTTTATGAGTTTTATTTTTGAACAATCATTTGACAGTCATATTAAAGACTCTTTCATGAGTCCTTTTAATGAGTCATCATAAAACATGCATAAAAACACTCTTTTTAGAGTAATTTTTTGGAGAGCCTCAGAAAATGTTTGCAAGGGTGGTGTATAAAAATTTTAACAACACACTCAACATTATTGTTCATAAGAAGTTCGGTCAAAAGTCTTTTGGCTTTGTTTCGTTCAAATCATTTTAGCCTGCTAAGGTACTTTATTTGTTTGACTGGAGCGGAAAACAAAGAGCTTTCAAACCAAACTGCGAATTCAGAGGAAATAATTTTTTTTTTAAATCGCACCATATCTTCCGTTCGCCTATAGCATTTAAAGTGCACGATTTTATGAGGAAATTGTATGGATACGATTTAGCTAATTTTTAATTTATGTAACATGATCCGAAAATTTAAGAAAAAAGTATGAATTTGGCTGCATAATCAACATTTTCTTATTCTTACCCTTATACAGGGAAACTAGCGGGGGATAAGGGGGAAAACCTCCTTACTCTTTTAGAGTCGGCCTAATTGTTATTTTTTACTGAATTTGTTCAAAATATTGATTTTTATTTACAATAATTATGAACGTATCAAAGTCAGTCGTACGATTTTTTTTCCCATTTTTACCATCAGCCATATCAAAAACCAACTTTACTCGGCTATTTCATTTTAAGTCATGCCCAAAACTATCTTCAGTCAGCCAATTCACTTTCAGTCGTACCTTAAACAAACTTTCAGTCGGCCAAATTTGCATTTAGCCATGCTCAAAATCAACTGTATTTAATCCCAAAACCTAAATGCAGTGTCTTTTTGTTTTCAGTCTATCATTTCTTTAGCAATAGCATATTATTTCAGTCGTATTATTCGGTAAGTCTCGTTTAGAGTTAATTATAGCTGTATTCTATGAAAAATTCTCTCAGAGAAATCAAGTCGACCAAATCTTTTTTGCGACTTTTAGACGTACCTTGGTTGGTATGTTTCGATTAATTTTGATTAATTTTTAATATTTTGCCCAGAAATACATTTAATAATTTCTGAATGAACAAATAACAAACGATGGTGAATATTTGTGCACGAATCCCTACAGTTAACAGTTGCTTAGAAAAAATTAAACCTTTGCACGAACTCTTTTATCCTATGCTACCTTCAACTTACTTGACCCAAAAACGAATTCTAGAATCAATAGAAATGTTACCAAAAAAATGTTGGGTGGATCCAATTCAATTGAAAGCTGTGCAGAGTACTAGTTCCAGTTTGCAGGAAATGAAAAAATGTTCAGCAAATTAAAATGAGTTAAAAATAATTTTAAAACAACGCAAACTGACTCACGACTAATGGTTATTAATATTTTCATCTGAAAAGGACATAGTTGATCGCATTAATTTAGATAATATTGTGCAGCAATTCAACCTTAAGAAAAAGAAGAATTAATATTTTAATGTTATACTTAACAAGTAAAGAAAGTCTAAAGTCGGTCTAGGCCGACTATGAAATACCCTAAACCCACTTTTCAAAAAAAAAAAAAAAAAAATTAATTGTAAATGGGCGTGTCCGTGGGCGGATGAAGTCCATTTTTTCAAACCATCTTTGTCTTGTCATAAAAAACATACGTGCCAAATTTTAGCTCTGTAGGTTAAACACATGCTTATTTATTGCGTTTTCAATTTTTGGGTTGTATGGGAGGTAGGCGTGTCCGTGATCAGATGACGTCCATTTTCCGAAGACATATTTGTGTTGGTATGAAACACATACATATCAAATTTTATTGTTGTAGGCTAATTATGAGGTGAGCTATGCAGTTTTCAATTTTCGCGTTGTATGGGAAGTAGGCGTGTCCGTGGGCGGACGATGTCCATTTTTCAAAACCATCTTTTTTTTTTTATAAAAAACATACGTGCCAAATTTTAGCTCTGTTGGTCAAACAGAGGCTTATTTATTGCGTTTTCAATTTTTGGGTTGTATGGGAGGTGGGCGTGTCCGTAGACGGATGACGTCCATTTTTCAAAGACATCTTTGTGTTAATATAACACACATACATACCAAATTTTATTGTTGTAGGCTAATTATGAGCTGAGTTATGCAGTTTTCAATTTTCGCGTTGTACGGGAGGTAGGCGTGTCCGTGGGCGGATTCCAAAAATATTCAATAGTGCAGATCCTTGGGTATATGTGACCATGTGTACCAAGTTTCATCCAATTATCTCAACTCCTTCTTCTTATCCTGTGTATACGGACAACACACAGACGGACGGACGGACGGACGGACGGACGGACGGACATAGATAGCTCGACTCACGTGGTGACGCTGATCAAGAATATATATACTTTTCTATACCGGACTCGCTTCGTTCTATGCGTTACAAACGTTTGCACAAAGTTAATATACCCTGACCTTTCAGGTTTAGGGTATAAAAATGTAAGTATTATTTTTGATTTAAAACATTTCGTCGCTGCGCCTCAAAAATCAGTTATGCGTTTCTCGACAACTTTTTAGGAGAGCAATAAAACTGATTTATAGTCTGCCCGTGCAACTTTATTCCAATGTCATAATTTTGTATTTTTTGCTATAAAATTCTAAAGATATAAAAATATTAAAAACAAATGCAACTTCTTACTCCAGCAAGACGAGAGGATGAATTCTTTCGCTTTAAGACACATAATCAACTTTTTCAGCCACATACCTGATTTTTCAAATTTTTAATTAAATATTTTAAAAAATGTTATAAAAAAATCATACAAAAAAACACAAAACTGATTTTTTAAGGCGCAGCAACAATTTGTTTAATTATTTCATGAGGAAAAGAGTTACAGAATTAGGAAAGCTCTGTTTATTTTTAACTATTAAAAGCACACTTGAACTAAGAATTATTAGAAAAAATTAAAATAAATTTTTAAATGTTAATGTTAATTTTTATTGTTGAAATGATTTTATTTTATTTTCTTTTTATGAGAGAACGATATAAAAACTGCCTTAAAGATTTATTTATATTGATCGAACGGATGAGTAATTTTAGTTAATTCAACATGTTGTATTAAAAAAAAAAGTCGGGACTGAAGGGTGTTCAGTCGGCCAAAATACCTTAAAATCCGCCCCAACCAACATTGCCTCGGTACGCCCCTGCTCATATCTTTATATATTTTTTAAATCCTTGTTCAAACTATTGTTCTAAATCACTGTTCAAGTCTTTTTATAAATCCTTTTCTTGTCATTGTCCAAATATTTCTCCTAATCTTTTTATTTTCTAAAAATAACAAAATAACAAGTAATATTTCTACTTAAAAAAAAATTTTTTTCATATTCATAGAAATCCTTATCGTTTGAATAAATAAAAAAATTTATTTTATACATGAATTCAGTATTAAATTCTACTAAATTCAACTAAAAGTTTTACAACCTCTTTTAAAATAACAAAAAATGCATTAAAAATTTATATTCCCACAATTGCAGTCGCAACTCCAACGCAGTGTTGCTGGTGTTGTTTTTTTTGCAAACCAGCTATGAGCATATTTTACCACTTTTCCCTATACAGTCACAATTTGTGTGATCAACATGAAGTTTTTCCCATATGCCAAGGGATATTTTCATTAACAACAACAATTGCTCGAAATACAACGCACCAAGCACCAACACCATCAGCAACATCATTATCATAATCATATTTGACATCATCATGAACAATCACGACATGCTGAAACGTATGCTGGGTGAGTATCGCGTTTGAGACTTGCTAGGAAGAACGCGCTGTTTGCATGTTATATTCATTCAACTTTGCTTTAACGGAACAGTAATATTAATTTAAGCGAATAACCGCTTTTTAAGTTAATGAAAAAAATCCTTTTTTTTTATTTTCTTTTCTATATTCATATAATGATGATATGAAGTATGAAATTTCGTTTATAAATTTTATATGTATTGACTTACAGTTCACCTGTAAGTAGGGTTGCCAACTCTGGAAAGTACAAAATCGGGACGGAGCCATAAAAAATGCGGGACTTGGCTCAAAAATGCGGGACAACATTAGATGCAATTTTTTATTTTATCAAATATTTCCTTTTATTCTTTGAGGAATACAGTGAATCAAAGATGGTTTTATACAATCGCATTGGTTCCTTGATATTGTTAAGATATCTTTCCAACTCTTGCCCAATCCATGAAAAAATCAAAAAATAAATCCAAAATGTTTTGATAAATAAAATATATGAAAAAAAAAAATGATAAATTTTATTTGATAATAAAATTCCAAAGTTTAAGTAAACTGTGTTTTATGTCGAATTGGAAATTTAGAAACAAACAATCTTAAGTTCTCAAATGCGGGACAAAAGGCGTCCCGCAAGTGGTCGTCGCGGGACGCTAAAAAATAAGCTGAAATGCGGGACATCCCGCGAAATCCGGGACAGTTGGGAACCCTACCTGTAAGGTAGCTTGAACTATCTTAAATCAGGTGGTTATATAAAATGGGTCACAAGCTCTTTCGCAAATGCAGTACCTTCGTAATCAATACTGGAAGTAAGATTATATTCGATAGTTTTTTTAACTCTTTTCTAAATGTTTACCTAAACGTACAAACTATTAATGGGTACTACATTTGAATGCATGCCAACTGTACTTTTTTAGAAAGAACTTATTTTAAGTTTACGTATTTGTTTTTCCAAGACCTTACTTTGGTGTTCTTGAAATCGCAGCCGCAGCCACTGCAGCGAACTTAGAGAGAAAACTACTTTTTCAAAGAGCAAAAGAATACCTCGCAATAACCCAGTAAAATTCTTCGTTAGGCCTTGTTTTTTATTCTATTCTCAAATGCATTACATAAATGCTTATGCAAGAATTTAAATTTAATCTGTTTTAAAAATAACGGCAATGCCTTCGTCATCAATCTGAAAGTTTTTATCCAAGTATTAATTTCGTGAAATCAGTTATTAACCAATCGTTTTTAGCGTTTAATCGTTTAAAATGACAGCTCTTTCGATTACCTCCAATGACATGCCTGTATAAAAATAATGGTATCTGTAAGCGAGAGGGTAAGCGATGAATGAAATTTTCGGGATTACTTTTTCGATAACATGTAAGCGAAAATTTTGCTACGAAGTTAATATATTTTTAAAAATTTTGCAAATATAAAAAAAAATTGTTTTTAAAAATAATAACCCGGTTTCTATTGAAATCTCTACCTTAAAGTCAAACAAACACAACCAAGTAAAAATAGCGAGAAATCCTTTTTATATTTAATGCAACACAGCAGGATATAAAAATAAAGTCACACACGTGCACCAACACTTGGTGCCTGCCGGCGGTGCTGCATTTCATTTATGATGTGTTGCAGATGCTGAATACTGGGTGGTCTAAATATGGGTATTTTTTAAATTATTTATTATTTGGACACTGACTGCTTAAACCAGCGTAATGAAATGCGTAGCTTAATCGCGCTAAATGCTAAACCGCTACAGGCGCTAATATTGATCAGGACTAAAAAAGCTGATTTAAAAGTAAGTAATACTTTTAAAATAAAATACATTTAACAAAACCAAATTGATTTTGGTATATTTTGGTTTTATTTGAATCATCAAACATTTCCATTATTTATAGAACTCGATTTTATTTATGAGACTTTCTCGGCTGATTATGCAGTAGCTCATCCTGTTAACCCAATTTTCCAAAACTTAACTCACGTATGCCTCAGACGGTATTGGGCTTATTTTTGTATTATTGGCAACGATCATACAGTTTTGTTCATTTAATTTAATTTTCAATAAAATTACATTTATTTAACCCACCCTTTATGTGTAACCAGTGCGACGACCAAAATTTAACGCTCTGCAGTCAGTTTTGCCACCATAGATGCATTCGCAGAAACAACTGCAGCAGATCCATCGGTTGCTGTCGAGTGTTGCAGGGAAAGTTGCGACATTAAAGTGTCGCATTGCTGATTTCCAATTGAGCAACACCAGCAGCAACAGAGTTAAATTTATTTAAGTTGATGCTATTGACCGTATTGGTTTGTAATATTATTGTTCAGACAAATAAAATAATTCTTGGTAATGTTTAAATTAACATAACTTAAAGCTTAAGTAATCGATTGCGATAAATTGGTTGATAAAGAAATTCGGAAAATGTGTCAGAAAAACTTTTATGTCTTATGCACACGAGATTTGACGGGTGTGTTGCATATGCTATTTCTTGTAGAAACAGAAATGCAGTACAGAATAAATACGATTATTTACATGTGTTATGTATGTAAATCCTTAGCTAAAACACAGTATTTGTTCTCAACGCAGCTCTCTTAAATGTGTATCTTAAATATTTTTTAAATATAGGCCTCGAAACAAAGTTTCGCAAAAAAGTTTTTGGCAAATTTATTTTCTTTATGCCTTTATTTATTTTTAATTTCTCGTACTTCTTATATTTATCATTTTAACTTTCGTCGAATTTTAATGTTTGCTCTACCGAATAACAAACTTTTTGCCATCAAATACTTGGCTGTTTATTCAGCATCATCCCTAGTGTTGCCAGCTGATGCCAGTCGTATTTTAAGCCATTGTGCGTGTCAAATCTTTAAAGTAGGTTGACTAGTAAAATTGCAGTTCATGATAAATTTTGCTGTAACTTTAGCACTGCCAGAAGTTGAGGTTTTTTCTTAGCAGAAACTTTTTATGGCTGGAGTGGTGTGTGTTAGTTTAAAAATAATGACGGAGATAAAGCTAAATCGACTAAAATAAACTCTTCGTCTAAATTAAGACAACAATTTGGAAAGTAGTTTGATTGAGGATAAATTTGGACATATACTTAAAGTCTTCAAGAAAACAATGTTTCTAAAATTGAGTGCAACAGCTATTTTTTTTATTGCTTTTATTGAGTTAATAATTGCTCTTTTAATTATACAAAAAAAATTTTTTTAAATATTTTTTTTAATTTAAATCTTCAAACGCGCTTTTCTTGGGGACTACTTTTTCTAATACATCAATTTGGTGTTGACTTTCTTAATATATCTATCTTTGGTTGGAACTAAAATTATGTAAATATTTTGGCAAAAAATCACTTTTTTTTCAAACAGCCGCCAGTTTAAGAGAAGGGCTGGATTTCTGCGGCTTAATTCGGCCCTTGATCTGATCTGATCCGAAGGGCTTAAGTTCAGATCACCAGAAGGGCTGGAATCATGTCAACAAGGACGCATCCTCATTTTAAACTCCCTCACTTTACCATCCAGTAATCTTTTCAATTGTGAAAATTTTTTTAATTTTTGTTTTTTTTGTATTGTTAAAATATCAATAAATATTTAATTAAATAGTTGTTAAAAATATTCTTAGTTTGTTTTTTATAGAATTTTAAAAAAACACCGAAAACTTGTGCCCCAAAATTTTTTTTAAAGGATTCAGGGACGGATTTTTCGAACACCGAAAACTTTTGCCATTAGATTTTTTTTTTAAAGATTCAGGGGTGGAGGTAGGTGCTAGGAGGGGCCTCTTAGGGGCTTCTGTAAAAATGTCTTATTTGATTTTTTAATGCATTTTTCGATCCAGGAACAAAATTTGCATTTTCTTTAAATTTTGTTGCATTTTTTTTTTGCTTTGCTTTTCTTAGCAAAAGGATGATATATTAAAACAAGTAAAGAAAGTCTAAAGTCGGTCTAGGCCGACTATGAAATACCCTAAGCCCACTTTTCAAAAACAAAAAATTTTTATTGTAAATGGGCGTCTCCAAGGGCGGATGAAGCCTTTATTTAATATGCATTTAAATGTTGATGAAAAATTTACACATACCAAGTTTTATTCCTGTAGCTCACAGTTAATGCCTTTATTGTGCTTTCGCTATGGGAGATGGGCGGATTCATGGACGGATTACTTCCAATTTTTGAACACACCTTAGTTTTGGTATAAAATACATGCATACCAAATTTAATTTCTCTATGACAAACATAACCTTATTTATTGAATTTAAAACTTTTTTGGTTGTATGGGAGGTAGGCGTGTCCGTAAGCGGATTACGTCCATTTTTCAAAAACATCTTTGTCTTGTCATAAAAAACATACGTGCTAAATTTTAGCTCTGTAGGTTAAACAGAGGCTTATTTATTGCGTTTTCAATTTTTGGGTTGTATGGGAGGTGGGCGTGCCCTTCAGCGAATGACGTCCATTTTTCGAAGACATCTTTGTGTTGATATAAAACACATACATACCAAATTTTATTGTTGTAGGCTAATTATGAGCTGAGTTATGCAGTTTTCAATTTTCGCGTTGTATGGGAGGTAGGCGTGTCCGTGGACGGATTCCAAAAATATGCAATAGTGCAGATCCTTGGGTTCATTTGACCATGTGTACCAAGTTTCATCCAATTATCTCAACTCCTTCTTCTTATCCTGTGTATACGGACAACACACACACGGACGGACGGACGGACATGGATAGCTCGACTCACGTGGTGACGCTGATCAAGAATATATATACTTTTCTATACCGGACTCGCTTCGTTCTATGCGTTACAAACGTTTGCACAACGTTAATATACCCTCACCTTTCAGGTTTAGGGTATAAAAATTGTTTTGCCCTCTGTGGGTATGAAAACCCCATCGCGTGATAGATTTATACACTTACAACCAATCAAAATACCTTCCATAAGTAAAGTTGGTTACATTAGCAACTATATAAATAAAACAAAAAAACATAAAATAATGTTTCTTGTACTTATTACACGTTATCATAATGCATGTCATAAGCATTCAAATGGAATTACTCTGTGAATTACATCACTTCTTTCCGCTAATGAAATTTCAATCTGAAGGATTTTTTCGATCTCTTGTGTGAGATATCAAACTATTAATAACAGAAATAATACAATAATTCTATTAAAAATACTTATTTGGATTTTTGGTCTCAGGCATGATCGACATTTTCCCTAAAGTTTATGTAGTCTACCGATTCCTTGTAACAATCCTTGTAGCAACGATAGCAAATTGTGAAGCTGAAAAGTCATTTTCAGTATTGAAAAGAATAAAAATGTTTTATTGCAAAGATTAATTTTAACGAGTTGATAGAAAGTTTTTCCACAGTTAAATGGAGAAAACTATTTTTTAATTAAAAATTTAGAAAACTATTTTTTAATTAAAAATTTTAAAGTTAATGAAACCAAATATTGTTTAACTTCATTGCACGGGTTAACAAATTTCAAAAATAAAATTTTGTGTTCTAGCTTTCTGGCAAATAAATTCGAAAATAAAATTGAATATTTTTTTTTTTAATTTTTCTCTCACGAAACAAATAAGTTACAAATCCTCAGTTAGTATCAAAAATGATACTACCCGCCATCTCTTGTATTTGGCGAACAACTGACAACGAGTATATATATTGAATAGAAGCGTTTATATACTAAAGATAATATATATTGAAAAATAAAATGCCTTCAACTAGTCATAAGAGTCGTTTTGACGTAGACGATCAACCACAGCCGAAGAGGCGAGCTCAATGCGGCATGTGTCCATACGGCGTGAAGGCAGATAAGTATCGTAACTTCTGTTACTTCTGTCGCAAAGCGTTATTCCCGGATCATTTCCAAAACTTTAATTTGTATTCAGAATGCATAAATGAATAGTAAAAATAAAGATTCGAATTTTTAATTTGAGTTGAAATATTAATTTCTTTAATTATACTTTAATAGTATCAATTTTGACGCCAATAAAGAATTAAGGATCATTTGACATAAGGAAGTAGGGTTAAATAGGTTCCTTGTCGATTTTAGCCCCACGCCCCACTTTGTGTTAATACGGCGCTGTCTAGACTAGAATACTGCCTTAAGGGGGGACATGACATTGGCCGTTTTTTTAAATCGAACCTTTTATATAATTTTGTATTTTAGTAAATATTCTTAAGATTCTAAGATGTAAATATTCTTCATGTAAAAATTCCTGCGGGTTCAAATTAGTGAGAGCACATTTTTATTTTTCTTTGTTCACAAATTTTGAACGCGTTTATCTCGATACCATGTTTTTCGTACTGGTTGTGGTGGTACTAACGGGTTCATTTTTTTACGAATTTTTTTTTTTTCTTAAACTTGATTCGCTATCGTATGACATGAGCTTTTTTTAGATTTTTTTTTCGATTTTTTAAGAATTTTTAAAGTCAATATTTTTTTTTGAAAAACCACACTTTCAATTTTGGAACATCACCAAAAATTGAAAAAAAAATTAAAAAAGCTCCTGTCATACGATAATCAATTATGTTAAGATTTATTTTTTTTCCAGATCGTACAATTTTTTCGACTCCCTGCGCTGCAACCACGAGGCCCCGTTTTTTTCTCTGCCGTCAGTTTGGAGCTTCCATAAAACCTTTTTGGAGTGAAAAATATATTTTTGAATTTTTTTTCTTGTTATTTGTTCAGTTCTCTACAATAATAAAAAAAATTTGGAAACATTTTTGTTTTTGACTGAGTTATGTATTTTTAAAAAGGGACTGTTTTCTCTGCCGCGAATGTTATGTAATGTCCCACCTTAATGCAATACTTTCCGGGTAATACATAAAAATTGACTTTCGTGTTTGCAAAAAGTGGCTCAGACCGAAAGTTACACACAAGATATATTTTGATTTGAGTTCTAAGATATATTTTGATAGATATATATTGATAGATTTTAATAGATATATTTTGATACACACAAGATATATTTTGATAGATGTGTTCATACTTTTGCTCTTGTACTAAACTCTTTCTTCATCCTGGTCTTCATCTTTTCGAAAATGTTTGAACTAGGCCAAATATTTGTCGAAAACTTCTTAATCTGAATTCTTGTCTATCTTTTTTCTAATCATATCCTTATCAAAAACCTCAAATAACAAAATATGCCAAAACCTTTGTACTAATCTTTGTCACTATCCTCGTCTAGATCATCCTATTTAAATCATTGTCTTAATACTTGTCTTAACCTTTGTCCCGAAATGTAATGCTTTAAGTTATACTTTTCCTAGAACTTTCCCAAATAGTTCTAAAGATCATACTTTTCAACTCACCTTTTGCATAATTTATTTGTTCCAAGTCAAATGATAAAAAAAATGTATTCAAACTTAATTACGAACCACTAACGAAATATACAGACCCAACTCTAAAAACCAGCAACACAAATTTAAACCGAACAGAACAGAACTGTGATGCATGTCGCTTGTTTGATGTCAAAACTAGTTCAAATTGCTTCGAAAATAAACTAGATGTTATTTTCAAAATTAAAAAATTCAATAAAAACTTACAGTATAGAAAAGAACTCATTCGCAGTCATGATATTGGTACTTACAGCTATTTTTCATTTGATTCAAAAGTCTTTCAACGTATTTTTTATTTACCTTCATGTGTCTTCTCTGGCGAAAATGATTTGATGTAATCAATCATTTTTGCCTCCCTCCTCTTGTCTATTCACAGGCCAAAATTACTTCCAGGAAAAGCTTGACTGCGAAAGCTAACAAAAGGTTCAATCAAATAAAACAAACAACAAATGATTCTGAAATCTCAGTAAATTTTATTTTGTTTTCATTGAAACATCTTCATTAGCAACAGATTTAAGTTTATTTAACTGTTGTTGTTGTTGTTGTTGTTGTTGTTGTTGTTGTTGTTGTTGTTTTTTATGTCGTTGTACATGACAATTGCCAAAACAAGAATACACAGTACATCAAAGTATGTTGTTTGTAAGTTCGTTAAATTTTTCAATTCTTGGGGCTCACAAGAATTTATTTGAAAAATTTAAGAAGTTAACTTTTAAAAAAATGTGCGTTTGAACAACATTTTTTAATATTACAAAATTGATGAAAAATATTGTAAGTTTTGAATGCGCAGCTGTATTTTGAATTTAATTGTTTTGCTTTAATGCTATTAAATTTAACTATTTCTAATAGTTTATAACATATAAACAATTTATGCAACTCTTAACAATATTAAAAATATTTTATTAACTTAGTTTTATTGTTTTTATATACATTAAATGCTTTGAAAGTTACAACAAATTTATTTATTTACTTAGCTAAAAAGTTTAAAAATCTAATATAGTTTATTTTATAATTTTATTTTTAAATAATACTAATTTATATCATTCATTTAGTTGCTGCTTTTTTAATTTTTTTTTTTGTGTAAAACTTGGCACATATTTAAAATATTCTATTTAATTTAAAATTTTATAAAGATATCTTTTTTTTTTTAAGTAACTCGTAGCAAAGCCTGCCAGTACTGCTTGTTTGATAGTATTGCGTATTGATAGTTTTAGTTAAAAATTTGATTCAAATATTGTTTTTATGAAAAGTGTGCTTTTGTTTTTGTTTGTTTATTTGAAAGTGCTTTTTTTGTTTATGATGTAAACTGTTTGCAGCAAGCTTTTGTAAAAGTTGTAAATAGCTTAAAATGACTTGTTATGTATAGATTTTTGAAAAACAGCTTAACAGTATTAAAATTTTCTTTTGGTTTTCTGTTTTTGCATTACAAAAGTTTTTACTTTAAAAACTAGCCAATTATTTGTTCTCATACATATGTACATTTTTGTTGTCTTAACCATTTATAATAGAGGTAAAAAAATACAATCTATTTTCTCTTAAATCCTGCATATGTCATGCTTTTGTTTTTTAGCAATTGTTCTCGTACAAAAGTTCTCATTATATAAAATTTCAAACAAGTCCAAATAAAGATTCCGAATTTTTGAGATATGCTTGATAGAACTAAAATTTGAGTCGGTAAAAACAAGTACCAGCTTATATTTCGATGTATGTATTTTTGTAATAATAAAAATTTTTTAACTTATATGATTAATGTCAAACTTAAGGACATCAACCAAAACCCTGTTTCAGCAGGTAATGACTCCAGACATGAGGCTCCGCAAAATTGATTTTGAGTAAGAATTCAATTGGTCGTAATGCTTATCACAGTCGCCCAAACTTAAAAAAAGCGTCCCGAAAAATTGATATAGAGGAATACGTCTCCGAATAATGTCAATGAGCTCTGAAAGCTTGTTACTGGGAAAACTTTATTAAAAAAATATCTTAAAGTATATTTGCTGGTGCTCAAGGCAAAAGGTAGTCTTGAAAAATCTAAAAAATCTTAAATTTAAACCAGTTTAAACCATGTTAACCAAATATTGAAAGATATATATTATTTTTTGGTTTTACTTTTAATATAGTTGGGAATAAGCTACTTAAGTTAAAAATCGGTCATAATAAGGAAAAATTGTGTTTCTATGAAAAATTTTTGTGAGTCACTGTATATTAATTTTTATACCCTAAGCCTGAAAGGTCAGGGTATATTTACTTTGTGCAAACGTTTGTAACGCATAGAACGAAGCGAGTCCGGTATAGAAAAGTATATATATTCTTGATCAGCGTCACCACGTGAGTCGAGCTATCCATGTCCGTCCGCCCGTCCATTCGTCCGTCCGTCCGTCCGTCTGTGTGTTGTCCGTATACACAGGATAAGAAGAAGGAGTTGAGATAATTGGATTAAACTTGGTACACATGGTCACATGAACCCAAGGATCTGCACTATTTAATATTTTTGGAATCCGCCCACGGACACGCCTACCTCCCATACAACGCGAAAATTGAAAACTGCATAACTCAGCTCATAATTAGCCTACAACAATAAAATTTGATATGTATGTATTTTATACAAACACAAAGATGTCTTTGAAAAATGGACGTCATCCGCTTTCAGACACACCCACCTCCCATACAACCCAAAAATTGAAAACGCAATAAATAAGCTTGTGTTAAACCTAAAGAGCTGAAACTTGGCACGTATATTTTTTGTAACAAAACAAAGATGGTTTTGAAAAGTGGACATCATCCGCCCACGGACACGCCTACCTCCCATACAACGCGAAAATTGAAAACTGCATAACTCAGCTCATAATTAGCCTACAACAATAAAATTTGATATGTATGTATTTTATACAAACACAAAGATGTCTTCGAAAAATGGACGTCATCCGCTTACGGACACGCCCACCTCCCATACAACCCAAAAATCGAAAACGCAATAAATAAGCCTCTGTTTAACCTACAGAGCTAAAATTTGGAACGTATGTTTTTTATGACAAGACAACGATGTTTTTGAAAAATGGACGTCATCCGCCTACGGACACGCCTATTTCGCATACAGCCCAAAAAGTTTTAAACTCAATAAAAAAGGTTATGTTTGTCATAGAGAAATTAAATTTGGTATGCATGTATTTTATACCAAAACTAAGGTGTGTTCAAAAATTGGAAGTAATCCGTCCATGAACACGTCCACCTCCCATAGCGAAAGCACAATATAGGCATTAACTGTGAGCTTCAGAAATAAAACTTGGTATGTGTAAAATTTTCATCAACATTTAAATGCATATAAAATATAGGCTTCATCCGCCCTTGGGAGGCTTCAGCCTCCCTTGGACACACCCATTTACAATAAAAATTTTTTGTTTTTGAAAAGTGGGTTTAGGGTATTTCATAGTCGGCCTAGACCGACTTTAGACTTTCTTTACTTGTTTTTTACAGAAAAATGCTTCCGTCATAAATGCTGGGCCTTTAAAAATAGTTCAATTTTCGGGTAACTCAGCTCGAGTCAAGACGAGAAGTTCGACTTGAAACTCCTATGGAATGACTTTAATTTCGAGTAACTAGAAGTTATTCACGCAACTCGAAGTGTTTTTATCAGTGAAAACACCCTGCAGAAAACTGGTATGAAAATATTACATAACATTTTTCTTCCGTAGTGACATTTTTGAAATTTTTATAAGGTGAACTTTCAGTACGTTCTGATATTTTTACCCAACTTTGAAGAAATTTGGTTTACTAATTTTTGAATTCTCCAGGCTAGAAAAAGTGTCGAGACGAATGGGTCTTGCAGTGAACGCAGATAAAACGAAGTATCTTGTGTCAACAAACAAACAGTCCCAGCGTCTTAGAAACCACGTCACTGTTGACAACACCTCCTTTGAGGTAGTGAAGGACTTTGCTTACATGGGATCAGCATTAACTCCTCCAACAATATCAGTATTGAGATTAAACGAAGGATAACTCTTGCCAACAGGTGTTACTTTGGGCTCAGTAGGCAATTGTGAAGCAGAGCTCTCTCTCGACGAACAAAACTGACGCTCTATAAGTCAATAATCATGCCCGTCCTACTATACGCATCACAAACCTGGACGATGAGCAGCTCTGATGAAAGGACTTTGGGAGCGTTCGAGAGAAAAATCCTTCGCAAGATCAATGGTCCAATCTGCGTCAATGGCGAGTACCGAATACGATGGAACCACGAGCTGTATGAGCTATATGCCGACATCGATATAGTCAAGCGAATTAAAATAGAGAGGCTTCGCTGGCTAGGTCATGTCGAAAGAATGAACGACGAAGCTCCAGCGAAAAATTATTGGATTCGGTACCCAGCGGTGGCTAATGCAGACGATGAAGACCGCATCTCCGTTGGAAAGACCAGGCATTGGATGACCTTATAACGCTTGGAGTTTCCAACTGGTGCCAGCAAGCGCACGACAAAAGAGGCTGGTGCAAATTCTTAGACGAGTCCAAAACCGACCTACCGTTGTAAGAGCCATCTAAGTAAGTAAGTAATTTTTGAATTTGTTTAAGGTTCATATATCCATAAAGTGTGACCCCTATAGTGTTATTATTTATGTAAATATAGATATTAAAAATGTGATTTTTAGGTCAATGCGTCCCGATATTTCCATCCCCTTTGAAACTCACAAAAATTCGTGTTTATGGCATATTTATCTTTGTTTCAAGATGTGACGTTTCCAATGTCAATGTCCTCTATGTGCCTTTATTTTAATCTTCTCTTAGTTTTAAAATGCCTTTACTTCTACTGGGTATATATAATTGAGAGTGAGTTGAGAGAAGTTGAGAACATGTAAGAAAATAACTAAATTTACTCGATAATGAGAGTTACTCATAATTTCGAGTATTTCGAAATGCCGAATTACTCAAATTGAAATCGTGTCGAGTGGCACAATTTGGCTCCACTTGAATTCGCAACAAGTCCAATAAATGCTTACCTGTATCCAGATCATATACAAAGAATCTTTAATATAACTTTCTTGAAATAATCATAGATACAAAATTATGGTATGGTTTATCTTCGTTAAGAAAGTAAACTACTTGAACTTGAAGTGTGCCCAGCTTAAACTGAAAACGTAATTATTATAAATTAATAGATGATTGTTTGCTAAGTCAGCTGTTATACCTATGAGCACATTCAAAATAAATTTTGGTACAATATTTAAAAAGATCCCAAAACAATTAGAAATTATTAAAAATTTTTTTGTTTAAAGAGACGTGACATCTCCCAAGCATCTCCGATCGTTTAATTAAGTTAGCTCATGAATTTTTTTTTTTTTTTTATATCACATAACATATCATTTGAACTTAGTTCACAACCACCGTTCACGTACATACATCAATATATCGAGGAAAAGTTATTTTCAATATATATCTATTAACAACTTTGAAAACAACTGGAAACAACTTTGGCTAGAGGTGAGAGGTGCTTTTAAAATCTTGAATGGCCGGCCACGGTTACTTACTGTCATACGTCAATAGCCATTAATTATTCTTCATACAAATATCTGTCACTGTTGACGTGAAATTTTGAAATTAATTTGTTCAAACGATTGGCCTGAGTTGTGGGCTTAGTAAGAGAGGCCTGTAAGACTAAAATGACTTCCAGAAATGAACTTTTTATTGTACGCAAAAGAATACAATTTAGTTAAATTTTCTTAAATTTAGTTTTTCTTACATCCATCTGCAAGGTATTACATTACATTTCAGTAAAGTAGTCAGTTTGAAATGGAATGACCGAGTGGTCGATAATAAGCAGAGCTATATTCAGTCTCAGAAATTTAACTATAGGAAAAACTTAACCTCATTAAGTTCTTCATCAAGCAATAGTTCCCAAAATACTGAAAAAAATCAATTTTAACCTTTTCTAAATATTTCTTCCCGAATTTTGTTATGCCTTCGATTTTGGCATCACGAATCTGTAGTGCGATTTGATAATTTTGGTTGGCGAACTTAATATGGTAAATGAAAGATGATCCGAAACTAAGCGAATATGATCTCTCATAACGAATTTCTGTAACTCTCACTTAGCGTTGAACTAATAACGTCGACGTAGAGAACCTTAAAATATATGTATCATCGTTTATAACTGTGTCGGACTCTTTCAATATTCCTTATATTTGACTTTATTTTCTTTTAAGTATATGTTTGGTACATAACGGCAGTTGCCAGTGATATTGGCAGTTTTCAATTGTCAAATTGTATCTACTTTAAAGACGAGGTTCGTTACCGGTGGTGAGCCAAGAACCCTATGACGAGTACTTTGATATAGAACCTTCTCAAAAAACTTCCTATTTAAATCAACTTTCAAATGCTTGTTCCAACATTAGATTCGAAATCAGTGCCACAAACACTCTATATTCGGAACTAACAAACCACTGGGTTTCCATTTGGAACCAACTTGGATGTTGGAACATATGATGTTTAAAAATATAATAATTGAGGTGAGGCCATAGCGGTCCTGATTTGACTGAAAGGGTTAACTACTCATTATTGAATATAATAATTTGATTTAATTAAAAAATTATCTTTATTTTCACATTCATTGGCTTTTAACTTAAAACAAGTTTGAAATTATTCAAATTATTACAACTTATGACTCATTAATTATGAGTAGCTATGCAAAACTGTTTCAAAAAAGTCGCTTTAGTGCTATTTGTTTTTTCGAATACTCAAACACTTGTCTATGCAGCCATATCTCAAAACTATTTTGTGATTTCCCACAACATCAACCGCACCAAAAAAACTATTTTCCCCCATCAATTGAAATTTCTTTTTTATTTCATTTTAACTATACCAACAATGGCCCTCTTTAATGTGTCTGCGTTACCAGCTTAAAGTTCTGCAAAAATGTTCTCTCTAAAGTCCAGCTCCGGATGCGCCGAATGCATTGAACCATGACTAAAGTCACGCGACTTAAGCGAACTGCGCCCCGATGAGGAGAAACTCGATGTGCGTGCACTGCTGCGTCGCATGCGATTCTCTATCACAGACATTTTTGAGAGCGGTTGCGTTGGATCTAGCTCACCGAAGGCGCCCGCAATCAAATCGCCACCATTTAATGAATTGAAACTGTCACGTTTGGAGACACGATGCGACTGCATACCCTGGCTGTGATGTGACGACTTGCGACTGAGGCGTCGCGAGTACTGGTACTGGTAGGTGGGCGTTATGGGTGGTGCTGCTGTAACAACTGTGGCGCCACCTGGTGTGTACTTGTCGAAAAAATCGGGTGGCACCTCCTCATCATCTTCGGCTCGCGAATCATCTTCGTGCAGCGTTGAGGCATCTCCATACGTATCGCTGTTCGAATGCAGACCAGTGTCGCAACTCAAATCGGTGCTGTTGTTGCGCACTGGCAGCGCTGGCAGTGCATCCTTGGCGCTAACCGTAGATGCAGTGCGCGTCAGCACGGATTTATCGTAGGACTCTAGCTTCTGCTTGGGTGATTTGTATATCTTTTCAATGTCAGGCAGTCTGCGACGCTCTCCTGATAGACGTATCGTCTCTCCGCGCTGCTCACGCTCGATCATATCCTGTATATCCATGCTGCGTTCACGCTCTAGCAAATCAATGATTTCCAAATCACGCTCCAGTGTGCTCGATGAGTTCATGCGCACATAAGAGTCACAGTCACTGAAGGAAGTGTCCTTATGTAATCCACGCAATGGCTGTCCGCCAGCGACACTCCATTTTTGGTAGGCTGAAGAGTCGCCGCTGCTGCCATTACTTTGCACAATCATGCCACTTACAATGGACTCCTCGCCATCGCCAAAATTACTGACGTCAGCATCAAGCAGGCTGCTAGTGCCATTGCAGTACGTCGAGGAGGTAATGTTTGAGCAGGAATTATTATCTACCGACTCGATGGTTAACTTGCGTTTTGGCTGCCCCGTATCCAAACTAGTGCGTAGCCCATTTATGCTGCGCTTTGCTGGTTTGACACGTGTTGCTACTGTCATGTTGATTTTGGCTCTGTTCTCCGAAATAACATTAATCTGGATGGCATCTTTTTTGCTCCCGCTGCTGTTATTACGTCCTATGGCTGCCAGCAGCTTGTCTTTGCTAGCGTGCTGCTGCTGTGTGTTGCTGCCATGCTGAGTCAAGCCATCCGTCTCAAAGTAATTGTTGCCTCCATTTGGTATAATAGATGTGGTTTGGGTGGTATTTGTATTTTCATCCTTTTCAATAGAATCCTCGCGTGAGTCCGGCGAGTGACCAGAGTCACCAGCGCTGCGTGATTTCTTTAGACGCTTGGTGGATAGACGTAGATAGCCACGCAGACGTTCTTGTTCGGTTCTGTAGAGAAAAAAAGAAAGACAGAGTGAGAGAGAGAGAGGTAGGAGAGAGAGAGAGTAAAAAGAAAATAAGAGAAGTAAACATTAAAATGCAGCAACGTTTCTTTTTTATATAATTTTTAATATTGATATTGATGATGTGTGCATCAATTTTAGTTAAAAGATTTCGCACAAAATTCTTCGAAATAAAATCGATTTATGAGCAGTTAAAAGCGCTATTTGAAGACCACATCACTTCACTAATGGTAAAGAATTTATTTGAAATGCTGTTATTTGATAGGCGAAATCAACAAAAGGATGTGCTAAGAAATACTTAAAGCTAGAACATAAATTCTTGTTACTAAAATGGATGTTCGTTCAATTTTATTGGCAGAATTTTCAAATCAATGAAAGCTATAAAAATAAAAAATTCAAACCATATATTTTATGTATTCCGACCAACAGCTCAATAGAAAAGCTCAAATTGAACCAAAAAATACTCTACTGCCTAATTTATAAACGAAGGATGCAACATTTTGGCATATTTTTGAACAATTGCTTACCTAGGTAATATCTGTGAAGCATAGATGCAGGGAAATATAACCGTCGGCAGGAAGGCAATCCAGACAAACATCAGGAATGTAAAATCAAAATGTTTTGTATTATCGTACGTCTCCTCCATGACCATGCGAGCCAGACGCAGTATCATCAATGGACAAAGGCAGACAACTTGTGCTGCTGCCATTGAGCCTAGATTACGTTGTTTTCGCTTCTCGCGATAGACGTCTAATTCGGCGTTGTACAAGTCATAGGAACGCATTGCTGAGATGGTCGATGTTTGGCCATTGGTGCGGGGGGTAGTTGTTATTGTTGCTGTTGTGGCCAGTGAAGTGCCAATACCGGTGGTTGTATTGGTTGTGTTGCCGGAGCGATCCACTGAGGAGGCTGATGAATTTCTAGTGGAAAATAATGAGTTTAACGGTAATTAAGTGTTACAAATGCAATAGAATGTATCATTTTAAACCCAAATAAAACTCAATTATATACTTGGATTTTACATCAAATATGACTTTCATATACATAAAAAAATCCTTCATTTCAATCATATTAATATCCTTTTGAATACTTAACCCATTGGTACATAAAAATATAACATTTATGAACAAATTCTATTATTATTTTTTTTTCTTCTACCAACAACATAAGCAATAAAATCTGCCTGCCCACTCGCTGAACTTTTGTTTTGTGCTTGTCAGCAAATTGTTTGCCAAACAATACACAAAAACAAAAATTGTGAAAAAGCTATCCAAAAATGTTGCTTATCATTTATATGCTTCGTGCCTTGTTTTCCAAATCAAGTATATCATTAACTGTAACACTGAATTCCTGTTGTCTCTCTTAAGGATATCCTTAAAAGGAAAACACGCTTAACATAATAAATATATTGTTTTCTCTCACCTCTGGCGATTTCTAATATCCGCTCGATGTTCAAACATCATGATGGCGAAAGGACCATCAGGCGGACGTAATTCTTGTGATGTTCTGATATAGAGATAAGCCAGTAGAACGGTTGGAGCGCAGTACCTGCCAATAATGTCAAAATAAAAAAATAAATAAAGCAAGTAAGTATTAATAAAATAACATGTTCAAATTTTCATTTAAATATATGTGGAAATAATGTCTCCTTTTTTAGCTATCATCTGCAATAACAATGTAACAAGCTTCTGCACGTGTACGATACGAATTATGCGGTCAAATAAAAAAAGAACACAAAATCATCATTATAAAACAACGAAGAGGGTTGTCATATTATTTGCTGTAACGCAAATAACAAAAACAAAAAAAATTATTATAAAAAAATATAAAAAAATTAAAAGAAAACCATTCATACGCCTGACTAAAACCTACTTTAATGCAGTTGTTCCAATCTAGATATATATTATTTTTCGATAATTAACCATGAAGAGTTATCTTCAATATCTTAAAATTCTTCTGTTTATTTTATTTTATTAAATATCTGTTGCAATGTTTATATTTTTCTATATCATACTCACATTATAACAAACAATCCACGCATGTACTCGTGCATGTCATCCATTAGATTGACGACACACAGTCCGATTCCATTTAGACGCGGCACATAGTCCTGCAAGAAAAAGAGACAGGAAATGAATAATTTTTGTATACAATGCTGCTGCTTGAATATAAATTAAGCATGTGTTACTAAATATATGATGGAAAGCTTTAATAATTAGTTATGTACATGTTGACTTGTTGTCATGTCGACTGACATGGCTTCTGAGTTTGTTATGATGTTTACACAACTTACACAATACGTTACACTGTTCCACAGAAAAAAACCAGAAAAATTATTCTTGTGGAAAGCCATGAAATTTATAGCCGTCTACATCAGACAAATTTTACGTAATTTATCACAAAATGTTTACAGACAAACATTTTTACTTGTTCATAAGTTTTCAGGTATGAATTTAACGCGTCAAGGACAGCTTTGCAGAAATATAAAGCCGATTCGTTAAATCTTTACACATGTGTGAACACAATTTTTTTTTATAGGTTATAAAACGAAAATAAAATCATGGTGTTCACAGGTAAGTGGTAGTGATAAGTCAAAATGAGGGAAGAGTTGGTTATAAATAAATTGTATCGCATCAAAAGTATATACTTTTAATTTATTACTGAACTCTAAAACCACACAGTAAAAAGTTCGAGGGTAAATTTTATCTTTCTTATAACATTTCTGTAGTATAAAATCGTTTTATTCAAAATTTATTATAAGTTTTATCCCACTCAATATTATAAAAATTGCATATCCATTCAAACAGCAATTTTACTCCAAAATAGTATGATTTTTATACCTTATAAATATCATAAATATTCCAGTTATACAATCCTACGTGTTGAGAATGGTAAATGTGAAACTTGAGAAAAACAACCTTCGCCCAACAATAAAGCACGGTATGGGTTCAGTGGTGCTCGAGGGTGCCATGTCAGATGCAAGTCCTGGATAGCTTCACATCATCGATGGCATTATGTACCAACATTAATCCATTAATATATTGAACAATAATTCGAATGAAAGTGTGAGAAAGTTGGGTATTGATTGATTGATTTTCATTTTCCAGGAAAACGATCCGAGACAATAGGCCTATAATGTGAGAAGCTGACTTCTTAATAATTGACCACATGTCTTGGAAACTCCAACCAGCTTTGCGGACCTCATTTCTATTGAGCTCACATGGAGTAACCCGAAGGAAAGTTGAAAAATCACACAATTTTTACTCGTGATCAGTCAAAAACAGCCCTTTTTGAGGAGTGGAAGAATATGGAGCCGTCCTACTGCCGAAAAGTGGTGAATCAATGCCAAATCATTTGGAAGTGGTTATTGAACAGAAGGGCTTACCAACTAAATATATAATCTGCATTTTTTTTAATAATTTTGCTTATGTTTTTAGAAATTAACGTCGTGTTCCATTATTACTTTGATGTTAATTTTTGCTATTAATTTTGTTTTTTTATTTTTTTAAATCAATGAACTGTTAATTCATTATTCTTATAATTATTTTATATTAACCATATCATACTCTTTTCAAAATATACAAAAACTTGCCAGTTGGACCACCAAAATATTTTAAATTTGGATTTGAATGAAATTTTTTAGTTTGTTCCATTATTACTTTGAGCCACTGTACATATATTAAGACAAAAATATTGCGTTTGAATTGGAAGCTCTGCCAACATGATTAAACATGCAAATTTCTGAGTACAATTTTTTACTCTATTTTTCCAGTCAATTTGTTTTGGAAAATATAACATGAAATCTATCAATTGAAATCTGATTATTATTCCTGATTTATGACTTTCAATGTAACACACATTAAAAGTATGTGCCATATACTTTTTATACAACATTACTATAAAAAAAATCAAATGTGGTTTTCAAAGATTTTATACTTTTTCTTATAAAAATGTATACCAACCTGGTGTAAAAACATTTTATACACTTTTCGAATAAAATCTATCCCAATTTTGATATGAATTTATATTTATACCAAAAAGTATAAAATTTATCCTCATATTTTTTACTGTGCGCTAAAATATTTTTGTTTTGCTGAAACCTTTACGTTCCATTTTATGTTCATAGATGATTTCACAAAATAATTAATTAATTATTGTTTTGTTCATATGAAAACTGATTATTAATATGAAAAGTAAAATTCTTTCAAAAAAATTTTAAATTTATTTAAAGAAGAAATAATCGAATGAAAAACTGATTAACTGAAAAAACATAGTTCGTGACAAACAGCAAAACCTTTTAATCTTTTGAACGTGCTCGAAGAGACATCGGAAGAAAAGCCATATCTCAGACCATTTCAAATCGAGGAATAGTTTATAACAGATCAAAACTTGTACATGTCTTCTGAATAGTCTTTAAATCATAAAATATAACCCTTTTAAAAAAATTCCGCACAGAATAGATGCTGCCAAAGTTAACATTGTCGAGGTATAACAAGATACCGAACAGGCAAATGAAGAAAAATGATACGTTCACAGGTTTGCACTTGAAAATTGAGAAGCAAGAGTAGAGTTAACGCTCACAATTATCAAAAAATTCTTCCATTGGGCTACACTTCAACTACAATCCAAGCCGAAACACATGGCATTGAGGTAGGTGTTTCGATGAAAGTTATGTGGTTACATATTCAAATAATATCAGACGCTGAAGTGGTATTATAGACTCTGTTAGCCTTTGAGCTTAGATCTAGACTAGTATATGATTGTATACAGTTACTGAATGGACTAGAACAAAACAGTAAACTAAAATTGAGGTGGGTACCAGGACAGAAAAAAATTGAAGTAAATAAAGGGCCACCATATTTCATAAGAGGTAAACTACTAGTAAATTCTTGTACTACTGGAATAATTGCAATGAACAGAGGCAAGCAAAGAAACTTCTTACTCTGAGTATATCTAAAAATAAATCTGACCGACACTTTCTAAAAAATAAAAAATTATCGTTACCTGTGTCTTCAGACATTATTTCAAAACGAAAAATATGTATGAATCTTATTGACTGCGGCCTATACGAGAAATAAAAAATAAAAAAATTTGAAAAATGTAGCCCTTACTTTTAAGATGACGTCAAGATTATTAAAAAAAAAATAATTTGGAAGCCTGAAAAAACCAACAAAATGGTATTTTTTTACAGTTACTTATGCATTTTATGTCCGATCTTTGACAATGATGTACCGATAAAAAGAAACAGTTTCGATTGAATCGTAAGTGTAGACGTAGAATTCCGTTTAAGTTGTAACCTCTTCTACTTTTTCTCTTTGGTCCGATTGTTTTGTCCATTTTGCACGTATTTTTTATTGATCTTCCAAAAATTAGCTAATAAAATAATAACACTCAATTATGGACTTCTTATCTTCGATACCAAAACAAACAAAAAGTTAAAAATAAGCATGATAAAATGATCAAGCAAAACGAAACAAGTTAAATGTCACATTTTTTTCGATCATTTCGTTAAGTTTGACAGGTTGAGTTCATTGACTTAGTTGAAAACATGGCGAAGCAAATGCCCTTTCCATTGGTGCCAATTTCGTTTATGCCCAATATATAATTTTCGAGCTACAGTTAGTTTAACTACTAATTTCAAAATAAAATTAAGACCTAAAATTAAGTATGGTGAATATATCGCACGCTGAGCACATGTCCTTGTTTCTGTCCGATGTATAGTTTGCAAGCTACACTCGCTAGTGCTAGTGGGTTGTGGGATCCAAATTAATATGCTTTAAAAGCAAAAATTAAAATTTTACGCCATCTATTGGGTAAAAGCATAAAATGGAATATGATCCAACTCGTTTTTTCATAAGAGTTAAATCAAACTGCATCACAGACCCATTTCGTTAAGTTTGACAGTTTGAATTCATTGATTGAGTTGAAAAGAGGTTATGAATGATATATTGTGTTAAAATAGAGCACTCATTTCTAATTATAACACACAAAAACCCAATAAAGAAGTAGTTCATACAAGAACCCAATGAAGAGATCTTTGATTTTCTTATATAAATTCTTATATTTTACTAATTTGTGACTTTATATATAATAGTGACAAAAACCAAATTAGATGTTTATTCAGTGTAGAATATATCTGATATTTTAGTAAATATATTATCTTTGAACGATAAGTATGTAAGGCTGTAGGTATGCCCTAAATTATTCGTCAAAAAAGTTTCATGACATTGAAAAAAATCTGTTAAAATGACCCCATTCAAACCGCACTGTAAGACGTAATTCTAATTCTACGTCAAAAGGCATAACTACACAGAGTGAAAAACCTTTAAACTCTTCATAAATTTATATACTCATGGCATAGTTTTTTGCACACATGAATTTTATATTTTTCTTGTATTGAGATAGATGTTGAAATTTGTATTGACTACATAATGCTCTTGAGCGGTATTATAGTTAATAACGAAGATTGCCTCTGGAAGATTGATTAATCCTTCGAAGCTCATGTGAATTTTTTTTTTTTATTTATTGCAAAATTCATGCATTGTTTGAAAAATTTATTTTCAAGACATAAAAGTAAAATCAAATTTCTAAGTTCCCTAAGGAGTCTACCTAAAACTCTAAACGCGTTCTCATTTTTTCTATGTCGGACAATTTAACTTTAAAAATTGATTGATTGAAATTTTTTTGATGAAAATTTGTATATATTTTGTATATTTTTGTACTCCAAAAGCCGAAAAATATTGTTTTCAACTATTTGTTCAAAGCAAAAATTGTGTTCATTTGTAGATTTCAATCCTGAATCTTTTATATTTTGCTTGAAAAAAAGATGAAACAAGATTCATATGTTTATATATATTTTTCCATTTCATTTAGCTGCAGCCTTTATTCTCTTTGTTTATTTCTTTTATTTTTTATTTTTGCTGGGTTTGAAAGTTCTTTGACCCAGTCTGTTAACTATGTCGGTTAGTGTTGACTTTGTTATATTTTGTTTTTTTTTTTTATTTGACCGTTTTTATTATTTTGGTTTTTTTTTGTTTTCTTTATATAAAATTGTTAGAGTCTGTGAATTATTACAAATGTTTGGGTCAAAAATAATAAAAAATTACTACACTTGTTTGTGTTGAGTGCCAATGTTAGCAGTCTGCTCGTTACATTTATGTTTTGTTTTTGTGTTTGTGTTAAACATAATTTATGTTGGTGGTTTTTCGGTTACATGTGTTCAAAACTTTTCATTCTATCCTTGCTTATTTTTTTTTGTGTCCTTTGATGTTTATTGAAATAACTTATTTTATTGATGCTTAGTTAAACGCTTGCAATCAAGTTTATGTTGAAAACTTCATGTGTTGGGGCTACAGAAAGAAAAAAAATTGAGTAGAATTTGTTTTCTTTTTTTAAAAACAAAAATTTAAGCAGTCTAAATTGGGTGGCATACCATTACCATGATATTTCTGTTTTATTCTTTTTTTTAAATTAAATAAATGTTCTTTATTGAAAAAAACGTGCTTTTCCGATATATAAATGTTATAATTTGAAAAGAACACCATTAATTAATTCATTAAGAGTACCTCTACAAAAACTCTACAGATTGGAAAGCCGATCTTACATATTTTAAACATGAATAACCAGATGACGTCTCTAAATATCGAATTTCAGCACGATAGCTTCAAAATTACGGCTGTAATCGTGTCCACAGATAGACAGACAGACGGACAGGAAGACAGACGGACATGGCTAAATCAACTCAGGTGGTGATGCTGAGCAAGAATATATATACTCTTCGATACCTACCATGCCTCCTTATGGGCGTTACACACGTCATGACGAAATTAATATACCCCTTACGCAGTACTCGTGGGGGTATAAAATGTCCATACATTTTGGTATAACCTCTTGATTATGGACTTTTTAAATGCAACCATACACCTGTTTCTATGCTATCATCAAATTAAATTTTACTTATATGTCACCAAATATGAGAAGAGAAGTAATTTTAAACTGTGTTGACTAATTATCAAATTGCCTAATGAAATACATATTATACACACCAAAGAAACAACAACATAAACTCATTGTTCATCATTCAGAATTTAATGTAAACAAAACACCACTCAGCTGGCAAAGACAAAGTTTGTAGAATAAAAAGATTAAGCAAAGCCGTTAAGATACACGCATTCATAAATGAAAAGATAACAACATCTGAGAAATAAAGTAAAGTCTGCTACTTCAAGTTTAAATAAGGTTCTCTCACGCAAAACGAATGAACAAACATTAACTTCAAGTAACATTTACAGTCATAGAATCGTTTATTTATTCATTTATATGTCAAGCACTGTATGAGAAAAAAAAGAGATTGTGTTAAGATTAAATAAATCCTGCGTGTAAGGATTATGAAAGCTTAGCATTGCTTTATTGCTTTCAGTATGAAACACAACTGCTTCTTCATGCAGGCAGAAGTAAAAGATTTATGCGTATTTGTTGCAAATAATATGTGTATCGTGCAAAGCTTTTAAATGAAATTTTGTACGAAATGCCAACTCAGGATTGCCAAGAAAAGCAGTCATAAAAGCTTCGCAACGAAATGTAACGATAAGACAAGAATTAATTGTACATTTTGTTTCAAGTTCTTGAATACCGCGGGCAGTACTGGGCATGTGGACTACTTGAAATACTGGGCATGTATTTTCTGTATGAAAACATATCAAATGAAAACGATCTTTTGACTTGCTATATCAACATATCGTATCAGTTAATTGGTTCCTATTTTGAACTCTAACTTGAGTAGTTAAAACTCAACAAATTTTTAATTTGTATGAAAGAAAAAACAATTAAGGATATCGAAAAAAAATAACTTGAGAACCGTGAGAATAAAAAAATTTATCTAATCGGTCACCATTTCTCTGCAGACAATGGCAAACCTCAGAGAGTAAATAATGCCATGTAAAGTTTCTTGAGAACATGAACTTAAGCCGTTCGGAGTCGATATAAAACATGTTTGTCCAGTTCTAGGTCAATTGGGCGCAAACATTTAATAACACACACACAACATAATTGACCCTAAGAAGCTCGGTCAAAGTCCTTTCAAGGGCTGAAATGGCCAATTTGTGTTTTTTATGTTCATCGATGGATAATTTTTTCAATGATATACGAGACGTTATCGCTTTTTTAATTCGACACCGTTGGAGCGCTTGGATGGAATGGCAACCATTTTGTTTTTATTTTCAACTTTTTAATAATGAAAATGTTTACTTTCAACCTTAATACATAAACACCGAACATTTAAAGATTTATACACATTATAAAAATAGATTAAATATTTTAAGTTTAAACACTGGCATGTTTCCCTACACTGAAAGAAATATGTGTTAAAATTAAATGAAATTGTGTTCATATTAAACGAATTTGTTTTTGAAATAGAGCTTGAAACAAATTCATTAAAATTAAACACAACTATTTTTAAAGCTTTAAAAGTTTTTGTTTTTAAAACAATGTTTTTGTTATGAAAAACAATTTAAAACAAAAATTTTAAAATTTAAAACAAATATTTTAAAGTATAATTTTTTCCATGCCATTGTTTTAGCTTTTCTAAGATTTTGGCATCAGATTCATAATTAGCTACCCACGGGACCCTCGTAAAACCAAATGTTAAGTCCATTCGATGAAGCTTGCATTTTAAATATTTCAATATTAGTTAATACTAGTAAACCTTTTGCCCGAATTCGAGCAATTAAATAAAAATTAAATGTAAGAAACATTATAGACGTTTAATATATGACTAGTTCTTTCCCGTCAAAAATGACAGCCCGGTTTCAATACAGAAAAAACATGAAGTATTGATTTTCTCTAAGCTGAATTAGAAATCAACGATGGTCACAGAAATCAGCGATGGTCACATATTGTTCAAAAAAACAATTTTGTGTTACAAATATTTATAAAATACCTTGAAGTTAAAACGGAATTTTTTGTAAAACAGAAAATTTCAAAATGAAAAAATTATAAAAAGTTTTTGAAGTTTCAATAAATCACAAAACAAAAATGCCTAAAAATATGCTATGAAATTTTTCAAAAAATCAAGCGTTCCACACTCACATTTTACGGAATTATGTTATAGTAATAATATTCTATTCAAGAAGCTTTTTTAATCAAAAACGATATTTTCAGTCTCAATAATAATATAAAAGATCATTATATGATTGCTTTGACTTAAAACGTATGATCTGACACTAAATTTTTAAATTTAACTGTCAAAATACGAAGCCAGACTTACACTAATATTACTACTGAGAAAAACATTATTACTATTCAAAAAATCGCTGCTTTACTTTTCAAGCTAAAAAACATAACTAATATAAATAAAAACGAAATAAAAAATAAATTTAAGATATAAATTAATAATAAGATATAATTCAAAACTTAATAAAAAAACCTTTCAGAACACCTACAACATCAATTAATAACACATTTTGATGAAAAAACCCAAAAGAAATTTGATTTTGGAACTGCATTTTTCGGACAATTGACATTTGAGGAATGCATAATAGATAGTCTTGGTTAAAAATTTTTAGTTTTGAAAAAAATTCAAATTCGATCTTATAAATTGATCTTCTCAAGCTAAATTTCAAATCGATTAAATAGCGGATTTTTGTACAAAAATTTTATTTCTGTTATTAAAGGTTGGGAACCCCCTGAAGCGAAATCGCAATCGCAATTTTTAAAAGTAATTTGCACATCTACAGCCTAAACCTAATTTAATGACATCTGAATCGATAAAATCGGTCCATTGGTCTGGTAAGAGTTGA
Organism: Tetanocera ferruginea; assembly: GCA_958299015.1. Lineage (NCBI taxonomy): Eukaryota > Metazoa > Arthropoda > Insecta > Diptera > Sciomyzidae > Tetanocera > Tetanocera ferruginea. Next base: position 10,871,744 of record OY282643.1, on the reverse strand, counting down.
AGTCACAAAAAAACCTTAACAGATTCGTGGCTATAACTTTTAATTGATTGTAGCTATAATGAAATTATCTTCAAATATATTGTTTTTGAAGCTTGTTAAAGATTTAAAAATTATAATATCAACTTATTAAAAAAAAAATTTTCCTGCATAAAATCATAGGGGGTAGCCTTGTTTTTTCGATCCAAAATACTATTTATTAATTTTTCTGTCAAGCAAAAACAAATTCATCTTAAATCAACTATATACAATGAAAGAAAATCAAAAATGAAAATTTTAAATTTTTTTATTTTTAAAACAAAATCAATTTTTAATCCATTTTTTGAGGAAACATTAACTTTATTGGACTCTTTTTAAAGGCAATGATTAAAACATATATAATTAAGTAATGGTTAAAACTTTGCTATCTTTTTTAAGTCAATTAATTGCAATTAAATACAAAAAAGAAATAAATGAAGTTTTTTAAAAAGTGGCAGAGATATTTGCTTCCAAATATATAGAACTTTAAATTTCAGACAGTTTTTTTCACTGCCTTGGCGTTTGATAAAAATACACGTTAAGCAACTTAAGACAATATTAAGAAAATTCATTAAAAATACATGTGGAAAAATAATTACCGTTATTGCCAACACATTTCAAAGAAAATTAAACAAAAATTTAGAAAAACAAAAAAAAAATTTGAAACCGTTAAAATTTGACTGAGTTGTTTGCTCGGAAAGTGGAACTTTTGATTTTGGAACTGCATTTTTCGGACAATTGACATTTGGGGAATGCATAAAAGATAATTTTGGTGAAAAATTTTTAGTTTTGAAATAAATTCAAATTCGATCAATTTATAAGCTCTTCTCAAACTAAATTTCAAATCGATTAAATAGCGGATTTTTGTACAAAAATTTTATTTCTGTTTTAAAAGGTTGGGAACCCCCTGAAGCGAAATCGCCATCGCAATTTTTAAAAGTGGTTTGCACATCTACAGCCCAAACCTAATTTAATGACATCTAAATCGATAAAATCAGTCCATTGGTCTGGGAGGAGTTGAAGTCACAAAAAAAACCTTAGCCTATTAATTATATAGATTAATTAATATTAGTTTTTGTTTTCTTACATGGTCGATATTTGTCAAACCAATTCAAAAAAATTAAAAAATTGTCATTGTATACATATTTTTGTTTGTTTTTTTTTTCAAAGAAATAATGAGAGAAAATAAAAAAAAGAAAGGAGTTTATAGGTAGTTGAAAATTAAACACACTTGTTTAACATTTTTTTTTTTTTAGAAACGCAAAGGCGTTAAATTTCTATTTTAAAATTTTTTGTTTAATTTTTAAGTATGTTTTTTTTCTCAGTGTAATAGCATATTTTCTAAGCTACACAATTTTATTGTTTGAAGTATAACTTTTTACATAAATAGTTGCACAGCTATATAAGGAAACTCTACTCACCACTATATTAAGGCTTTATTCTTAAACACACACACATTACTAAAAACACATTGATCGCTTTGATGGGTATTAAAGGTTATAGAAGAAGAATAATGTTAAAAAAATTCCCTAGAATTGTTTTGGAAAAAATAAAAACAACTCTCAATATTAAGTTGGCTACCAAAATGTTTTCAAAGCTGTTAAGCTATCAATGGATATGTTGGTTCAAGTGGCTCAAAAAAAGCAGTAGAACGATATATAAAAAATAAAAATATTTTTCTGATTTTATTCTAAAATAACCGATGACCTTAACAAAACAGCCACTCACTCAAAAAATACAAGTTGATATATGAACTGTTTCAAAAGAAATGCACGTCAATGATAGATGCGTCTGTGTTTGTTTCACTTTAATCATAACATGTTGTATTGGGCTCATTCCATCAGATATTATGAAAAAAGCAAAAACACAAATAACAAAATTATTAGAAAAACGCAATCGTTAGAAAGAAAAATTGACAAAAATATTTGTTACTGCTCACTTCTTAGAAATCTCAAAAAAGATTTAAACATTTTTTTCTCTTATACCCAGTGTGCTGTTTGCTAAAATGAATCACTTGAGGGTCGGTCGAAAGTTATTTTTTTAATGATTTACGGTTTCTTTTATAACTTTGCTAATGGGATATTGAATAAAGTTAATTTAAAAACGGTTACACAGATAAGACATCTGCTTTCAAAAAAAAAAAAACAAAATATTGGAACCTAGATGGACACGTTTTAAAGAAGTAAACAAAAAGCGCAACAACAAAATCTTTGCAAAATCAATGCAGTCAATTTTTTTTAAATTTTACGACTGCAAAAGAGTAGAAAAACATTCCCTTGATTAAGTGAAAATTGCCTCGGTAATTCCATTTTGGTGTTGCGACAGTTGCACTTATTAGCTTTTCAAATTTAGTGGACTGCATGAACCACAGAGACTACTGATGAGTCGGATGTTTTTTAGGAATTATTAACTAAAACTAAAAAATTAAAATGACACAATTTTAAAACTAAGATAAGAAGATATTAAAATTATGCCAGAACAAATAACGACAAAAAGGTGTATAAATTAAACACGCTTGCTTTAGTGAAGAAACAGATGTACTGAGTTGAATAACTTATGTATCATCATACAAGTTTTTGAGAGAGCCAAACATGGTTCCAAAATTAAAAGTACGTTCATTTATACAAAGACAAAATACTTAAATTGTAAAACCTAAAAATTACAGCATTAAACAAATTTTTGGTATACAGCATAAATAGGTTTGTGTAATCAAATCTATTTTTTTCTTGAAGTCACACGATAGTTGCTTCAAACTCCGAATTGGGAAGTTTTTCTTTGCAAGTTTTATCTGTTAGATGTTAAAGGGTATATATAATAAAGAAGTTTAGCAATGCAAGAGATAATTTTCTAGTCATTGAATTGTATAGAAGATTCCTTAAAATTTTTGCAAGAAATTTTCATCCAAAAAAATTATACAATTACTTGTATAAATCTGATAATATATCGATATTTAATGCGTGACATAAATGGTATTAGATTAATTAATAAAACTTTTCTCGGTTACCCAAGCACTTGATAATTTTATTTATTTATTTTTGTGCCAAGAATTTCAGGTGTCAAACCTATTCAATCAAGTCTGCCTTGGTTCGGAAATGGGGATATAGATAAGTGGAAGAGAAAGAGTAATAAGTGTCGAATGTTCTAGTGCGGCATAGCACTATATCAACATGAACACAAAAATGTGAAGAAGGTAAAAGCGAGAGACCATGGCCTGGCTAGGATTCAAACCCGGGACCTACGGGTTTTCATTCAAACATGTTTTCACTCGACTACTAAAGCCGCATTTGAAATTTAATGGCATGGGCTGGTAGCAATTGTATGCAAAAAGTTTACTTTTCTTTAAAAATTATTTAAACGGTGAAATAAAAACATTACAACCAAAGGCTTTTTATTCACAATCTTTTTTGTGGAATATTGTACATCCACAAATTCTGAGACTAACCCTTAAACAGATTATAAGTTTTCACTTATTTTTGGCATTCAAGTTAAATTCTAAGCATTGGCCATTTTTTTTTGTACTGAACTGTCAATGGTTACTTTGATAATTTTCCACAAATGGCATTTATTTTGTTTTTTTTTCAGTTGGTATCATTTGAGATCAGCATTTTTGGAATCGTCGATGTAGAGATAGCAGTAATGCTGCATGTTTTTCTACTTTTGAGGTCACAGTTTTTGAGAAAAGAAGACGATTCAATTTCAGAGGTCAGAATTTTATTTGAAAAACGAACGACAAATGCAAAATACTCAAAAAAAGCAGAAAAAATGCAAAATTTTTGTTGAAAGCAGAAAAAGCTTTTATAGAAGAATTTTATGAAAAATATTTTTAAGGGAATTTTTAATCCTCTATACCATTGTTTTACGAGCCTTTTGACCCTTTTTCACAAAGGAACAGAAAAAGACCCAAGCAATGAAGAGTTTGAGGGTTATAATATTCTAAAAAAAATATTGCCCGTAGTTTTTTTTAATAAATCTTCCAAACACATTCCATAGATTAAGTGTAAGGGTCATATAGTTTCCTTTAACGATTAACCATAAGAACTTGCAAAAAAGAGGAAAATGAAAATCACGCCTTAAGGGTCGGGTAAGGGATTCAGCGTTAGAAAAAAAAAAACACTTTGTTTGAGAATTTTAAGAATATGAATGGAGCAAATTTATACACTTATTTAACATTATTAGTGTACTTTTAACAATATTATGCAATTTTTTTATCAGAAAATATTGTAAAACAAGCCGGCGACAGAGTTTTTCCCAGAACGTCTTAGAAAAATAGCAATTTGCGGTGTTCACTATATCTCGTTCGAAAATTATATGAATTCAAAAACCATCAAAATTTAGTCAAAGTATCAGCAAATCCTCTTACTTGTTTTAATTTAATTTTATCCAATAAATACCGGGTTTTTAATCTACCACGTTAAAAAAAAGCCTTTATTTCAAGCCCGCCAATAGATTTCCTTAAGGAGTCAATATTTATTATTTTTATTTTATAATTATTTATTGCATTTTAAATTAATTCAAAATGTACTACAAATATCAACATTTTTACAGAGCTTCAAAATCAAATTAATTAAACATTAATAAAACACAATTAATAAACAATTAATAAAACACGTTAAACAAACTCGAAGAAGAACACATTTTTAAATTATTTTTGATGTTGCGAACTAATGAAGTATACTTAGCATATATATACTTTAAAAGCAAACACACACAAGCACATATGAAAAAATGTAGCCGAATTTGAAAAGACTTGAAATTATTGTGTGCACAGCATAACTCTTTTATATATGCACAAACACACGTGTATCGTATATTTATACAAATATTAATATTTTGTTATTTTTTTATATACACAAGTTTTTAGTCAAAATTTTCCAAACGGATATCCGGCACATGAGATATTGAGAGAAAATAAATCGTATAAATTATTTAAAGCACTACAAAGCTTTTGTGTATAACACATTTAAAAAAGGCAGACGGAAATGCAAAAAAAAATAAAAACGAAGAAAAAAGAAAACGAATATATGATTATAAAAAAAAGGGTGCACAAAGCTGTAGCAGTCAGCCTCGAAAATCCACATAATACATTTAAATTCTTTTTTGATACTACAGTATGTATATATTAAAAAAACATTCGACATCCGTTTTTTGATGTAGATTTTTTTTTTGCTGCTAACGCAGAAAAGGACTGCAGACAGCTTCAAAACTTAGCTCACTCGACGCAGTTCAGCACTTTCGGTTTGGGTATATTTTTGGCTAAAACAGTTTAATGCTTTCTGATTGCTTTAAATTGGTCGCTATTTAAACAGAATTTATGACAAGAAAGTTTAAAAAGTTTAATAAAAGAGAAGGTTTTAATGTGATTTATTTGAATAAATTATACTTGATTTATATAAAAAAAAAAGTGCCTCATGATTTATAGTAGAATGAAAAGAAGAACTTTATCGACCGATGATATGATGATAATCAACACCTTAGACCCTTCTTACAATCGTATAATTTATTTACAGATACTTTATCGGTGACAAGCAGACATTAACAAGGTTCTTCGAACTGACAAAGAACGAAAAAGGATTCATGGTTTTTTTTTTTTTGTTGCAAACAATGACAGTCAGACAATTGATCAAATTTCCAAATTCAACTTTTCACACACCTATCCTTAATAATTCACTGCCATTTGTTGGCATTGTTATTTCAGCTGTTATTGTTATTGTTGTTGTTGGCATTTTCATTATTTTTATTATGCTGTCTGCGCCTTGTCAGCATTCTGCCTTTCATTTTCTTCGCATACAATACAACTTGTCAAAAATTTGTTTCTTCTCAAATGTACTCAACAGCTCAGCTAAAGAAGGAAAATAAAAATTTTAATAAAAATAAAAAACAAACACAACAGCTCAACCTTAAAAAGTTCAATGGTATAAAACTTGAGTAATCCGTTAAAATTTTGCTACAGATAATGTTTTATGTTGTTTTCTTGTTTTTTTTTTTTTTGTTTTTTTTTTTTTTGCTTTTTTGCTTTGGGCAAATATTAAATAAACTCCATTAAAATTATTTTCGGGTCTTATTTCTTTAGGAGCTTATCGATCGAACCTTTTTTTGTTCAAACCCAGACAAGCATAAAATATAGTTTGAATACCCTCCATTTAGCGGAATCCTGCTCTGTTGCTACACTTGTTGTATTCAAATTTCATACAATGTTTGGGCGTTTTTTGCAAAAAACATTTTTGTTTATTACTGTAACACCATAAATTTATGTAAAACATACAAGGCATGTTAAAGCATAGCTACTTAAAAGTTTAGCTCATAACTTAAGGTTAGACAAGCCAACATATTTTTGCCTTTTTTGTCTAAGCAAATTAAAAGATAAATATATTTGAGATAAAAAATAAATCTTATTTGCAAGTGCCTTACATGAGAGATGATGAAGATTTAATTTATGCAGATTGATTTCTCTAGGGTTCAAACTGAGGTTGAATATGATATTTTGTGCATATTTATGGGATGATATTAACAATCTAACGTGTGCAAAATATTTGTGCAAAAAGTTAAATTGAGAATGTTGTGTCGATAAACAATAAAAATAAAAGCTTGATGGAAGTCTGTCAGAAAGTTCTTAACAATATTTGTATATTTAGGTAAATGAGTCAGCACCGAGTAATTCTTATGATCAAATTGTGTTTTGTGTGTTATTGTTATATGATTTATGTCGACTCCGACCAGCTAAAGTTCATCTCTTTGGTTTGTCATTGTCTGCAGCAAGTTGACGGCCGTGAAAAAATTATATTTATTGAAAAAACTTTATGTGTCAGATGGTGATTCGAACCTGAGTCTTCGTACGAGATTCGTACGCTCACATCTCACACACAGTCATGACCGCCTTTTACTAAGCGAGTTAACTTTTTGCAAAGCTTGCGGTGTATCGCATACTTTTAGAGTACATAAGCTTGTTAATGTTATAAGTTCATCCTTACATATATCTGTGGTCACAAGTGTTAAGCGCCTAAGTCGACTTTAGAAGGTATTGAGTTATTAAATCAGATGCTTTTGGAGCTTCTAGCGTTATTTTTACCAAAATTATGACACAAGAACAGAAGAACTTTTCATAGAACTTATATGACGATTAAGAACTTTTAAGCAATATTTTTCAAAACATTGAAATCAAACGTAAAATCGATTTTTTTTCACTGTTATTTTTGATTTGACATGAAAGTTTAAACGTTAAAATATCGCATAAGTAACAACTTTAAGGCAAATTCTGCTTAAAAGGCATAAAATTTGTCAATAGATCATTGTCTAACGGAAGAAAACTGACATGGTGTTGGAATTTTTCATTAGGCTTAAGGCGATTAAAGCTTGTGACCACAGATACATATAGTTACATTATTTATGCAAAAAAAAGTTTGCATATTTACATAAATTAATGACATTTTTTTGTTAAAGGTAAGGTTGATTCGGAATATGACGTTGTGTTTGTAAATGATAGGACCGGAGCATTTTCAAGAATAATTGGAGAGTTTTTGGGTAAGAGTTTTTGGGGATTCTTTTTTAAAAAAAATTTATAAAATTAAAAAAAAAAATTTATATTTTATAAAAATAAAATAAATGCCATCGCTTTTGTGGGATGAGATGACATGTGTGGGGCATATGAGAAAAAAAAACAAAAAAAAAATAGTTATTAAATAGTTAGTAAAATCAAGTTATCATTGTATTCCTTTACACTAGCGCACATTGGGTTAGAATTTTGAAAAAGTGGCCAAAAATCATGTTTTGGCGATGCATTGTCAGTATTAAATATAAATTGGTATAGAACACTGGGTACGGCCCAGTATTTTCCAACCACGGTTCAAAGAAGTGGGCGGGATTTGACATAGAGGCGTGATAATTTCAATCAAATACTGTTTCTCCTTTAATAATGGTACTAGATTATTGAAATTAATTACAGTGGAGGTTAAGATATTTTCCGAACGAGATAGAAAACGTGGGCGAAATGAAGCAAAGAAGCGTAAATTCTTAAAAAAATTTCGTATCATAGTTAATGTTGGCACTAAGGTTTTCATATTCAGGGTGTTCCGCAACTGAGTGCAACTTTTTACGGAGGTGAAAGGTAATGTCGAGTTTAGCAAAAAATCGTATGGAAGGGATGAGTCTATTTTCACATTCTTAGGAGCTACTGGGTTAATTATTATTTCATGATTTTGATTCAAATTATTGTTTCTAGCACAAAAACTAACTCAGAAAAAAAGTTATTTTGTAAAAGCAATAAAATCACCTTTCTAACGGTATATCAACAAACCCCACCGACTTAACCGTTAATGAGCTGTGATCGTCTGAAGATGAAATCAATTGGTGGAAACTACTAAATTTCAACTTTGAGTCCAAATTTTTCAGAATTTCGCGTAATGAATTAAATTTTTTTTTCGTAATAAATCTTGTAATTTATTCAATTCTCTTTTAATGACACTCAAAACATAAACATATCTCTAAAAATAAAAAAGTTAACTGTACTAAAAAAATTATATTTATAATAAAACAATGATATTATCTAATGATATTTTATCCTATCTCATATGTTTTCGAATAAGTTTAATTTTTCTTAATACAGTCAACTTTTTATACCCTAAACCTGAAAGGTCAGGGTATATTAACTTTGTGCAAACGTTTGTAACGCATAGAACGAAGCGAGTCCGGTATAGAAAAGTATATATATTCTTGATCAGCGTCACCACGTGAGTCGAGCTATCCATGTCCGTCCGTCCGTCCGTCAAACCGTCTGTGTGTTGTCTGTATACACAGGATAAGAAGAAGGAGTTGAGATAATTGGATGAAACTTGGTACACATGGTCAAATGAACCCAAGGATCTGCACTATTGAATATTTTTGGAATCCGCCCACGGACACGCCTACCTCCAGTACAACGCGAAAATTGAAAACTGCATAACTCAGCTCATAATTAACCTACAACAATAAAATTTGGTATGTATGTGTTTTATATTAACACAAAGATGTTTTTGAAAAATAGACGTCATCCGCTCACGGACTCGCCCACCTCCCATACAACCCAAAAATTGAAAACGCAATAAATAAGCCTCTGTTTAACCTACAGAGCTAAAATTTGGCACGTATGTTTTTTATGACAAGACAAAGATGGTTTTGAAAAATGGACGTCATCCACCTACGGACACGCCTTTTTCCCATACAACCCAAAAAGTTTTAAACTCAATAAATAAGGTTATGTTTGTCATAGAGAAATTCAATTTGGTATGCATGTATTTTATACCAAAACTAAGGTGTGTTCAAAAATTGGAAGTAGTCCGTCCATGAACACGCCCACTTCCCATAGCGAAAGCACAATAAAGGCATTAACTGTGAGCTACAGGAATAAAACTTGGTATGTGTAAATTTTTCATCAATATTTCAATGCATATAAAATATAGGCTTCATCCGCCCTTGGAGACGCCCATTTACAATAAAAATTTTTTGTTTTTGAAAAGTGGGTTTAGGGTATTTCATAGTCGGCCTAGACCGACTTTAGACTTTCTTTACTTGTTTTTTTTTAATACAGTCAACTTTTTATACCCTAAACCTGAAAGGTCAGGGTATACACTCAGACAAATATCAACTGTAATATTAACAGTTGGTCGCTGTTATTTCAAAACACTGTTCGATTGAAGGATTTGCGTTTAAGTAAACAATTTTCTTTGTTGAACGAACGTTTCAAAGTATTTTTGTGCTGTTAAAATCATCTGTTGAAATATTTTTGTGCTTTTGTTGAATTATCTATTTTTTTCTAAGCAATAGTTTTTAAATATGTTTTGGCTATATATATATTATCGTTGCCAATAGCTCAGTGAAAGTGCACTAGACTGTCATCCGGGGGACGCGGGTTCGAACCCTAGCTGTGTAAGTATCAAAACTTGTAATTTAATAATTGAAATAATAATAATTCTGTTTCATTAATAATTTGGTAAAAAATAGCCTTCAAAATAAGTTGCTTGCAAAAAAAAAAAATTGCATACAACAAACAAAATATTTTAAATAAAAAAAAATATTTTCGTTGGTCTTGCCGGATTTGAACCGTGGAACACTCGAGTACTAGAGGCACACATCAGCACACTCGGCCATACATGAATTTTCAAAACAGTGATAAAATTTCAATAAATAAGTTTTTATACGGGTTTCGTGTTCTATAGACCAACAGTCAACCGACTGTTGATTTGAAAGTTTCATTTGTTGGATGGTATTTAACAGTTAAATCTGTTATTTCAACCCATGATTTGTTTGACATAGCAGCATTTTTTCCCTCAGTGTATTAACTTTCTGCAAACGTTTGTAACGCATAGAACGAAGCGAGTCCGGTATAGAAAAGTATATATATTCTTGATCAGCGTCACCTCGTGAGTCGAGCTATTCATGTCCGTCTGTCCGTCCGTCCGTCTGTCCGTCTGTGTGTTGTCCGTATACACAAGAAAAGAAGAAGGAGTTGAGATAATTAGATGAAACTTGGTACACATGATCACATGCACCCAAGGATCTGCACTATTGAATATTTTTGGAATCCGCCCACGGACACGCCTACCTTCCATACAACGCAAAAATTGAAAACTGCATAAATAAGCTCATAATTATTCTACAACAATAAAATTTGGTGCGTATGTGTTTTGTATCAACACAAAGGTGTGTTTGAAAAATGGGTGTCGTCCGCCCACGGACACGCCCACCTTCCATACAACCCAAAAATTGAAAAAGCAATAAATAAGACTCTGCTTACTCAACAGAAATAAAATTTGGCACGTGTGTTTTTCATAACAAAAAAAAAATGTTTTTTGAAAAATGGACATCATCCGCCCACGGACACGCCTACCTCCGTTGGACTATTATTTGTGGAGTGCCCTCAAAGATAAGTTTTACGCCGACAAGCCAGAGACAATTGACGCTTTAAAAGACAATATTCGTGAAGCCATTGGTGAAATACAGCTGCACACAATCGATAATGTGCTTAAAAATTGAAACGATTGTGTAGGCTACTGCATGTCCAGCCGAGGCAACCATTTGAATGAAATTATTTTTCATTATTAACCGGAAGGATTGTACATTGAAATAAAAAAGAAATTTGAGAAAATATTCAGTAGTTTTTTTATAGCATTTTCAAAAAAAAAGTTATTCGGCTGACCCTTATAAGGTACATCTTTGATTTTTGGTGAATTTTTCGAAGCTGAATTCACATTTTGAATTTAAGTACTGAAATGGAATTATTGCTTGAGTAAATTAAATCAAAAACAAATTCACATAATTTTTTAGCAATATTTTAAGATAGTGACATTTTTGTTTTTAAACATATTGTTTAAGAAAACGAAAGTATTTCCATCACTGTACTTTCAGATAATGAGTGAACTTCTTACAGTGAGTAAAAAATTTGATATTTTACATTTAACTTCATCCAGAATTATTTTAAATTTCAAAGATTTAAAACTTCTGTGAAGATAGCCCAAAATCTTCAGCCCAAATTGTTGCTCAATTCGCCGCAAATCATTTCTGAGATATGAATTCGCCGTTTAAATTGTTTAACTGATTTTGCGGCGAACTCAAAAGTTGGGCTGAGTTTAAAATTTGGTATAAAGACTTTGGGCTAACTTCACACCGGTGATTTAAACGTTTTTTTTTTTTTGCTCATAATAAAAATCAAATAAAAATTTTATTATATTCTAGCAGAATTCATTTCAGATTTTGGAATAAGCTCTTTACAGTCATTATATCGCACACTAAATACAAAACAGTCACAACTCAAAATTTTTTATATAGAATTTTTGTTATAAATCAATTTATAAAACACATATCTGACTATGTTTTTCGTTATTTTCTTCATTAACTGGAAGAATGAAGTTTTTGTGTTAAATGAAAATTGTTTTTCTTCTGCAGTTTCAACCAAAGAGTTTTATTTTTCGCTTTTCCTGAAAAGTTATGTTTTTTGAGTTGTGACTGTTTTGTATTTAGTGTGCGATATGTATAAATTTTATTTCTTAATATTGTATAATAAAAATTCTTGATAAATATAATTACATTTTTAGCACGAAAACTAAATCTCAAGAGTAAATTAATTCTAAATTTTATGTCAAGTTATTTAATGTTACTCAGGGGAAATGTTAAGCTTTGAAGCTTGAGTTAAGCTATTTTTACCAGAGGGGGATTTGTAAATAAATTACATATTATGTTTTAGCCTTTCACAACAAACACATATATATACGCACATTTTAAACAAACACACACACACACATACAAACATTTATATTTTGTACAGTTTACTGTTTGTTTTATCGCTTTTATTTCTTTGATATTAACATACCAACAGAGATTTTAAAATGTTAATCCTTTCTTACGAAATGAGCAAAATGTTTTTTAACTTCCAACTCAATCCTTGTTATTTTTAAGCTAACTTCACAGTCTTTAAGCATACTAGAATTTTTCAAGACAAACTGAACTCAATTGATACACGTGTAGAAAAAAATAATCATATGAGATTGAACCAATACAATTATTGGCCTTGATAAGGATATTATGCTGAAACTGTCTTATAATGCAGTGTTTGTTTAAAATATAGTACATATTTAGAGTGAAATAAATATACAAAGAGAATGAGTAAAGCTCTTACTTGTCATAATATGCAATATTTAATACTTAATACAGATTTTCACAAATCTTTTTAGATTTAGGTTTCTTAGTAAAAAAACTTTTATTGTAAATATTCAATACCTGTGAAACATCTTATTGTAAGTTAGAAACTTTAATAATATTTAGTAGTTTTGAACAACTTAAAAAATTTATTTTTTTTATTAGCCAAAGTCTATAAAAATCATACATACTAGGAACATACTAGGTCTATTTCCGTACTTACTTCAAGTAACTTGAAGTTAATCGAAAGTGTTTCTTGAAGCGTTGAAGTTACTCGAAAGCGTTTCTTTACACATTTTTCTAGCACGAGAGAACTCGAACTTTACTTGAAAAATTTTTTCGAGCACGAATCTTGAGCTTCAAACAGCTGATTGCCAAAGTGATAAAATTAAATTATTGCATTGTTTTGTGAAACAAATTTATGAAATTGTTTATCAAATTAATAACAATAGTGAATATAACCAAAATGAATGCTTACAAAAGTGTTTTAAATACAATAATAAAGTAATTAAATTTTATCGTTTTCAAAAAACAGCTGTTGTGCTCGAAACTTATGGCTGATTCATGGCTGTGACTACATTGTCATTTTTTGTGTCAGGTTTTAATGATTTTTTGTAGGATGACAAGTACGTTCACATTGTTTGTCACAAAATGGCATGAAGCTTGTATGGCAATGGTTGTCACACTAGTAGTCACATTTTTAATGCCATTATGTGTGACACTAATTCAAACAGTGTGACAAAGGTTTTAAATAATTTTTTGAAAGCTTGGTAATGATATTTCCAAACAGTTGACTTAGTTTAAATTTTGTTTTTATTCAGAACTAAAGGTAACATAAGAATACAAATTTTAATAGACAGCATGATATTTTAGCGTATTGAAATGTTTTAAAAAAAAAATGATAAGACGACAACTACCATTTAAGTAAACAGTTCAAATTTCACTCATTAATAAAACCTGCTTGAATAAATATGAATATATGCTAAAGTACATACATCGTATTTCTTTGAATTGTCAACTTATCTTACAAGGTACAAGAGCATTTTTAATCTTCCTAATTCAATAATTTCACGACATGGAAACTTATATTGCCATTCCTTGTTGAATTCCTACATTATGCGCGATTCACGTTTATTTCCAGTACCTAGCTCTTTCCATTAGAAACTCTTACTATTACTTAACTTTACTTTTTTTTATAATCTTTTTTTTTCTAATCTAGATGTAAAAAAAGTTTGATAAATCCATAATAATACTTTTAAAATCTTTCCTATGTTATCTTCGCTACTACCATATATTTCTGATTAACCCTGGCACATAAAGGATTTCCAAATAAAAAAGAGATATCTTGGATTTAAGTTGGGAAAAACAAAATTTTAAAGATTTCACTTTCATCCTTTAAATCAATTTTGAAAAACAAAAAATTAAAGGAATGGTATGAATGAAAACTAGCCTACAGTATATAGTATATAAATTTTCTGTAAATGATTATTTAGAATAAACTAGAGATGGTAACCCAGTTGTGTTTTGTGCGCTTGTAAACAATTTCTGTAGTCTTACGATTATCATCATGTGACAACGAACAGTACGAGTACCACTGAATAGATCGGTGTGTTCTATGGATCGGGCAAGAAACTGCGAACGGTATCGCATAAGCCGAAATAGACAGCACGGTAGATAATGATAGCTAGCATAGACAGCCATGGAACAAACTATGGTACAAGTCAAAAAAGCCATGAAGATCTTGGTCAACCAATTTTCGATGCCGATTAATTAACGTTAACATCTTTTGCCTGTATCTGCATCCAAGGTGATACGAGAAAAATATAAAGGATAAAAGAAGCACTTGAAATTTGTACGGGGGGGACCAAAGGAATCCACGTTAACGAGAAAACAACGCCAAAACTGAGCATTCTTATTTACATAAGCCGAAAAAATTTTGCTTTTACTTGTTCCTGAAAGCCTGAGCCAAAGTTCAAAGCCTGGAAAATAACTTTTATGTTATCACGCCAGTATCCTGTGAAACTTTATTCTTTTGGAATCTGGACAATTATTAAGACATGGAAGAATTCCTATTTGTCGTTGACAAGTCTTGCGGTCACTAAATTACCGTGGTTTATTAATTTTGTTGCTTATTTTATTGTAAAATTATTGTTTTATTTATAAAAAATCATACAAAATTGTGTGTCACATCGTCACACAAAAGCCAGCATGTTGGCTTTTTATTTTTTTGTTTGCCATTGTGTCACACAGCTCGTCACACAAAAATTTATTAGTTCATATTATTATGCCATTTTAAAGTCAATTTTGTGACGCAGGATGACCTGAAAACGTTGTGACAACTATTCAGATTGTGTGATTTCGAATGGCAGTGCTTTTGACAGCAATAATGACAATGTGGTCACACAGTGTGAACCAGCCATTACTTGAAATCGTTTCCGTTTACTTTTTGACAAATTTTCTCATTTTGACAGATAATCAAATTACTCTCTATTATTTGAACTTTACTTGAAGTGCGTACGGGAACAGACCTACTGTTATCCAAAATTTTCGTTCAAAAAATTAAGTCTTCTCATAACATTTACACTGGAATACTTTTTTGGGGGATTACGATGCATGTTTTGCGTCCGTTACTTAAAAGCATTTCTTTGCAGGAAAAAATAAAAGAACTTTATCTTCACGCTCTAAATTCTTATTTCAGACACTGGCACGTGAACATTTTTTTTGTTTATTTCGATCCGCTCGAAAGCACACACAATACATACTTCAATGTTTTTTAGTGTGTTTCACCGTGTTCACTTGATTTATTGTGTCAACTTTCATCAAGGACTTGCACCTCAACCTTAATACGATTTGACATTAATTTATTTTTATGGTTTTTGATCTAATTGTCAGTCATGCGTGTATTAATACAAACAAACAAATATGCTTAAAGACGTATATTTATTTAGATCACACCAAAACACGTACATACATATGAACACATAAACACGCAAGTAAACATGTGCTATTTATATCACGCATTTGATTAAAAAATCCTGTTAAGTTTTATTCCTTGTGGCTAAGTCTGAGATTCCTACTTTTCTTCTTTGTTCGCATTTAATTAATATTTATTTAGTTTTTTATTACTTGTATCTTTCTGGCTATTTTCCTTCTTTTATTTACCTAAACATGGGCGGGAGTTGATTTATTATAAAGCTCTCTTAAATATAAATTATACATTTTATGTTTGGCCTTGAATTAAAACTGGGTTTTAGAAATTGATGAGCAGACATTCTTTTTAGAAACTATAAGTTTTAATATAAATCTAAATACTAGAGCTTACACATCTGTCTCATTTTTAAATCTGTATTGCCTGAGAACAACAAAAAAAACCAAACTTAAGCCTGCCTGGTTACACGGTAGTTGTGCTTATAAGTTTTTCAATTTTACATAACGATTTAAGAATTATTCTTAAAAATATGTGTTTAAAAATTTTTTAAATAATATTCTATTAAAAAATATTGGACTTAAACCATCTGGATTGAATAATGTGGTGTTTCCAACAAACAGAATTTCTCATAAAATTTTTATTTTTATTTTGTTTATATAAAAATGATATCCAACAATTTTATATTTGTATTTTTGCCCAAAGCTTAAATTTTGTAGCGCCATGAAATATTTAAAATTTTTAAGACCATAACAAAAAATACTAAGCTGGATCGAAATTTAGATTCCGCCAGAAACCGACTAAAAAAAAAAGGTACTCTTAAAAACAATTTCTGCATATTTTCTTTTTAGATCGAAGAAGTCTCTATGAAGCGGATTTGATTTTCCTGAACCCCTTTTTGGACCAAAAAAATCAAGTTTTTTGCATATAACTTTAATTTCATCTTCAGAATGAACAAACATACCTTAGATAAGCAAAACAGTTAAGATTTTGATAGAACACAAATGAGGAGCTTACATTCAAAACCAGATAAGTCATACAGATCGAATTGTTGGGAAATAGAAAATAAACGTCTTAATTTTGGCAGACATTTTTTATAAAGAAACCAATTATGCAAAATTATGCTCCATAGAAATAGATATATTATGCGAAAAAAAATAGTCTCATAGTGCAAAAAAAAATCGTATTTTCAATTTCAAATTTGGACTTGTTTGGTTTTGAAAGTTAAAAATGAAGCAAAATTTAGATTCCACCGTTCGGAGGTCTCTAAAGTTAGAGGAACTCTTTAAAATTATTTCTGCATACTGTTTTTTCAAATCGGAGTAAAACCGACGAAACCATTTTGATTCTCCTGAAGAGAATCAAAACTTTTGCTTGAAACTTTTTATTTTTTACAGAACGCATACCCAAGTCCGCTAAAATGTTATATCAATTGCTCATACCAATGTTTTGACACACAACATTTTGTAAATTTATGTTTCATTATAACTCTTATTGACTTGGTTGGACTTATCTGGTTTTGATTGAAAATTTGCAGTGGACATGTCTGCTTTTGATTGAAAAGGTTTTTTTATTATTTTAATCAATTTATTATCAATATATTTAGAATGGCATTTCTAACTAACATTTTTTTTCCTGTTACATATCTGGATTTGAATATAAACTCCTCAAATATTAGAAACAAAATTTTTAAATTTTTTGTTTTTACAAACTCTTTTGAGACCCCAAAATATTGATATGTCATCATTTTCAAATGATTTGAAATTTAAATGAAATTAATTTTAATGTAAACACCTATAATATATGCATTTTTCATGGTCTTCACATGCATTTAAACTTATTGGAAAAGATTTGAACTTTTCTTTCCATATATATATATATATATAAAGTTAGAAAAATATCAACTGCAATATTAACAGTTGGCCGCTGTAATTTCAAAACACTGTTAAATTTAAGGATTTTCGTTACAGTTAGCAGTTTTCTTTGTTGAATGAACTTTTCAATGTATTTTTGTGTTGCTAAAATCATCTGTTGAAATATTTTTCTGTTTTTGTTGAAATGTCTGTCTACTCTAAGCAAAAGTTTTTAAATATGTTTTGCTATATCATGTTATTTTTCATATCTCAGTGAAAGTGTTTAAGACTGTCATGCGAAGGACGTGGTTTCTTATCCTAGCTGGTAAGTTTCAACAATTTCAATTTAATATCTATCTTCAAAAACTAGTAAGGTATATCTTCAACTCGGCCGAAGTAAAAATACCCCCACGGGCGATTCGTAATGGTACAAAATCTTAAATTGAAGCCCTTTCAATAGTAAAAAATTTTACTATTTTGATGTAGCATAATTATTAGCCTATTTATAGAGGTTTCACTTTTATGGGTTGTGGTAGGAGGTGGGTGCGTTCATATGCGGATGACGCCCACTTTTCTTCCACGATCTAGTTTTGACATAAAATACAAACATCAAATTGTTTTCCTGTAACTTAAAGAGAAGCCTTTTTATAGAGTTTTAAATTTTGGGGTTATATTGGAGGTGGGTGTGTTCATGGGTGGATGACGCCCATTTTTCTATCGCGTCTTAACTTTTTATATACACTGAATAAATATCTAATTTTACTTTTGTAGCTTTGACACAAGCCTCTATATATAGTTTTCAATATTAGGGTTGTATGGGAGGTGGGCGTGTTCGTGGGTGGATGACGCCCATTTTTCCATTTTGTAGCCTATTTTTCTATCATGTCTTAATTTTTATATAAAACGCATAAATGTCCAGTTTTACTTTTGTAGCTTCGATACAAGCCTCTATATATAGTTTTCAATATTAGAGTTGGCGGAGGTGGGCGTTTTAGTAAGGGGATCACGCCCATTTTCCGAACATACCTCAGTTTTGACATTAATTACACAAATACCGAATTTAAGTCTTGTAGCTTAAATATTTGTTTCTTTATGGAGTTTTCATTACTGGGGTTGTATGGGAGGTAGGTGTGGTTTTCATCCGATTAAGCCCATTCTCGAACTTGATCTTAGTTTTTTTAAAAAAAGCTTAAATATTGAGTTTTAGCACGATAGCGTCAAAATTACGGCCGCAATCGTGTCCACAGACAGACGGACAGACAGACAGACGGACATGGCTAAATCAACTCAGGTGGTGATTCTGAGCAAGAATATATACTTTTCTATACCTACCACGCCTCCTTAAACACGTCGTGACAAAATTAATATGCCCCTTACGCAGTACGGGTGGGGGTATGAAAAATAAGTTCGCTTACAATCTTGAAAAAAAATTTACATATAATTTTTTAGTAAAAAAAAAGAATAATTTATATAAAAAATTCTTCGTTGACTTTGCTGGTATTTTCAGCTGGGACAGTCTAGTACTAGACGCATCAACTTCAAAAAAATGATTAAATTTCAATAAGTACGTTTTTATATGGGTTTCGTGTTCTGTAGACCGACAGTCAATCGACAGTCAACCGACAGTCAACCGACAGTTGAATTGAAAGTTTCATTTGCTGGATGGTATTTAACAGTGAAATTTATTATTTTCACCCATGATTAGTTTGATATAACAGCATTTTTTCCCTGACGGTATTTATATATTTAAGTCTGTAGAAGTTTAAGATATTTTGCATGTTATGGTCTTTAATATGAACCTGTGTTATACCACTAGAAATATAAATTTTTGCACAAAAATACACAATTGTAAACATGAAGTCGTTGAAATAAAATAAGAAAAAATTTCATGTGGGAGAAACGATAATATTTGCTGATGGTTAAAATGCATGTTCCAAATTCTGCCAAACATTATCAGATGCATATCTTAAAAAAATAAAAAGAATAACTCCAAAAAACTTCAATATGATGATTTGAAAATTGCAATTTAACTTAAATTTAAATGGAGCGATCAATCATAATAACATATTTTCTATTAAAAAGTTATGCATTTTTTGTTGTCACTCCCCGGAAACTTCCCTCATGTCAATCTAAAAACATTTAGTCATGATTTATATTCACCTTCTTTTTTGCAAAAACAGAAGAATTTGAGTATTATTCTTTAGACAAATTTTTTGTTTTTTTTTTTAATATTTTGTACACTACACTAGCTGTTTTAGTTACGTACAAAAAATTACATCATTTTAAAAACATCCTTGTATAAATTTTAGCACTGTTATTACCACAGTTAGTAGCTAATGTTAGTTGCATTATAATTTTTTTAATAATGGCCCATTTTTCTTGTCAGCAGCTGTACAATCGAGCGGACCGCAATAAAAAATTTTAAATTTATTCTAGCTAAAGCATTAAAGCTAAGTAAAGCTGGCAGTACAATTTTATCTCAGATTTCAAAACTTCAAACGCTTCTGACAAAACAAAAAAAAATATAATTTCTCATTGAGAAAGCAAAAGAAAGTCCTTAAAATGTATAAAATCTTGAAATGAAGAATATGAAAATAAAAAACTCAACTTATTATTTGAACAGTTTACTTTTTTTCTCAATATATTTCTAAAATTGAATCAAACAATTTTCTAGGAGGAAACTAGCTGTGCAGTGTTATTTAATTGAGTGTTTTTGTTTTCTTTTCTAGGAATTTCAATAACATTTGTTGAAAATTTGCTCAAAGATCTTTGCAATTTGGAAAGGTATTTATTTCTACATTCCAGCTCATTCGTTTGTTACACAAGCATAAACTTACAAACTGACATTGATACAAATTGTTTTTTAATATTTATGAAGTTCAAACTTTATTGATTTGGTTGAATATTTCATGTCTTATTCACTGCAAAGATTTGGTTGAAACATTCAAGTGCATAAGCCTTAAAATATTTGTCAAATCAAATCACACAAAAAGCATTCAATTTCTGCTCCTGCGAACAATTCAATTGACAATTCTCTTTGCAAGCGACATAAATTAGGTCATATTTAATCCAATAAGCCAAATTAATAGTTAATTTTTTGAGCAAAAAATAGTATCAAATCAAGTGAAGTTAAACAATATTTGCTGCGACATTGTTATGTTTTAAACAGAGAAAAATTATTTCTTCTTTAGAGATCTTTTTAGTCAGTTACTTATTTGGAGAAAAACTTTTTTAAGCATTTTTTGTTGAAGAAACAACTAACAATAATATTTTGGTCAGTTTTTGCTAGCTGTGCGAATGCTTAAAATTCCGTAACACGACAAATTTTCAAACAAATCAAATAAAATAAATCTTAGTGGATTTTAACTCTCCGTGTGGCTAGTGTACCGATATCGTTACCCTGCCTTATACAACATAGCTGCATCTCAGACTTGGGCATTGGGCGACGGTTGGTATCTCCTCCTAAAAAAACTTTGAACACTTGCCAAGCCGCGTCAGAGTGTAAAGTTGGACCGAATATAAAATCGTTAGCGTCAGTGTGATTTTTTTTTTTAATATTTTTGGTAAGAAAAAATTTTGTTATTTTTGCACCAAAAAAAGTTATTTTGTCATACTTTGTATTTTTTTAATGTACAGATAATAAAAATGTACAACATAAAAAACACGTGTTTGTGAATAAAAAAGTGTTCGAAATTTTGTGTTTTTTCAAATACAAATTTTTGTACTTTCACATAATGCTGAAAAAACGTGTTTGTGTGTATTCAACAAACAGTTATTATAAAAAAGCATATGTTTTTAGTTTGACATTTATTTGTTGGAAAAAGTAGTAAAAATTATGAAGAAACTACTTCATTTATTTCTTTGGAAATATTATACTGTCATAAAAAGTTTTATTACGAACAACAACCTTAATTTTTTTTTATATATTTTTTTTTTTTAATTTTATAAAAAGTAATCTTCATCTTCAAATAACTTTTTTGAACATTGGATAAACACCCCTATGGTAGTGTTAATCCTTAACAAAATTTTCAATTTTTTAAAATTTTTTTACTCGAAAACAGCCAATTTTCAGGTTGCAAACTAATTATGGTTTTTAAAGCGGAGACAAATCTGGGTAGATTTTTTTTAAAGGACATATACATTAAGCCGGATCGATTTTGTATGGAGAAAAAAAAAGTCATCCGGACACCGACTCAAAAGTTGGATCGGAGAAATCCCCATGAAGCTGTTTTGGTTCTCCTGAACCCTTTTTTTGGCCAAAAAATCAAGTTTTTTGCCTATAACTTTTGTTTTTCTTCAGAATGCATACCCAAGATAAGCAATAAAGTAAAGATTGTGATAGTACACAAATATTGGTTAAAAAAAATTTTGAAATTTGTTGTCCTTACAAACTCTTTTGAGACCCCAAAAAATCGATATTTCATCATTTTCGAAAAGGTGTTTTTTTTAAACACCTATAAAATATACATTTTTCGTGGTATTCATATGCATTTAAGCTTATTGGTAAAGTATTGAGCTATTCTTTCCATTGGTACAACGTATGGAGTGGTTTGATCAAAAGTGAGTACCATGAAAAATACGTATCTTGTAGCCGTTTAAAAAAATATTTTTCGAAATTCATGCATTTTGTACTGGAGCGCCATCTAGCATATACTTTTCTAAAAAATGGTTGTCAGAATTCGATTTAGCGTACCTAAACACTCAAACATACCAAGATTTGTAAAAATCTAACGGTAATTAAGGCAATTAAATAATAATTAAGCTGAAAAATCCTTCTGAATATCAATTTCTCATGTTTTATATATTTGTGGCACTTAGTTTTGGTTAAACTACACCATAAGATATATCAATGGAAAGAAGAGCTCAATATCTTTTCACTTAGCATAAATGCATATGAATTGCTTGAAAAATTAATATTTTATAGGTGTTTAAAAAAAGTACCTTTTCGAAAATGATGAAATATCGATTTTTTGGGGTCTCAAAAGAGTTTGTAAGGACAAGAAATTTCAAAATTTTTTAACCAATATTTGTGTACTATCACAATCTTTACTATATTGCTTATCTTGGGTATGCATTCTGAAGAAAAAAAAAGTTATAGGCAAAAAACTTGATTTTTTGGCCAAAAAAAGGGTTTAGGAGAACCAAAACCGCTCCATGGGGATTTCTCCGATCCAAAAAAAAATGATGCAGAAATAGTTTTTAAGAGTCCCTCTAACTTTTGAGTTGGTGTCCGGCGATATCTAAATTTCGATCCGGCTTATTATACATGAAGCTTTTATCCCTAGAATATTAATATAATATATCCCTTACGCAATACGCGTGGGGGGTACTGCGTAAGGGGTATATTAATTTTGTCACGACGTGTGTAACGCCCATAAGGAGGCGTGGTAGGTATAGAAAAGTATATATATTATTGCTCAGCATCACCACCTGAGTTGATTTAGCCATGTCCGTCTGTCCGTCTGTCTGTGGACAAGAATCCGCCGTCATTTTGACGCTATCATGCTAAAATTCAATATTTAAGCTTCTTTTTAAAAAACTAAGATCAAGTTCGAGAATGGGCTAAGTCGGATGAAATCCATGCCTACCTCCCATACAACCCCAATAATGAAAACTCCATAAAGAAGCAAATATTTAAGCTACAAGACTTAAATTATTTGTATTTGTGTAAATAATGTCAAAACTGAGGTGTTTTCGAAAAAGGGGTGTGATTACCTTACTAAAACGCCCACCTCCCATACAACTCTAATATTGAAAACTATATATAGAGGCTTGTGTCGAAGCTACAAAAGTATAACTGGATATTTATGCGTTTTATATAAAAATTAAGACGTGATAGAAAAATGGGCGTCATCCACCCACGAACACGCCCACCTCCCATATAACCACAAAATTTAAAACTCTATAAAAAGGCTTCTCTTTAAGTTACAGGAAAAAAATTTTATGTTTGTTTTTTATGTCAAAACTAAATCGTGGAAGAAAAGTGGGCGTCATCCGCATATGAACACACCCACCTCCCATACAACCCATAAAAGTGATTTATGATGATTTATGCTACCGACCTGAAATTGGGTATTTGTGAATTTTATATCAAAGCTGAGGCGTGTTAGAAAAATTGGTATCAACCACTCAAGAACACGCCCACCGCCTATACAACCCCTAATTGAAAACTTAATAAATAGTCTTGTCTTACTTTGCAGGAAAACAATTTGATATGAATGTGTTTTAGAAGTCATCAAAATAGTAAAATTTTTTACTATTGAAAGGGCTTCAATTTAAGATTTTGTACCATTACGAATTGCCCGTGGGGGTATTTTTAAGGAGGGGTATATACCTTACTAGTTTTCCTTAATATTAATTAGGCACGCAGACCTGAGTTTTAGACTTAAAATTGAAAAATGCTCGTTTTTCGAAATTTTTGGTGCAAAACTGGGTGAACATTTTTTTTGCCTTTAATTAAAATGTTTGCCTAAAACCTTTAAAAAAATTTCAAGGTCAAAAAATATTTTCTAAGGGGTTAAAAAATGGCTTTGACGATATCATTACACTAGCCACAGCGCGTAGGCAAATACATTAACACAGTTAAAAGTGTACCCAAAACTTTTTGTTTGCGTATTAATATATAGATTGTTCAATTGATATATGATAAACAAAAATAGTATATGAAAAATAGAAATTATTTATATTGCCTTAATAAGCGCTGTTCATTAGGGCGTATCGAAAAATTTAGATCGTATTCTAAGAAGTCTCAAAAGTTGCATAGGCTTGTCAAGATCACCTAAAAAAAAATTTTATAAAAAATAAAGGACATCTTCCTGCCCCGCAAGGACTAAGTTGTTTTTTGGGAAAAACAATAAAAAATAACGATCTTAAAATGCTTTGATTTTTTTAAGAAAATCCACGCATGTCTTAAAGCAAAAGTAATAATGCAGTTTAACTAACAATTTCTTGCCACACACGGTGCTACTCGTGATTTTTACCAACAGTATCCTGTATGAAGGATATTCGAAGCGAAAGTTGTACTTGGTATAGCACAAGACGTTTGATTGTAAGCATTGGTTATAAATTTTGGTGGTACTGTTTATAGTGTTGATGTATTCCATAAATAACATGAATTAATAATTTGCATAGTTTTTGCATTTGTATTCTCTGGATTTAGAGAAATGTGTACTAGAACGCAATTTTTTAACTTTTTCAAAAAAATGAATATAAGATTTTATGTTAAGTGATTCAGAAGTGGTGTCGAAGATAATCTTCTTAATTTGAACTTTTTGAAAATTTCTGAACATGATATTGCCTAAAAATATTTATTTAATATATCATTTTAAAAAAAGTTATTTCCTAGCATCAAATTTCTCAATTTGAGTTATGTCCCCTTTATGGTTATAATTTCATTAAAACACATTTTAAAAACAATTGTTTAGTCTTTTGAGACCGACTGAATGGCATAAAATGTATTTTAACGATATTATAACCATAAAGAAGATATAACTCAAATTGAGAAATTTGATAGTACGAAGTAAAATTTTTTTAAGTATTAAAATAGAAAAAAAATCGTGGTCTAAGCCTGGCATTTTAAATACATATTTTAAGGAAGGGTTACGTAGAGAAATATTTGAAAAATCCAAATTGAGAAAATTATCTTCGACACCATTTCTTATGTCCGTGATATAAAATCTAATATTTATTTTTTTGAAAAAGTTAAAAAATTGCGTTCAAGTATCAGTTCTCTAAAACAAGAGAAATGATATGCAAAAACTATGCAAATTATTAATTCATCATATTTAAGAAATACGCCAACACTATAATCAATGCCATCAAAATTAAGACTCAATGGTTACAATCAAAAGTTAGGTGCCATCTCGAGTATAACTTTCGCTTCGAATATCCTTCAAACAGGATACAGTGGGTAAAAATCGTGAGTATCATCGTGTTCGATAAGAAATTGCTAGTTAAACTGTATTTGAATTTTTTCCTTAAGACATACATATGTAGTTTTTTTTAAAAAAATCAAAGCATTTTAAGATCGTTATTTTTTACTGTTTTTCTCAAAGAACAACTGTGTCCTTGCGGGGCAGGAAGATGTCCTTTTATTTTCATTAATTTTTTTTGGCAGATCTTGACAGCCACATAAAACTTTTGAGACCTCTTACAATGTGAAATTCGAAAAAAAATGTAATTCGATACGCCCTACTGTTCATATAAGAAATATGTGTACTTCAATTCGTTTTTGTTTTGTAATGTTTATTTTTTTTTTTATTATATTTTAACGTTATAATTTATTATTGCATACAAAATAATTTTGTTGCCTTTTTTCAAAATTTTCAATCTCTGTCAATTTATCTTAATACGATTTTTGGAATTCAATGCCAATTAACTTGTTTTAAAATAAATAGCTTCCGGTTTTCCATTTAAACCAATTGTGAAACAAAATAAAAAAAATTCATTGTTTTCAAAACCGTCCAAAACACATGTATAGAAAAATAATAAATATGATAATAAAAACTGACACAAGCTTTTTACAGTCATCCAAATGAAATTCGATAATAATAAAAATTGCTTAAAGGCATGATTTTGGAAATATTGACCATTTTACTTTCAACGCAAAAGTAGACAGACACACACACACACTTTCGCACACACGCACTCAAGAGTGCAGAGAGCAATAACATACACATACCCATACACATAGAGCGCAGTTTAAAATTGAGTTTGACATTAAATAAATTGACACCGTTGAAAGATAAAATAAAATAAAATAAAATGAAATAAAAAAACCAGGTGTATCCATAAAAAAACGAAGCAATGACACCTGCGGATATTGTCAATGGTTGCTTTTACCGTAATGTTGCTTGCTGTTATTTACATTAAACTAACACAGGCATAAAATTGAAGCTAACACACAGATTGTGTTAAAAGCACGCAGTCACACTCATGCACGCACACGCATACATATTGGGTGCAAAAGTGAAAATAATAATAATAATAATAATAAAAATGAAGAATAAGAATAAAACAAAAACAAACAAAAAACGCTGTAATAAGAAAGTAATGGTTCAGGTAAGTGCTTTAAATAAAGCTTATCGCAGTTTATAGGTTGATGTGTGCAAATTAAGGAGATGCGTCAGTTGTGCAGGCTGAGACCCGGTTACAAAAAAATAAATTCCAAAATTAAAACCTAGTTAAATAAAAATTCATAAAAATCTGTTTAGGAAAAATTTAAATTTTTGAAACAATATGAATTGAATTTTTGATCTAGATCTTGTCCGGTCAATCTAGACATATATATTGTGGTCAAATAACAAAAACTCCCGGAAAGCTGAAATTACGTAAAGAGCTTGGGTTCAACATAACAAAAAAATTTCAAAAGTAACCATTTTCCCCGTAATCCTATGTGCGCTACAAAAGTTATTCGGGGTCAAAATTCATAATTTGGAGTTTTTGAGATTTTTTTCGAAAACGGTAACACTCGGACCGAACAATCAAGTTTATTTTTTGAGTAAATAAGACCTTATCATTCATCATGAAAAAAAATTTTAAAATTTCAACAAATTTGCTTGAACTGTGATTTAAGATCATTTAAATGATTTAATAAGATAAATATAAATATCTTATATATTAATACGTGAACATTAAAGTTTGTCGTACGCTTTTTTGGTATTTATTAAAACTCAAAATAAATGAAACTTATATCATTCGAAAGGTTATGTAGCCCAGATGTGCAGAATGTATATATAAATGATATATCTGATAGAGGGGGTTCCCAACCTTCTAAGTGAGAAATTAAATTATTGAGAAAAAATCTGCTGTTTGATTAATATGAAAGTTGGTTGAAGAAGAGTTTTTGAGTTGGTCAAATTTGAGTTTTTTTTTAAAGTTACAATTTCTTAAAAAATTTAGTCTTATCCATTCGCCAATTGTAAAATTTGGTAAAAAATGTGTTTTGAATTCAAAAATTTCACTTTCCAAGTAAATACCTTGGTTAAATTTTAACGGTTTTTCAATTTTTCAAAATTTTTCTGAAGGTTTGTTAAATTTTCTTTCAAATGTGATATAATTTACAACAAAGTTCTAACCAAAAGTATTTTAAATGAATTTTCTTAATATTGTCGTTAGTTATTTAGCGTGTGTTTCAACCAAATGCCAAGAGAGAGAAAAAAACTGTCTCAAATTGAATGTTCTAAATTCTGAAGCAAATATCTCCGCCATCTGTGAATAGATTTTATTTATTTCTTTTTTGTATTTAAGTCTTATCAATTAACTTCAAAAACTTTTGAAAATAATACCGTTTTTTGTTTGTTTATATTTAAATTATTCCTTTTAAAAAAAGACTATAAAATTTGATTTACTCTTTAAATATGGGGTAAAAATGATTTTTGTTGTAAAAAAAAACAAAAACTCAAAATTGCATTTTTGATTTTCTTTCAAAGTCTGTACCGAATTTTAGGTGAATTTATTTTGTCTTGACACTAAATTAATAAACTGTCCGTGCCATCAAAAAATCAAAAAATCAAATAAATCTATGATTTTATTGACAAAATTAAATTTTTTAAAAATGTTGTTTTTCTGTTTTTGAACAAATCTTTATATATAAAATTCTTCTGTACATGGCTTTGTCACTGAACTCCTCCTAAACGGCTACACCGATTTGAATGAAATTTGGTGAGTACATGCGGCTGGGTCTGTAGATGGTTTGTATCTAAAGTTTGATCCGGTAGGTGGCGCTGTTATTGCTGTGGGAATGTTTAAAGGGGTATTTGGTATTATAACTCAGAAACGAATTGAGAAATTGTCATGATTCTTTCATTAGACCACTAATTTTTATGCATACAAAATTACAAAAATACAAAATTTATAAAAATAAGCAAACAAAAAAACGTGAAATTTTTATGATAGTTGTGCTTGATTTTCGATCGCATAAATCGTTTTTAAATTTTTATGATAGAATCTTTAAAGAAACCCTATACTTATGCATACCATATAAAAGGACATTAAAAATGCCATTTTTGGTTTTAAATTTTTTTTGATCAGCAAATATTTTTGTCAAAGTTTTTTGCGAAATAAAGAAATTCGTTAAGGTTTTTTTTGAAAAATTTTAAAAATTAGAAGAAAAACAAAAATGAAAAAAATGGAAAAATGATTGAACGGACAATTAGTCAAAATTTCAAACAACAAAGAAATGAATGGAATCCTTTGTAAAACGACCGAGTTCATCACTTTAAAAGTCAGCACTTTCATTTTTGATTGATTTTTTTTTCTATTTCAACAGAAAATAAAATAAGTACTAAAAAATTTTTGTGTATTTTAGGCACGAAAGTTATTATGGAGTCAATTTTTGGGAAATTTGAGAAACTTGCACGTTCTTATAGAAAACGAAATTTGTCTAATAAAATACTTCTTAACCAAGAAAGTTACTTACCAGAAAGGTATGCAACTACCAAATTGCAATAACATATCTTTGAAAATTTTTGCAAGGCAAATTATTTATTTAACTTATTAACTTATTTAAGGTATTGTAACGAATCTGAATTGGATGAGGACCTTAGTATGTTTGGCGATGCCAAAAAATGTCAAAGATTTGTATATAAATGGTTAAATATAAAAACGTGGCTGTTGAGGCACAAATTGTGTGTGGCTTTGGTGTCAAAGTGCCTTGATTCCACTTCTGCAGATAATGACATATCCCAAAAAATTATAAATTCCATGACAAGCTTCTTGAAAACATGCTGTTTAGCCGTTCGAAGTCGGTATAAAACAAGTAGATCCACTTTTTGATCCATTGTGTACAAAATGTAATAAAACGCACTGCAGAATAGCTCATAAGAAGCGCTAATAGTGTTCTTTCAAGAGCTGAAATGGCCAAATTGTTTTGGATTTATGAACATAGAAAAGCACAAAATTTTAGAATAATTCAGTGAAAAATTGGGAGCATTTTATTATGATTCAGAGGGTTTTTTTATACACTAAACCTGTAAGGTCAAGGGTATATTATCTTTGTGCAAATGTTGGTCAAACCTAGAACGAAGCGTATCCGGTATAAAAAAGTATAAAAAAGGGCATAATTTGCCCAACACCACACCCACCTCCCATACAACCTACTATGGTAAAAACTCTGTAAAGAGGTTTATATAAGAGCTACAAAGACAAAACTAGGTATGTGAGATCATTGTATCAAAAGTAAGATGTGTTCACAAAATAAGCGTCATTCGCTCATGAACAGGTCCACCTCCCATACAAACCACAATTTTAAAAGCACTATTAAATATTCATATTTGATAGATGAAACATTGTGTGGGAGCATTTAATATAAAAACTGCGGTGTACACAAAAAATGAACGTCATCTGCGCACCAACGCGCCCACCTACCACACAAACCACATTAGTTAAACCTGTATTACTTCTATAGGTACAAATAATGCATGGATTTTTATAGAATGTTAAGTCTATTTGTTTTAGTATTTTAATATATGTATATTTAAATGTAAGGGTATTTCATAGTTCATATTTCATAGGGTATTTCATAGTCGGACTAGACCGACTTTAGACTTTCTTTGAATTTTTTATGATTATATATAAAAATCACATGACACTATGTTGGTTTTCACTAATATCCGAAACCACACATCCGATTTAAAAGAAACTTTGTGAATGTATGAGGGTGGTTTGAGCTTGAAAGATAGTTTTCGAACCGATAGGTGGCGCAGTTGTCGATTTTTACAAAAAGTTTTAATTATGTCAACGAATTTTTTTTTAATTTTAATCAGACTTCGCCACAAATATGAGTTTTCATCTAACGCTTCAATGTTTTTTAATACAAGTTAATATTTGAACAGAATAAACGTTAAAGAAAATCAAAGTTTTAAAATTATTAACCAAAAAAGTAAATTTTACCAGAAACTTTTAAAGAAAAATATGCTGAAAATGCTAACTATTTTAACGTATCATATCTGATAAGCAACAATTAGCAACACATAAAAAGCACCACAATAATCGAGCTGCGTCGGGTATTATAAGCTAGTAATAATATCAAAAAATAATTTTTTTGAAGAAAATAGCTTTATATCTCTTATCAATTAAGAGTTATAGCCTCGAACTTATTTTTATCTTCTCGCATTACTATAACATAATTCCGTAAAATGTGAGTGCGGAACGCTTGATTTTTTTGAAAAATTTCATAGCATATTTTTAGGCATTTTTTTTAAATTATTGAAACTTCAAAAACTTTTTATATATTTTTCATTTTGAAATTTTCAGTTTTATAAAAATTTTTCAAACATTTTTCGTTGCACCTACTATGGATTCCGTTTTTACTTTAAGGTATTTTATAAATATTTAGAACTAAAAATTGGTATTTGCACAATTTAAATTCGAATATGTAACCATCGATGATTTCTAATTCAGCTTAAAGAAAATCAATATTTCATGTTTTTTTCTTCCGAAAAACTGGGCCCGTCATTTTTGACGGGAAAGAACTAGTATAGTTATAAATATACAATCAATAAATTGGTCGAATTTCGACCCCAGGCAATACTAGTAAATATATATATAAGATTTCAAAAATAAATATGTAAGTATAAGCTTCGCTTGCCTATTTACGATTGCTTGTATCACCTGGAGTCGAAATGCGAACAATTTTTTGTTTGTCTGTTTTTAATTATATTTTTCACGCTGACGTGGCAGCAAGTCAATTCTGTTATCAGTGTGTTCAAGGAGAGAGAAAATAAGATAAAACTAAGTCGGCAATAGCAGCACTTCGAAGCGTTACTAGTAGGCCTTCATATGGATTTCGAAGTGCTTCCACACTCATATTCAAGTATACTTTCTTTTTTCCTTCCACTCCGATAGCTCAAAAGAGGCCTGATAGAAGCACTTCTGAAGAATGGCTAAAAGAAGAGTAAACAAAAAGTATTGAAAAAATATTTTTTCTCTTAAACCTTTATCTTTTTTTTAAAAAATTCTATGATTACATATTCTTTCCTATGTTTTTTTATGTCAGATTAATTTCAATCTATAAACTTTGATACAGCAGTAAGAAGGGGCATTATTATGTCATATTTTAAACTGATATATATTTTGACTTTAAACAAAAAAGTTGCCCTGAAGTATATAAAAAGTTAGTCTTTGAAGGGAAAAAAGTTTGTTGTGCTGCCTTTTGTGCAGAAAAAGAAGGCCTTCAAGAAGGGCTCATAAGAGCAGCGAGGAAAGGATGTGTTTGGTCTTCAAAAGTAGCAGTCAATGCAGGCCTTCGTTTGAAGTGCGCTGGCTTAATTGCCTATTGGGAAACAACAACAAAACACAGTTCTGGTATTCTCTGTCCCTCTCATTGTAACGCTCGTATTTACTCTTCTTTCTGTAAGCGATAACAACGATGTTTAACAGAGCTGTATCGATGTTTATTTTGATGTAGTTTAAATTTTTATAGAGATGTTCACATGGAAACTCGAACTTCTGAATTAAAAACACCTTTTTTACAAATTTAACGGTTGATGAAAGCATAAAACTAAATTTTTGGGAATATTTTTACTCTGTCATATTTTAAACTGATATATATTTTGACTTTAAACAAAAAAGTTTCCCTGAAGTATATAAAAAGTTAGTCTTTGAAGGGAAAAAAGTTTGTTGTGCTGCCTTTTGTGATACAGATAATTCTGTACGTGCATAACTTGTTATCCAATTTTGATGTTACTTTTGAAAAGTAAGGTTGTGTTTGCAGCTGATTGATTTCCAATGATATGGTCTATAATTATTTTTGGAGATCGCTAATCAACAATATTGTGTAACACCCATCACAATTTTTTTTTCTGAAATATTAAACCTCGTAAATTAATAGATACGTAAACTGTTTGTTTATTTGAATAGTTTTGGTGTTCTTTCATATCATACTCAGAATATATACTATTCCAATTAACATAAACGCAGACAGCGCAAATGTTAATATAATAAAGGAAACTCTTATAAACAGACAAGAAGCTACAAATGATACTTCATTACATTAATATAACAAATAACTATAAATGACTGTGACAAAATCAAAATATTACAGGTATTTTTTTAAAACTAACATTAAACACACTTTACTAAAATATTGATACTTAAAAGCGCGAAAATGTAACACCCGTCACCGTGGAACTCTCCCATAATAATATTTATAAAAAAAAACAAATTGCACTTCACAACAGTGCGGGTTATTTGCGGGATATGATAGTGTCCGATGGTCAGTTCTACCATCGGACACTAATTGGTTCACTCTGATTGTTTGTGACCACCGGTCTCTCAGTAAACACAAATTCAGGTCAAGAAATTACTCCGAAAATGAAAAAAATACTGTGATCCAGCATTATCGACGCGATACACATTTGCTTATGCCCATTTGTATAGTACATAAGATATAAGTAACAATAAAACATAATTTCTGCTACCATGCTCTAGTTCTTCAGATCATTCAATTGTTTAGCAATTGTCAAATAAAGTCTACGAACGACAATGTGTTAGTAAAAAAAATTTAATAATTTCTTAAACGATCAAATCTGAAGTCAATCAAACCGCCATATTTTGCAGCATAACATAAAGCTAAGAGCTTGCAAAAAATACTCTTTACAAGCATTACTACTAGAGGTGGAAAACTATCGATGGTACTATCGATAGTATCGATAGTATGAGACTATCGTAAACATCGATAGTCGCTCAAAACTATCGATAGTCGTTTTTTTAAAGCTGGGATTATTGTTTCTGATAGACGAAGTAGACTAAAACCCAAAAATGTCGACATGTTGATTTTTTTTAAAATAAAAATCAATGGCTAGAAAGGCAACAATAAAAATGTATGACAATATTCTATGTTAATTTTCATTTATATATTGTACGTTGTTTTTATAAATAAATACATTTGAATTAAGTTGCCTAAATTCCATTTATTTTATTTTTTTATATTATTATGTATGAACATTTTTGTTTAGTTTTCATAATTAAAAATGATTTATACAAAATTTCAACTTTTAAAACTATCGATAGTTATCGATAGTTTTTTCTAAACTATCGCATACTATCGATAGGGCTGACTATCGATAGTTTTCCACCTCTAATTACTACATATGTTAGCCAAAAATTTGGGATCTAGTTATATACACTATTAATTAATCTTAATGGCATCATAACGCAAGCTAAATAAACTTTAATTTAAAGCTAAGAACTTTTAATAATGTTTTCGTAAAAATTCTACAACAATATATATGACTTTTCTAATTATTTGTTATATACGTTTACTGAGCAGAACACAACAATTTTTTAAGATTAATAAAATCCCACACAATAAAACTTAATACAACAAGTAATATTGTGAACTTGAATTCCATTTGATATCCATAGAATACCAACCGAAACCTACATGCGTAAGTTTAAATGGGATTCTTAACAATTTTGCTGTGATTAACAGTGAGTTGTTTTTTTTTATTTTTCTTGTATATGGTATTAAGGAGCAGCTTTTATGGCACAACATCTTCGCCGCACAGTATTCGGTATGAGGTCTATTTTAAACTCACCCCAATTTCCACGTAAATGGTATAGATGGGATACGGTAACGCAATCACCATGCCAGTCAACCAGGTGGCACAACAGCAGACAAATGCAGGAAGTCGTCCTTTGAGCGGATCGCCCAACCAACGCATGCGATCCCAGGCTATGAGAATGTGTGAAATCATGGCAACATGCAGCGGTATATCCTGCAAAGTATGAAAGATAAAAAGAAAAATAAATTAAATTGTTTTCCATTCACCGAGAAAGAAAGTAAGAAGGCGATAAACTAGAATATAAAATAAGCAAAAGACGTGTAAGGATAAGTGAAGAGAATTAACGGCACATCAAGTAGCTTGCGGCAGCGAAAAAAAATTACGTTACTGAGTTTGGTGAGGAAAAAATATAAGAAGTTGAGTGCAGGCATGGTAACGAAAGTAGAAATTGTTTGCTCTTGTGGGCAACTAGACGATATTTAATTATTTTATTTTTATTTTCATGTTTGGCATTCAGCTCGAAAAAGTACTTTACACGTATTAAAGCTATTAAATTTTAATATTTATTAAGCATTACGAATAAATAAAAGCGGCTTCTGTGAGTTAATTTTTAATAAGAAATAATTGGTAGACAAATATACTAAGGATTTTTGCTCAAATAATGTCGTTAGCGGTTTACCATAAGCCTGAGTTAGTTGAAATGCATAGAATTAGCTGCTATGGTATGAGTCTGTAGTGTGGTGGTTCAAAACCCCAGAAGTTTTAAACATCAAGTGGTTAGAACGAGTTCAAAGATCTGCAGGGATATGTATGACAGGCTGTATCAAGTACATCCCAATAGAAGCATATCAAATTTATAAAAATACCTTGAAAATTCAAAAATTCATCTAAAATTCTTCTTCTTATCGGATAAACTTAGTGCTGTCTGTGTCTATCAAATGTGGACAGTTTGTGGAATTTTAAAACTATATAAATCAGAATCCGAGTTACCATCATCATAGTGTAACTTGATGATCACTGAGTTACCATCATCAAGTTACACTATTCGCGTTCCTTAATATATTGTGCTTGGTCCTTAACTTGGTTATATGAACGATTTACTATGATTTTAGCTGAAGGCAATCTGGAACTTTTTACTCAAGAATTGAGCGAATTTAGAAGATATTTGAATAACAAAGATTCTGATATAAAATAAGAACTTGTAAAGTAGGGTGTCCCAAAAGAAAAAATTTTTTTAATTTCCTTGTTGCTCAATCTTTGTTGCAGAGCTTTTGGTGAAATGCATTTTTGAGATTTTTTTTTTAATTTTTTGGAAGAAGTCACGATAATCTGATTTTCCCCATAAAGCAAATAGTTCAGAGATTTGCGAATTTCATGCATAAATTGGTCAATAACATATATTTTCTACGCCTTTAAGTCGTCATTTCGAAAACAAAATGTTCAAATTTTTCTTTAATACACATAAATCAGAAGTTTTGGCAATATTTTTGGTCATTTGGGTGACATATATTATATTTTTTAGTAGAATTTTCGTAAATTTTTTAAAGATCTCTTCATTACTTTTTGAAATTCTATCATAATTAAAAATTTAATGATGCAGTTTGAAATATGGTACAATTCTATGAAATAAGAAAAAAATAGGTCTTGATTTTACTCTTACCGTAGTTAGGGCCTTTAATGATTTGAAATCGTTGGTTGAATCGTTAAACCGTTCGTTAAAATTAGTTTTTATAAGTAAATGCTTACATTATATCAAAACTTTTATCAGGGTATTTTTTTATATAAAACAGATGTTATCAAATTTTTTAACCATCGGTAAGTTTTTTAAAGAAGGCATTCTGCTGTTAAATAAACGTAATAAATAATATTTTTTTTTAAATTTGCATATTTTTAGCTATTTTATAATCGATACTCTAACGAAGGATTTTATGATTCAACCAACGGTTACAAAGCTCTAAAGGCTTTAACTTTGGAACAGTAAGAGTAAAATCAATAGTCATCTTTTTCAAATTTTTGGATCTACATCATTAAATTTTCATTACGATAGAATTTTAAATAGTTATGACGCGTGTTTTTTTAAAAATTGACCAAAAAGTTGACAAATTAAAGTTTGGATATTTTATTTTCATTTTTATTTTTTTTAGTAGAAGGGATTTAAATTTTAAGGTTTTCGTGATATTTGCCTTGCAGACTCATTTTCACAAATGCATAACTCCGGTCCTTTTCAAACAAGAGAATATATTTTTTTTATTTTTATGCCAATAAATTAAATTTTTAAAAAACTGATGTTATACAGAGAACAACGGTATGAAACGAGAATATGAGGTGTACTTTGCAACTGGCGCAACAGGAACCTTGCGAGTTTATTTAATTTTTAGCAATACACGCAAAGAAAAAAAAACGTTTATCGCCAGTTTGCTGCAAACGAACTTCGTTTGTCGTGCTAAAAGTAATTTTTTGCAAACGTTTGAACAGTTAACTTAATAATATTTAGTTGCGGGAAATGCGTTATTAAGTTGCAAGAAATTAAATTGGTTTGCCATTAACTCAAGTTATTTCTAAATTGCAGTATCCGAAAAATTTGTTTAATTCAACTGAAAACTTAATTTGTAGAAAAAATATTAATTTCTTATGACAAACAAATTTTTTATCTAAAAAAATTCATTATTATTCATTAATTATCTCACAATAGCTCAATGGAAGCGTGCTAGACTGTCATGCGGAAGACGTGTGTTCGAATCCCGGCTATTTAAGTATCAAACATTTTAATTTAATTATTGAAATTCTAATTCTGTTTCATTAACTGCTTGATCAAGTATAACCGGAAAAATAAGTTTTACTTGAAAAAAATTGTTGGTGTTCTTGAACCCAGTTCAATCGAGTTCTAGGCTCAAACGACAGCACACTCGGCTAAACTTCAATTTCCAACCCACTGATAAAATGTCAAATTGATTCACTCTTTTATCTTCAAAATTAAACAATAGTTTTCTCTAGCTAAAAATGAACCGGAGCTATGAATTTTTGAAAATTAAATTCACGAAAATCATAATTTTTTATTTCAAGGCAAAAGTGTTAATTGTTAATATTTTGTGCTTTTTACCGTGAGGTTCAAATTTATGGCTAATGCTCCAACATTACAAATCAACCTTGCACATTTCTGTGGTCGCTTCTTGTATTGTTTTTCGGCATTTCAGAATGATATTTTGACGTCAATGTATTGAAATTTTTTTTTAAATTTTTGACTTCAATTTGTTTATTTGAAAAAAAAACAAAACAGACGTGTGGTTCAAATTTATGGCTAATGCCCCAACATTACAAATCAACCTTGCACATTTCTGTGGTCGCTTCTTGTATTGTTTTTCGGCATTTCAGAATGATATTTTGACGTCATTCTGCCATTTAATTTATTGAAATTTTTATTCAAATTTTTGACTTAAATTTTTTTATTTAAAAAAAAAAAACAAAACAAACTTACTAAAACACTCGTTGAATTGTGCCAAAAGTGTTCAAAAAATATAGAAAAAGTTAAGTTAAGTTAAAAAATATATTTTTTAACAATAGATTCAACCAAAAAATTGCGAATTAAACGGTTACTTTAAAATTTATTGAAAACTAGCTATTCTAACCACGGTCATATGACATGTTAACCGTAGATACTTCTTTGAAAATAAAAAACAATTTTATATTCAATATCTTAAATCGTTATTTTGAAATGCTCTCGCAAAAATAAACTAAATTTTTCCCAAAAATTTGTTCAAGTTCTATTTACAAAAATGTAAGGGAGTTGAAATAAGTAATGCCTGCATTATTTCTTTCTTCATTTATTTAACAATTCATTGTTATTTTATTCTTATTGTTATATTTAAATATTCAAAAATGTTGCTGGCAATCCAAAATATTTACGATTTTATTTATACAAAGAATAAGAGAAAAAACAAAACAACAATAAAATTCCACTGCCTGGAATTCAAATCAGAAACAAGCACGAACTCTTTTTGTTCCACTAAATAATTTAGAGGAAACAACCAGAGCCAGCAGCAATAGAATGAAGTCAAAAGAACAACAACAACAATTTTATTGCTATGCATTCTTATGAATATGCAATAAAATGCATGTTAGCGTTTTTGCCACTCAACTTTTCAAACTTGCTTCTACAACATGCTCATCATCATCATCACCATAATCATCAACAGCATTTTCAACAACAGCAATCTCATCATTATTATCATCATCATCAGCCCTACCATGACCATCATTATCGCATCATCATCAACATCATTATCATTCTCTTCATAATCATCAACATCATCACCATCATCAGCATCATAACGAAACAACCACTGAGCTAATTTTGTTCACTTTGATGAGTGAAAAAATACAAACAATAAAAAGCTACCCACTCCTCATTTGCCACTTAAAGTTCCGTTAGCTAAGACCGCAAACAAAAAGTTTATAGTTAACAAAACAGACTTCAGAGGGCGTTCAAGTGAAAAATCTATTGGAAGCAAAAACAGTACTAGAAAACATGTATACTTGTATGTAAACATGTGTTGATGTATTTTATAGATTGAATTAAGAATAAACGCTGTGAAAAAAACAAAACTAGGGCGAACGAACTGCTAACGTTTCTAAATAAATTCGGTTGAATGTTCGCTTAAGGCATAAAAAAGTAATCGATATAATAAAATTTTAAAAATATTGTTGTTTGTTTGAAACAGAAAAATATTGTGTATCAAGATAAATTTGAGTGCTTAGTATATGCGTAGCAGAGACTTGCGAACGGTTTTTATTTTTGTGTTCTCGACTTAAGATGAAGGTTTTTGAACCCATAATTGTCTCAGGAGGAACCAAAACACATACTGAGTATTGTTTGCTTTTTTGTCTAATCGTTTTTAATATGTGCTCTGGGAGTCACAATTGATGTAAATTTTCAGCACTTTGGTCATTGGTTAAGCATAATAAGTTTGTTTTTCTGCTTAAATATTACTTCCTCAGGACATGTTTTTAAAATATAAAACGTTTATTGTTGCCTATGTTGTAAAAAAACAAACAAATTGGCTATTTGAGCCCTTGAAAGGACTTTGACCTTGCTTATGAAAATCAAATTATACTGTGTGTGTTATAAAATTTGTGTGCACCGAAAACTGAACCTAAATTTTTTATGCCGACTCCAAACACCTAAACTGCATGTTCTCAAGAAATTTTACTTGACATTGCTTGCCCTCGACGGCCGATGAGAAAATTTTTTTTTTTTAAATTCTGCCAGATGTGAGGATTGTACCTAAGCAACACTTAGGGATGGGTAATTTAGGAATATGTTCCAAAACATACACTTCGAAAAATCGTGTACGTTGAAAATATTTTAAACTTTTGCCCACCAAACTGTGCTTAAATCATATGTTCGTAGCATAAAAATATATGCAACAAAAACAATTCATTTTTGAAAAAAAAAGAAAATAGAAGTAAGTGTAGAACGCACATCTTAAACAAAATAAAGAATACAAATCAATTTCAGTACTTTGCTTAAGTATCATAAAAAGAGTGCAAAAAACTAAAGAAATCGGGTATTCCCCGCAACTTGTAAATCTAAGCCGATGGTCGACAAAATATTTAAGTCACTAACACTTAATTGTGGACAAAAGTTGATGAAAAATTAAAATTTGTTTACCGTGAAAAACCAAAAATTATTTTAAAAAATTTTTAAGGTAAACCGTGTTGATTTTAAATCGTGCAAAACAAAAAACGTGTAAAAAGAGGCTTGACTCTATTGCTACATTGTAAGTTGCTTTACCCCAGCAAAGCGACAGAAAAACTCGAGTTAATCTATTCTTAATATGCTAAGAAATATGATGAGGTGAAGTAGTCACAAATTCTAATCTCCCGCTGAAATAAAAGAAGATCTCATTACCAACATTACATACAGTTTACATCTTTTTATCACAAATAAGTTTGTATAATTAACTCAATTTTTGTGTTTTTGATATTTTGGCGTCACTGACGAAAAAGAGCAATTTCTTATTATGAATTTGATTGAATGTCTTTTTACAGAATGTTTTTCAGAATTTATTCCATAGAACATGTTTTTTTTTGTAATGCGAACGACGCACTCAAGAATTCCTATTAAAAATAATGACTAGGTATTTCATTTAACATATGTATATGTAGCACAAAGATGTCAACTTCAATAACGAATCAAAATGCTGGAAAATGCTAAGAGGACGAAACATTGGTTAAAACTCCAGAAACTTCATCGGAAGCATGGTTTAATATGCATTGTTGTTTAAGCACACTTGTAGCTATACACACACACACACACACACACTCAAATACAAACGTTTTGCAT
Source organism: Tetanocera ferruginea (assembly GCA_958299015.1). NCBI lineage: Eukaryota > Metazoa > Arthropoda > Insecta > Diptera > Sciomyzidae > Tetanocera > Tetanocera ferruginea. Next base: position 10,831,439 of record OY282643.1, on the reverse strand, counting down.
AAAACCACAAACCACTCAGCAAATGCAATCAATTAGCATTCGACATAATTAATTAATGTTACTCATACGCCACCTTAACAAGATCACGAAAACCCTATTTTTTTGTTAAACATTCCATACATGCACAGACATACAGCAGTGTTTGATAACAAAGCAGTTATCATTTTTTTTCAAAAAAGTGACATTTTTATTTAAGTGACTGAATTATTTTTCCAACTGTTTATTGAATATCGGTAAAATATAACGGCATGATATCTTTAATGTAGTTTATATATCATAGCTTTTTAATAGAAAGTTTTTTAATATAGTTGCATCAAATTTGAGTGTATATTAGAGTATATTGACTTGTATGGGAAAAATCTGACCCCAAATTCCGGTACCAATATTAAATAGTACATAAAAAAAAACTTTCGATTGGTGTACTTTTTTTTATTTGAACCAATTTTGGGGTCCCCCGAAATGCATTTTTGTGAATTTTTTATTAATTAATCAAATCAACCATTAATGGGTCTCCAGTACAAAATTTGATAAAAAATGCATTTCGGGGGACGCCAAAATTGGTTAAAATAAAAAAACAGTACACCAATCGAAAAGATTCTTCATGCACTATTTAATTTTTGTACCGGAATTGGGAGTCAGATTTTCGATACACTCTAGTGTATATTCCTATGTTATGTATTTTAATGAAGGAATAACATTTTATTTTATAAGAAATAAATTTTAATACTTTAAAGACGAGACTTGACCTTTTGAACATTCTGGAAAAAAAGCCGAAAAAGCTGGGCTCATCGTCTCTATATTATGTTAATGCATAAAAGATAAGCGTCATGCTCCGCACCTAATACCGCTCAAACTAAAACTATTTCTTACTATCACAGTGCTTTTCAAACTTTTTAACGTTATTATGCTAAAAAAATTTCAGCCTGAAAGTATGCACAGAAAATTTTAAACACCACTACATAAAAAGTGGTGTGCAAAAATTGAATAAATTTTTGTCATATGAATTTAACCCATTTAGTTTAAGTTTCCAACTAGTTTATTTATATTAAAATTGTTATTGTTATTTAAGATCAACAATTAATTAAAAAGAATTTTCAGTATTTAACTCTTAAGGCAATACTTAAAAATACACAATAAAACAGGTTTCAGTATTATTTGTTAAACGTCTTAAAGAGAGTTTTTAGTCTGCAGTTGGAAAAATGTTCCTCAAAGTACTTATTTATGACCTCCAGAGATTAAGATTTATACATACTATAAAAAGTTTTGCTTTACAAAATTTCTATCTAAGACACTATTACCTTATTTTGGCTCTTTTTAAAACCAATATTCTATAGTACGACGAATTAAAAATTGCGAATATTGTTCTAAAAATCACTAGCCAATGAGTTGAATGGTTAGCTTGCAATACTTATTAACTGTAAATATATTATTATTAACCAAGAAGATTGTTAAATATGGAAAAGATGTGAATTTGTATAAGTTTTTCATTAAACGATGTAGGTTATATTTTTGAAAATAGAAAATCATAGAAAAAATACTTTTGCTGAATTTTTGAGCTAGATAAGCTAAATCCTTAGCATAACCAGTAAATTCCAAGAAATGTTTCAAATATAAAAAAATTAAGATTGTTTCTAAGCCATCTCAAATTATTGTTTCAAATCATTAATTAAATTCGATTCAATATTCTTTAAAAGCTATGAACGCTTGATTGTTTGTATAAATTTATCTATTCTTCGTCCTGCCGTTGCAAAAAATTTCTTAAAAAACTTACAATAAGATAAGTTTTTATCAATAACTTATAAGCTCTTAATAATAAGAGCATCGACATACCCGTTGACAATAAAATGTGATAACATATACTTTGGCTTATTCTCCTCTCTTCATGAGAGAGACTCCCCATATATTTTGTAATCCTTGCCATTATCTTTGTCTAAATACTTGTATAATCCTAGTCCTAATACTAGTCAGCAGCTAATCAAAATTCTTGTCCTAATCTATTTCCAAATCTTGCTTTTATTCTTATCCTTAACCCTTTTGGTGACCGTGGCATGCAGGTTAAGTGTGTGGCTTAGCATGCTCGGAGCCCAGGTTCGATCCCCAGCCACGGCGAAAAGTTTTTTCAATAAAAAATTTTTCTGATCGGTCACCACCTCTCTGCAGACAATGGCAAACCTCAGAGAGTAAACAATGCCATGTAAAGCTTCTTGAGAACATGAACTTTAGTCGTTCGGAGTCGGCATAAAACATGTAGGTCCAGTTCTCGGTCAATTGTGTGCAAACATTTTAATAACACACACAGCACAATTGATCATAAGAAGCTCGGTCAAAGTCCTTTCAAGGGCTGAAATGGCCAATTTTTTGTTTTTTTTTTTTTGTTAATCCTTTCGGTGCTTTTTTAAGATTTTTAATTTAAAAAATCATTCTTTTTCATTTTATTAATGTTTAATCTGCATATTGAATAATCAAAAGAAATTTTTTCAAATTTTTTTTTGAAAAAGTGGTTTTTGGGCATCATGCCATGTGGCATAGAATGTAAATAAATTAAAATCATAGAACCTTATTAACTATTTGTGGGATCTAATATTTTTTAAATTATATTACAAACATAAATTTATCAAATTAAGTAATTTTTGTTTGAAAAATTTATTAACAATAAGTCAACGAATCAAAATTTTTTTTAAGTTTATTTGTACAAAAAACTTAAAACAAAATATAAAAATTTAAAAAAATAGTGTCCATAAGATTTCTAACTTAACTGGGGACATGACCTTTTTTTGAAATCAAATAATTTTTTATATTTTTGTAATTTAGTACATCTACTTAAGATTCTAAGTAAAAAATTTCATGGAAAAATTCCTACTTGTTCAGAAGTTACAGCCGGACTAGTGAGAGTGCATTTTTATTTTTATTTGTATTTTCTTTGTTCACAAACTTTGAACGCGTTTATCTCGAAACCATGTATTTCGTACTGGTTGCGGCACTAGCCTGTTCATTTTTTGACCAAATTTTTTTTTTCTTTTCTTTTTTTAAACCTGATTCGCTATCGTATGACACGAGCTTTTTTAACATTTTTTTTCGATTTTTTATGAATTTGCAAAGTCAATATTTTTTTCGAAAAAACACTTTCAAATTTGGAACATCACCAAACATTGAAAAAAAATTTTAAATAAAGCTCCTGTCATACGATTACCAATTTTGTTAAGATTTAAAAAAGTCATTTTTTCCGGATCCGACAATTTTTGCGACTCCCAGCGCTGCAACCACGAGGCCCCCTATTTTTCTCTGCCGCCAGTTTGAAGCTCTATAAAACCATGTTGGAGTGAAAAATATTTTTTTTTGAATTTTTTTTCTTATAATTTGTTCAATTCTCTACAATTATAAAAAAAAATTTTGGAAAAAATATTTGTTTTTGACTGAGTTATCAATTTTTAAAACAAGGTCTGTTTTCTCTGCCACGAATGTCATGTCCCTCCTTAAAACAGGCACTGAAAAGCAATTATGCCATATGGCCATATGGCATAAAATAACCGAAAGAATTAACCGTGTTTTAAATGGTTTTCATTGTTCTTAGTCTTCCCTTATTTTTAGACCCCACGCGAACTGCGCTCATAAGAAGGCGTGATAGAAATAGAAAAGTATATATATTCTTTATCAGCATAACCACCTGAGCTGCTTTAGTCATGTCCGTCTGTCTCTTCGCCTGTCTGTTTGTCTGTCTGTTCACACGATTACAGCTATAACATAACTTACTAGTTTTCTTTGTTCTAATCATTACCACAAACCTTGTCCAAATCTTTGAACTCGTCACCATATTTGTCTAAACATTGGTCATCCGAAATAATATTTAACAAATTATTCAAATTTGTTCAAATCATAGTCCTAAGCTTTATATAAATTCATGTTATTGTAATAGTTCTTGTTAAATCATTATAAAAATCTTTATAAAAATCTTTATAAAAATCTTTAAAAAAATCTTTTTAAAAATCTTTGTCTTTAATCTTGCTTTCATCTTTCATGCTTTCATCATTTTCCTAATCTTTATATAAATTTTTGTGCTAGCGATTGTCGTAATCCTTCTCCTAATCCATATTAAAACCTTTGTACTTATTCTTGTCTAGGTCCATGTCGTAAGTTTTGTTCAATGTTTGTCCAAATTATTTTCTTAATCTTTATCTAACAAAGCCGTGCAACGATTTTATTCTTTTGTTGCAGAAACTGCCATCTTCCATTTCTGATGATGGCAGACATCACCATATAACTACACATTCTTTATTTTCGTTGCATAACATTTAACATAGCATAAATATAAGATGAGCTAAAATTCCTAAAAATTCCAATATTATCCAAAATTTCGAGTTATGCCTCATGGCATCATGAAATTGTTCTAGTTGTGTAAAGCGTGTAAAGTTTTAGCATTAACTGAGCTTTCATAAATTATACCATAGCACCCATGCTCTTCAATTAATAATTCTTAGAATATCTTTGCAATTTCGTTGCTGAAGCCACTGCTGCCGCATAATTATGACGTCATAAGTTTTTCATTATTTTTGTCATGAAAGCATAGAAGTAGGCTATTGTCTTGCACCATAAATTTTTGAATGATTTTAAAGTTCAGTTTTCTACGGAAATTTTTTGAAAACCATGCGTAAAAAGTAACGTTGTCACGTCAACAGGGAGTTTTCCAACAGAATATAATAGGTCTGTTCCCGTACTTTTTGGACTAAAAATGGTAAAACTGTCAAAAGTCTGAGAGTAAGAAAAAATCTCTCGAAAATAGAGAAAAACACAAAAAAGTACGGGAACGCTTTTCGGACTAACATTGTAAAGACTGTCAAATAAGAATGTTTGTCCAGCGTTGGCTTGATATGGAACATCGGCAGTGCAAACGAAATGCTTGTGATTTTTAATAATATTGAAAGTAATTCTGATGTTTAGCATTTATATTAGATTTTGCACATTTTCCCATGTTTCTGGTTTCCATTTTAATTGTTTCAAAGAAGTTTTGGTGCATTCAATTTCTTTGCTAACTTGTAAACAGCTGATTTTAAGCTGTTTGACACTTTTACCATTTTTACCCGAAGAAATTTCTCGGACTAAAACTTGCAACTTTTGACAATGAGGGGAAATGTTTTACTCTCTCGATTGCACTCTCTTTTACCATTTTTTCGAGTACGGGAACGCTTCTCGGACTAAAACTTTATATCTAACCTAATATATTCCTTTCTGTTTAACACAATTGCAGTAAAAATACTGTCAAAATGTAAAATTTTTATGAAACAACTTAAGTTTGATTTCTCTTGGTTTTTTCACTTTTTATTTAAAGAATGGCAAACATTTTTTTTTTTCTTTTTGGTATTGATTCTTAAATAAACATTTTTCTATATGCTTTAATAATAAAATATTTACTTTCGTCAAACTATACAAATAACTTTTTTTATGTAACTATGTTATGCGGCAAGCACTGCTGTTTCATCGAACACAGCTGTATATCTAAGCATTTAATCTGTCGATTTTTTTTTCTCAAACTCTTTTATCGGGAGAGTTGCCATGACATTTCTAAGAGATACCGCAAAATCAATTTGATATGACAGTAACTGCCAATCAAATGTACGATGTTCATTTATCGTGCCAGCGGCAACAGCAGCAACACAAGCAGAAGCAGCAACACCAGCAGAAGCAGAAGCATAAAGTTCCAGGCACAACACAAAGTTCATCATTTTATAAATTGGTACAGAGTGTGTATATGTATGTGGGTGTGTGTGTGTGTGTGTGTGTGTGTTTGTGTATGTGTGTTTGCGTGTGTGTTTGCAGCATTTGATTCAAAGACAAAAAACATAAGTACAAAATTCGTGTTTGGGGCTTTTAAGCAGCGGCTACGGCTGCTATCATTGACTACGTACTTTCAAGTATGGCAACACAAACCAGAATACAAACAACGGTCTCTTTAAAAGCTCCAACTTCGAGCTGTTGCTGGTGAATGGTAAAAAGGTGAATAAATACGTAATGTGGGCGCAACATTGTCTACAACCCGTCACGACAACATCCAATTAAGTAGTACTCAGGCTCATAAAACTGCTTGTGGGTCATATGAAACGAATCTACTTATTGTGCCCTTGTGAGTTCAGAAGTTCAAAATCTCACATCCATTAGTGCTCAGTCTGATTTGATGTCCTTTTGAGTGGCGGCAAGTAATAAAGTTGTGCGAAATATTTGCGCATGAGCTGATGATATGATGACAACAAGGAAAAAATCATTAAAATTAATTAATTGCTAAAACAAGAAGTGTCCCAAATGTTCTTATCTAATAAAATTAGCTAATTCAATTCAGGCGTAACAAGTAATGTCATCAAAGTTATTTTATTATCCAAGTCATATATTGAAGTGATTTCTGCCAGGTTGTATTTAATAGCATTTAGTTAAGAGGCAATACAGTTTACCTGATCAAAAATTCGTACCTATGTTAATAAAAATAAAAAAAAAACGTTCTAATATTTTTACGTGACTTTCTGCTAAACATTATAAGAAATTAAAGACAACTAGTTGTTGATTTTCAAATTAAAATGGACAAAATGATATTATAATAAAATGTTAAAGTAGTAGAAAGCATACTATTTAAACTAAACCAAATTGGAAAATCTTAAAAAAAGTTGGAAATATTTGTCTAAATTTACAATATAAATAAATGAGATGCAAGTGTCACGCTTTGCACCCAATATCGCTCAAACATTTGATTATTGCTATTAAAGTGTTTTTAAGGCGAGACATGACATTGGCATTTTTTGAAATCAACTTTTTTTTATAATTTTGTATTTAAGTAAAAAAATAGATTCTAAGAAAAAAAATTTTATGGAAAAATTTCTACGGGTTCAAAAGTTACAGCCGAATTAGTGAGAGCGCATTTTTATTTTCATTTGCATTTTTCTTTGTTTACAAACTTTGAACGCGTTTATCTCGAAACCATGTTTTTCGTACTGGTTGTACGAAATGTTAACTAGCAGGTTCATTTTTTGACGAATTTTTTTTTTGGTATTTTTTTAAACTTGATTCGCCATCGTATGACACGAGCTTTTTTCAAATTTTTTTTCGATTTTTTATGAATTTTTAAAGTCAATATTTTTTTTTTAAAAAAAAATGAAAAAAAATTTAAAAAAAACTCCTATCATACGATAACCAATTTTGTTAATTTAAAAAAGTCATTTTTTTCCAGATCGGACAATTTTTGCGACTCCCAGCGCTGCAACTTCGAAGCCCCGTTTTTTAATCTGCCGCCTATTTTGGAGCTCTACAAAATTTTGTTGGAGTGAAAAATATATTTTTGTGAATTTTTTTTCTTGTAATTTGTTTAATTCAGAGTCAAAACTGTTGTAAGACATATCTTTAAAAATTCGACCATAACAGTTATATTGTAAGAAAAAAAAAATATTTATCAATAATAACTCTTATTTTAAAAAAAAAAAATTATTTTTCTCTGAAATAAGAGTTATGAATGAAGAAAATATTTTTTCGTTACTGATAACGTTTATTTTCAATTTTTAATTTTTTACGTTGCCTCAAGAAGTTACGATGGTTACTCTGACGCTCTATCCATACTTGTCAACCCATACAGATCATTGTAACTTTTTTATTGATAGAGCGTCAGAGTAACCATCGTAACTTCTTTGTTTTAAAACCGATTTTAAAATTTTTTGCTGCAAAACCAATTAGAATTTAATAATCTCTAATATGGCAATAAACATTTTTTTTTTTAATCTTATGCGAATACAAGTTAAAAAAATAATTTGTGTTTTTTTATTTTTTTTTTCGGTTTTTACCAGTTTTCTATACCAAGGTCAAGTGTAAGGTCATCAAAATTTGTGAATAAAATGTTGGTCTTAACAAGGTTAACCATTTGGCAGAATAAATTTTCGACATCTTAGCCATTATAAAATTTATAAACGATAAAGTGTCTCAAAATGATAAGGTATGTGCACAAAAATTGAAATTGCGAAAAAACATATAAAAGCTCTATCATTAAATTGCTTTTGATGTTAAAGCAACATTCTTTTTCAAATTTAAAAAATAAAAAATCAAAAAAAAATTATGCTTTTTTGAGATATTAGCAAATACATTTTTTTTTAATTGGTTGGCAACCCTAACATCCAAAATTTTAAAATTATATATTTTTTCCAAAAAGTTCTTTCCAATACCTTTCCAACGGTACCTTATTTATAAAAATTGGATAAAAACTGACGTAGATACAATTAATTGAAAATTTCCCGATTCTGGCGTTTTCGGACGTTTTGCAGAATTGAGAATTGAAAAATAAATGAACTTATATTGTTAGAATTTGAATAGGAATCTATAGCCCAAAAATAAAAGAAATCGAAAGCCATGAGACGGACCCGTTTTGCGTTATGCTTGGAATGGGCGATGTGTTAGATTATCAATTGTATTTTTTTTTCTTGCTCTTAGTAAGAGAATAAAGAGTTTTCACAAAATTTGGCATTCATAAAAAATGCAGTTTTGAATGCAACGTAAGTGTATTCTTAAATCGCATTTTAGGGCAACAGCAGTACAAGTGATTTTTCGGAAAAAAATTAGTTACATAAGTATGAGAACGCAAAGAAGAAATTGATATTTCATTAAAAAATCATTCATTTCAGTAATTTCACATGTCATTTCAGCGAGTTAACACGGATTTCACAATTTTGTATAAACGTATTTAAATTGTTTGTTAGAGAAAGAGAAGTACAAATGCACTTGGACTAGACTCCTGAAGAGAATAAAATTTTTGGTTTAGGCGAACAATAGTACAATTGCAGTTGCTGTACTTCTTTTTCTGATTTTTCTTAATCATAGAAGTAAAAAATTCAAATTTTGTTTAAAACTTTGTCACACGAAGAACCAACTACTCATTTTAAGAAAAAACAAAAATACAGTAAAAAACAAGCAACTAAAAACGATGCAAATGGAAGATTTTTATTGGATAGTGACAAGAAGGGCGGTGCCATGCCCCCTTTCCAAAGATTGCTGAAATTTATCAGTCGAAGGGCACGACTCAATAGTTAGTTACAAACAATAAAACTTGTGTTTACCGAAAATTTGTGTTCTTAAAAAATGCAACGCCACTAATGGGTAGGAGGGTGAAAAAAAACTTTACGACCTATTCTCATACCTACTAAATATATAAAAAAATTTATTTCATAATTCTTAAAGAACGTCTTCTTTAAGAATTACATTTTGAGCTTAATGCCAAGAAATTCATGAAGCAACAGGTTGCTACAACAACAAAATATTCCTCAGAAGAACCGAGCAGACTAGACAATGGTTTCGTCGGACGCTACTCCGACTCATCAGTAGTCTCTGTGGTTCATGCAGTCCACTAACTTTGACAAGCTAATAAGTGCAACTGCCGCAAAACCAGAATGGAATTACCGCATGCACTTTTCACTTTATCAAAGCAGTGTTTTTCTACTCTTTTGCTAGTCGCAAAATTTCAAAAAGCTGACTGCATTGCTTCTGCGAAGATTTTGTTGTTGCGCTTTTTGTTTAATTCTTTATCACGTGTCCATCTAGGTTCCAACATTTTGTTGGTATTAAACCACAGAAGGCGTGAAGAAGGTTTTTTTGAAAGCAGATGTTTATTATATGCGCATACATATAATTTTAACAAGGTTTCGTAGGTCGTGCTCGCACCAGTTTACATGAGTTTTAAAATAGTGGCAATTTAAAATAAAAAAATTTCTACTACAAACACCGTGACGCGAATTCTTAAATTTTAGAAATAACGTAAAAATTTATTTCTCTACTATAACTTTTACCAGGCAACGTAAAAAAAAATTTTTTTGAAAATAAAAGTTATGAGCAACGTAAAAAATTTTTTCTCGTTTATAACTGTTATGAGGCAACGTAAAAAAATATAAATTGAAAATAACTGCTAGGAAGCAACGTATAAAATATTTTTCAAAATATCGACAACTTTTTCGACCTAAAAAAAATAAATAACTGTTATTTTGGGTCTCTGGTTTAATTCTCTACAATAATAAAATTTTGAGAAAATGTTTGTTTTTGACTGAGTTATGAATTTTTAAAAAATATCTGTTTTCTCTGCTGCGAATGTTATGTCCCACCTTAATATATGGAAAAATGTTCCGCCTGAAAGTATGCACACAAAATGTATTATATTCTTTTAAGTCATGCTCCACACCAAATATATGTCAAATTATTAGAATGTTATAACCGTGCTTTTCAAACTTAAGTGAACAAATTTACAGCCCAAAAGTATGCACACTTTGATATTTAGCATTGACAACATTGATTCCAACTCGTCATAAGACAAGACTTTATACTAATGTCATAAAGTTCTTACTTTTATTTACATATTTTATCTATAATTTTTTTTTATAAAATATTTTTTTAATAAAACTATTTCCTACACTCACCTGCAGCATAGGCAGAAAGAAGCACAGAAATTGTCCGTATATCCAGTTCTGTATCAGCATTACCATCAACGTTATGGGCAGCACTATAGCACACTGAACAAAATGACAAAGTGCCAAATTCATGATGAACGCATGCGTCACATCTTTGTACAGTTTGTGATACATAATATATGCTATGATGGCAACATTCATTAATATACCCAGCACTGCAAGCACTGCATACTGTATCAGAAAGATCCAGTAGACCGACTTGATGCTTGACTTAAGTATTGGTCCATTGAATCGTTCATAGGCATCGCTGTCATTTATGCTACCAGCTAGAAAATGTGCAATAATCATCAAATATTTATCCGGCAGATCCTTCCATTTTGCCTCGAGATCATTAAGCTTTTGATTACTTGTGCTGGCAGCGACATGTGCCTCATGTGTTTCATTATCATCCAAGTACACAACAGTGCTGTGTTCTGAATAGGACATAGTAAAGTAATTGGTTTTTTGGTCGAGCTTAGTTTATACACTCAGTAGTGCTGTTGTAGAGACAACATTGAGTGAGGAGGATTGGCTGAAATGACATTTACGTCAGCTGCATAGAGTTCAGTAAACTGCAAAGAAAAAATTCAACATCAAGAAAAATTCAATTGCATGAAAATTTGTGAAGAGGATAAGGGGTCAAGCATTTTTTTAAGACGTTAGCATTTAAGATATAAAAATTTAAATTTTTTTTCAAAAATTTTGACTGATTTATATATATGATTTTGTATATAATTTAAAACTAGGTTTAAGAGAAAAATCTTATATGAAATGTTTTTAGATAAACATTTTTCATACAAAAAAAAGCCAATTCAAATTAAGAGGATGATTTGATGATAAGAAAAAATTCCAACTAAAAAATCAACAATCTTCTGATATATCACAACACCAATGAATATCCACACACTTTTATCTAAACTGCTCAATAGAGCTGATTTTATACTATTGGGGGCAATTTCACCAGCCAAACTCACCAACAAACCAACGTTAAAAAAAAGCTGGCGTGGCTTGGCTGCTGACTACACACAAAAAATGTCGATAGGAAACAATTAATTGCTTGAACTGTGATTGTTTGGCATAAATTCCGGTTCCGCTTCATACGAGTACGCAATTTATTGCACAAACCAACAAATTGATTGTAAATGAAGATAAACAAGCTGAAACATATTAATTGGTAATAATGTTTATTTGTTTGTTTAAAAAGTCTGTTTTTTAAACTAAAAACTAGGTCGTAGCAATCGCTTAGCAAATGCATAAACTGGCAACATAAATAGGTACGTTGAGGATACAAATGAGGATACAAATTAGTTGGGTCGCTAGCTTTGAAAAATTTTTTCTTAACCCTCATCGGTCCCTAAGACCCATAACCCTAAAAGGTTCTTTATGTATGCGCGCGCATACATACTAAAAACATTTAAAAGAAATAAAAACACCACAAATTTTATGAATAAAATTTAAAGATTATTTATTCCTTTAATGAATAAAGTTGTGAAAAATTCTTTTTGCCAAAAACTCATGTCAATTGGTTAAGGTTTAATATCTTCTTTACTAAATTTAATTTTGAATTCGTATGCGCGCGCATACAAAGGACCGATGAGGGTTAAAACTATAAAAGAAAATATATTTAGGGTATTCATTCTGCCTTGTGTAGATTGGCAAATACTATACATTTTGTTTTTGTAAAAGTGCCATTCTACCCAAGTACCCATCTACCAATCTACTCTAGCTGAGCCCCTGACTTGATTGAGTACTTTTTTCATAGGTTACCACCTTTTCCAAAAGAAGGCATAATTAAATTGATAAAAAAATTATAAGTGAATAAAATAGACAAATGTGTTAAAATGAGTTATTTTAAAAATTACTCCTATATAAAATAAGTTTTTTACGCCCGTACAATGGCCTAAATTTTACGCTCATAAAATGACATAAATAATACGGTGGCAACTCTTTTCTAGCTGTCACTCATCTCTCATCAGCTGTTATTCTACAAAGTACTCAATTGCAGTTAAAGGTGCTCGCAGAAATCAAAAGTGCTAAATATAGCCGTACCCAACTACCCAAGTCAGTATGAATACTCCTATTATCTCTTCCGATTATTTTAAACGAAAAAATTAAAATTTTCCAAAATGATGGGCCAAAGTCACGTGTGAGGTCATTACTATATATAAAACAAGTATATATATTTTGTATAAATATCTCAAATGGTACAAAAGTTATGAACGATAAAGTGAAATGTATGTCAGAAAAAGAGATTGCGAAAAAACGTGTAATTTGGCCAACGTAATTCTATGTTGGTAAAAAGTTTATTTTGTTTTTAAATTAAAAAAAAATTCCTTTTTGAGATATAACCAAATTAAAGTTTTTTCAAAAAATCTAGCATACAAATTTCAAAAATATTAAATTTTTTCTAAATCGTTTTTCTATAGCTTTCTAATGTTACTTCATTTACGAAAATAAGGTAACAGATGACGGAGATATGATTTATCGGAAATGACTGATTTTCAAATGATTTTTAAGATTGTTACTGTTGTAAAAAATTGGTATCTCCATAAGTTTAAAAAAAAAATTGCGATAAAAAACAAATAACTTATATTCTTATAAGTAGAAAAGGAACCTATAGACAAAATTTCTAGTAAACAAGTCTGAGAGCATGGATACATTTTTGGAAAAAAGCTTGCATTAGGCTTAAAATGGCCGTATATATTTTGCTGCAACGAATATGATAATTTCAAACAAAAACACTTACACATAACAATTTCATTATATAACGTTTCCACAAGTTAACAGACCAACACTACTATAATTTTTTTTCAACTAAATCTAAAAAATATAATTCTTTAATTTATTTTATTTTTGAACTGCTCAAAGCTTCAAAAATATGTTATTTAAGTGAATTCAGTGAACATTCGAATCTAAAGATGTTTAAAAAACACTTAAAGGCATTAAAAATCCAAGTGGATTATTTCGATTTTTTCATACAATTAAAATAAAAACAACGAATGTTCGTTTGTTATCAATTATTCAAAATGAGCGTTTGAATTAATAATTCAGGAACTTTCTTCACGACCGGCACTTAATTTTATATAAATGTTCTTCTTAAAAGATTTCCTTACTTTTCGTTCTTATTTCTTATTGTTTTCATTTCTCCATGATAACGCAAAAACGACTTGGTCGAAGTTAAAATACCCCCATGGCCGATTCTTGAGGGTAAAAGAGTCTTAAATTGGAGAGCTTTTTGTATGAAATTTTGATAGATTTTATTATTTTCATGTGTCTAAAATACATACATGTCAAATTTTTTTCCTGCAGCTTATATATAAGCCTTTTTTATAGTTTTCAATTTTGAGGTTGTATGGGTGTTGGGCGTGTTAGTTTGTGTATGACGCCCATTTTTCTAACATACCTCTGTTTCGACATAGAATACACAAATACCGAGTTTCCGTCTTAAACTTTAATATTAGTCTCTTTATAGATTTTTCAATTTTGGGGTTGTATGGGAGGTGGGCGTGTTAGTGAGTGGACGACACCCATTTTTATATGACATCTTAGTTTTTACATAGAATATAGATATACCAAATTTCAGTATTGTAGCTTTAATATTAGCCTCTTTGTAGAGTTTTCAATTTAGGGGTTGTATAGGAGGTAGGCGTGGTTTTCATCCGATTTAGCCCATTCTCAAACTTGATCTTAGTTTAAAAAAAAAAGCTTAAATATCGAATTTCATTACGATAGCGTCAAAATTACGGCTGTAATCGTGTCGACAGACAGACGGACAGATGGACAGACAGACGGACATGGCTAAATCAACTCAGGTGGTGATGCTGAGCAAGAATATATATGCTTTTCCATACCTACCACGCCTCCTTTTGGGTGTTACACACGTCGTGACAAAATATAGCTCTATATTAAAATATAGAGTTCACAGCCTTTTTTAAAAAACTCAGACATAAATTTAAATAGAAATGATTGGATTCTTTTACAAAAAGATTTTGTAAGGAAACTTCTGCATGACTCAGAGGTCAGAAATTTTTTGATAACCTTTTTTTTATAACAAAAATATATAAAAACATGTTTTAAAACAAACTTTAATTTTCCTTATGGTTTTTTAATTTCTTTATATCACTATGAAATAGTCACTAAAAATGAGCATATTTTGTTTAAGAAGGGACATAACATTCTCGGCAGAGAAAACAGACCTTGTGTCATACGATAGCTAATCAAGTTTAAGAAAAACCAAAAAAAAAAAAAAATGTCGTCAAAAAATGAACCCGCTAGTGCCGCAACCAGTACGAAAAACAGGGACCGAAAATAATGATTATTTATTTATTAATTTTAATGAAAAAAATCCGTATGTTCCAAGTGCCGGAAAAAACTTTTGAGTATACCGAAACGCTGGAATTTGTGTTGACTCTTAGAATAAATAATGATTTTTATTTTTTAGCGTTAAGCTTAAAAATTAAAAATAATTATTATAAAATGATTTTTATTTTTTTGCTCAGGAATAAAAATTATTTTTGATTTTTATTTTTTTTGTTCAGAAATAAAAATTATTTTTAATTTTTATTTGTTTTGCTCAGAAATAAAAATTATTTTTGAATTTTATTTTTTTTGCTCATATATAAAAATTATTTTTGAATTTTATTTTTTTTGCTCATATATAAAAATTATTTTTGAATTAAATTTTTTTTGCTCAGAAATAAAAATTATTTTTGATTTTTATTTTTTTGGTTCAGAAATAAAAATTATTTTTGATTTTTATTTAATTTGTTCAAAAATAAAAATTATTTTTGATTTTTATTTATTTTGTTAAAAAAAAAAATTATTTGTTGATTTTTAGTTTTTAGCTCAAAATTAAAACTGATTATTTTAAAGGAATAAAACTTGGGCATGTGTAAATTTTTCATAAAAATTTAAATCTATACAAAATATGGGCTTATCCGCGCACGGACAA
This sequence comes from Tetanocera ferruginea, assembly GCA_958299015.1. Lineage (NCBI taxonomy): Eukaryota > Metazoa > Arthropoda > Insecta > Diptera > Sciomyzidae > Tetanocera > Tetanocera ferruginea. Next base: position 10,816,037 of record OY282643.1, on the reverse strand, counting down.
TTCCTTTTCCAATGCTATTATTTTTTATGAAAAAGTAGGTCAAGGGTATGTCAGAGTCAAGATAGACCGACTTTAAACTTTCTTTACTTTTTTTACATGTTCTAAAACCATTGCTTAACAAATTATGTTTGTTTTAAACTGAAGCGCAAGCTGGCCTTGACGATGTAGATATTGAAAGCTTCGCTATTCCGCTATTTAGTGTGAACAGAATTTGTTGTTTCAAAATTTGGACAAAATTTTGTTCTTAAAAATGAATGCCTGTCATTTTAAAAACTCTCAATAAAATTAATATCAAATTTAATATCATCTTAGTTTCTTTTCAAATTTTGAAGCGATAAAAAACATAACTATTAAGAATGTCTAACAAGAAGAAAGCTCTTGAAATCGATTTTTAATTTAGGAGCAAAATAACAAAAATCCTTAAGCGATTTAAATGTCTGAATAAAAAAATAAAAACGAAAAACTAATTTTAAGAATTTAGCGAAATAATAAAAATCAAAAAAATTCTTTCTATTTCTGACAAAAAAAAAAAAAAAAAAAATCAAAAAAACCCATACAAATCATTTTTCGATTTTTATTTTTTGTCTCAAAAATAAAAATTAAAAATGATTTTTTTTTTGTTTGAGTACAAAAATAAAAATTAAAAATGATTTTTTTGTTTGAGGAAAAAAAATATAAATCAAAAATGATTTCTTTGTTTGAGCAAAAAAAATAAAAATCAAAATTGAGTTTTTTGTTTGAGTAAAACAAATAAAAATCAAAAATGATTTTTTTGTTTGAGTATAAAAATAAAACTTAAAAATAATTTTTATTTTTGATTTAAAAAATAAAAATCAGAAAACGATTTTTATATCTGAGCAAAAAAATAAAAATCGTAAAATAATCATTATTTCTTAATTTTTTCGATATTACTCATAATTATTACGGTCCCTGACGAAAAACATGATTTATGATAAACGCGTTCAAAGTTTGTAAACAAAGAAAAGTGCACTCTCACTAATCCGGCTCTAACTTTGTAACCCGTAGGAATTTTTCCATGAAATTTTTTTTAGAATCTTAAGAATATTTACTTAAATACAAAATTTTGACCAATTTAAAAAACGGCCAATATCCAAATTTTAAACTCAAGTTTTTCTCAATCGTATCCTAATACTTGACTCAGTCCTTCACCCAATTCTTTTCCTAATTGTCATTCTAATACACATTTCCAAGTTGTTGTCCCAATCATTGACACATACTGTTTTCATATCCATTCAATGTCTTATACCTTGTTTCAATTCTTATCTTAACATATGTCGCAATATTTTTCTGAATTACTATCCTAAATCATTTGAAATATTTGTGCACAATCTAATTCTAATCCTTAAACTAAATGTCTAAATATCTCTGACTAAATGTTGTTCCAATGTCAAGATGAGTCAGAGCCGCCTCAAAAACTCCATTCCGAAACCCCCTGTCTCTAGACTATAAACTTGAGGGGTCTTTACAATGCCTTAACAATTTAATATGTGTAGGGTTTGGATCCCTAAGGCATTATTACTGCCCAATGATAACTAAATCAGACTCGAATATGTACCTCTACTGCGTTGACGACCACCGTAAACAAAAACCGGACAATTATTTAGGGATATGCACCGGGAATATCCGGACCCTTTAAAGGGAAAGTGCCTATGTAGAATTGGCAGAAGCCACGGCAAAAAATTGTGTTTTCCTTAAATTGAAGTACTTGACCTACTCTTGTACCAATTAATTTTCCAAGTTTCTAAGTTTACTGGCGAATCTTTTTCAAAACTCTTGTCGTAATCATTGTGCTATGCTTTCTCCAAATCCTTGTATTAATCCTTCAGTTAATCAATGCCCAAACTTTAAATCCTTAGACTTGTCTTAATCTTTTTTCTGCTCATTATCCTTAATGCTTTCCTCAGTATTATCTCTTAAAAATCCTTCTTCGATTCTTTGACAACATTCTTGTGCTTATCCTAGTTATACTTCCTGCTCCAAACCTTTTACAAAGTTTTTGTAAAATCCTGGTCCTAAGCTTTGTTTAATTTTTGTACTAATCCTTCCCAATTTTCTGGTCATTTCCTATGATTTTGATTTTGATTTTGATTTTGATTTTGATTTTGATTTTGATTTTGATTTTGATTTTGATTTTGATTTTGATTTTGATTTTGATTTTGATTTTGATTTTGATTTTGATTTTGATTTTGATTTTGATTTTGATTTTGATTTTGATTTTGATTTTGATTTTGATTTTGATTTTGATTTTGATTTTGATTTTGATTTTGATTTTGATTTTGATTTTGATTTTGATTTTGATTTTGATTTTGATTTTGATTTTGATTTTGATTTTGATTTTGATTTTGATTTTGATTTTGATTTTGATTTTGATTTTGATTTTGATTTTGATTTTGATTTTGATTTTGATTTTGATTTTGATTTTGATTTTGATTTTGATTTTGATTTTGATTTTGATTTTGATTTTGATTTTGATTTTGATTTTGATTTTGATTTTGATTTTGATTTTGATTTTGATTTTGATTTTGATTTTGATTTTGATTTTGATTTTGATTTTGATTTTGATTTTGATTTTGATTTTGATTTTGATTTTGATTTTGATTTTGATTTTGATTTTGATTTTGATTTTGATTTTGATTTTGATTTTGATTTTGATTTTGATTTTGATTTTGATTTTGATTTTGATTTTGATTTTGATTTTGATTTTGATTTTGATTTTGATTTTGATTTTGATTTTGATTTTGATTTTGATTTTGATTTTGATTTTGATTTTGATTTTGATTTTGATTTTGATTTTGATTTTGATTTTGATTTTGATTTTGATTTTGATTTTGATTTTGATTTTGATTTTGATTTTGATTTTGATTTTGATTTTGATTTTGATTTTGATTTTGATTTTGATTTTGATTTTGATTTTGATTTTGATTTTGATTTTGATTTTGATTTTGATTTTGATTTTGATTTTGATTTTGATTTTGATTTTGATTTTGATTTTGATTTTGATTTTGATTTTGATTTTGATTTTGATTTTGATTTTGATTTTGATTTTGATTTTGATTTTGATTTTGATTTTGATTTTGATTTTGATTTTGATTTTGATTTTGATTTTGATTTTGATTTTGATTTTGATTTTGATTTTGATTTTGATTTTGATTTTGATTTTGATTTTGATTTTGATTTTGATTTTGATTTTGATTTTGATTTTGATTTTGATTTTGATTTTAATTTTGATTTTGATTTTGATTTTGATTTTGATTTTTTATTTTCAATCATATAGCTTTTTAATAAATAGTGTTTCGCCTTATATATCCAGACAAAATCCTTTACATAATCCAACTTAATTTTTTGCATTTTTGTATGCATATTTATTTTAAATATCTTCTAAAATTTTGTTTTATTTTTTTCACTCTAGTTCACTTTGCAGCGTTACGCTACACTCTCACTCACACAACAAAGTGCCTGCAAACTTTGTGCTCTCCACTTAAGATTGTGGCAAGCATAATAGCTTGCGTTGCTGTTAACCATTTATTCCACTCAATTTTGGCGTCGAGTGCAACAAATTGCTGCATTTGCTGTGATGTGCTGCGCTGTGCTGTGTTATGCTGTGCATTCGTAGCTGGTGTTGCGCTTGTTATTCAATGTTTAGTAGAATGAGCTTTATGGCATTATGTGTGTTCATAAAACATGCAACGGCACAGCAACAACAGCAACGACAAACATCAAATATTGAAGTTTAATGACCTAACCAGCTATGCTTCACTGACTTTAACTAGTTTTTTACTTTCTATCCACACATTTTTAAATTCTTTTTTTATAACGTGCTTCTTTCCTTTCTTATTGCCTGTCTTTTTGCTGCTGCTGTTGTTGGTTTTTGGCTGTTGCTTAGTTCTAGTTGAAAGCATATAACTTGGCTTTCAGGCTAGCTTGGCTGCTGTCCATAATGCAGCTGCTCTTAATATTCTTTTTTTTTGTCTTTATTTTATTTTCTTGATTTTAAATTCTATGCAGCGAGTTGTTAGCAGTAATGTGTGTGTGTATATGTGTGCCAGTGAACATATGTTGGCTTAGTGATGCGTGTGTGTGTTTGTGTAAGTGCAAACGTTAAAATCCCTTGACGTATTTGAGCTGTCATGTTTATTATACCGGAAATGAATCAGTTTGTCTGTGTTAGTGTTGCCATCATGCTTTGCTGTGCAATGTCCTTGCAGTTCAGCGATTTTTCACACCAACATATGTACATAAATGTTTATCAAGTATGCACATTTTATTTTTATGTAGCACATACATACATTGTGCTTTACTTTGATTGGTTTTTATAAAATATTCATCATAATCCATGATCTATAATCTCAAATTGCGTCATATTTTTTTTTTATTTACGACACAAAGTTCATAAATGTTATAAGGCGTGCAAACATCGGTACATATGCACATGTGTTCAGTTTAGCTTTTATCAGAATTTAATGCTCTTAAACTAAGCTATTTGCGTAAACAACAAAAACTTTAACATTTGTTCAACATGGCGTATGCGTAACTTTTAAGTAATGTTATTTTCTAAAAAAGTTGATATGATGATGATTTAAATCAAAACATTGGCATGAAAATACTTAAGCAAGTAGGAGTGGGAGTGTTTTATCTTGTCCTAGACGCTGATAACTTTTTTCTGGTTTTAAGTAGCACTTAAGAAGTTGCTAATAAAGGTGCAAATTAAATGAAAAAGTGAGGTTTGACCAGGATTAAAGCAGGTGACCAGTGAAAATGGGTCATATTGCCAAGATTTAATTTATTTATGAAGGAATTTCAGTGATTTTCTCAATTTTCGTGCTTAATAGATTATTCTGTGAAAGTTTTTGGATGCTGCATATCTCAGTATATCCGTATATCTCCGTATATATATAATTAAAAAAATACGCGAACTATCCACTTATAAATATCTGAGCACATTTTTGAGATATTATTTTAATTTTTTTATCAAAAATATATTTCGATTTTAACAAAATAAATTTTCCTCGTGCCTATTTTAAGGGCAAAGGTGAATAAAAGAGGCTTTTCAGTATTGAGAAAGGAGAAGTTTAATAGGAATATTGAAATGTGATTTTTTTCAACTACCAGTTGGAATATGAATCCTCAAAAACGAACTCTTAAAGATTTTATAATAAATGAAATGAAAAGCTTTCTTCTGCCTCTTCCACGCCAATTAACAACATCCTGTTCATGAGCCACATTAATCGGCCACTTCTGCACAAAATCAACTCTTTTTATTGTTTTCAGCCGCATGTGGTGCGGCCGGTTGTTATGCCACAAACCATATTACAAATTTTCAACACTTTATATCGTATCATCATTATTCATCCTTGTTGTTGTTATTGTTGTTGCTGTTTTTCTCGAACCTACACATGTTTTCTTTTTAAACTTATACACACATTTCAACTATAGTTGATTGAAGGTAAACTTTTTCAACCCACCAATTAGTGCTTAATGCAAATGTTAATTATTGAACAGGCAGACAAGCAAATTCTTGACATCATACGGTTGAGAAATTTCAAAAATTAACAAATTACTCTTCTTCACTTTTTAACCACACTTAAAATTGATGATAGTTTTGACACTTTTGAGTTAAGTCAATGTGAAAATCAAAACCGCATCATGTCGCTTAGCTGAACATGTTGAGTTGTCTGTCTTCTGTAGCAGAACTCTGTAGCAGAAATCTGTAGCATCGTGCATAATGAATAATTCTGCCGTAAGTTCTAGAAATTATGTGGTTTTTAATGCCTTTAAGGAATGAACTTTATATTCTAAGTAATAATAGTAGTAGTAGTAGTAGTAAACGAAAAATCTTTATAGCTACTTGGTTTGATTGCGAGGAGAACTGAGCTAAAATATGACTTAATTAGCATACATGATATGTACTGTTAAGAGCTTTTTTGGTTGCTATGCAGTTATTCTTTCATACCTAACGTCTGCGTAGCATACAAGTGAAAATTAGTTCTTATGTTTAACGAATAGAATACGAATAACAGATATATGCAAGAATTTATGTGTTTAAATTGAATGTTGTATCTGTAAAAACCAAAATAGTTACAACAATTATTGAAGTAAATTAGTTTGATGCCGAATATATTTCTAATTAAATGTATTTTGAGACTTTAGCTTGCACTTTGAAGGTAGGTTTATTACAAAATATTATTAAAATTAATTTACTTCAGAACAAAACAAAACAAACGAACGGATAGAAAGTCGGACATGGTTGAATCGACTCAAGAGGTGGTGATGATACAAACGTTGTGACATATTTAATTAATATAAACAGAATCGCCTGGAGTCAAAATTCGACCAGATTTCTATTTGCCGAATTTTAATTATATAGTTCAAAGCTATACATTTCAATTGATTGAAATATACAAATATTTCCTTTAAATAAATTTCATTTGAATTTTATTAAGATGTATTGATGATTTTTTGATGGCACGAAGAATTTATTAATTTAGTATCAAGACAAAATAAATTCACCTCTTAAATGCGCTACAGGTAGACTTTGAAAAAACATAAAAATGCAAATTTGAGTTTTTCTCTTTTTAGAAAAAAATTATTTTTACCCCATATTTTGTAAAAAAAAAATCAAATTTTGTCGTTCGTTTTTTTAAAGGAATCATTTAAATATAAGCAAAAAAGTAACAGTAAAATTTTTATGAATCTATTTAAGAAAACTGATAAGACCTAAATACAAAAAAGAAATAAATTAAACATATATAAAGATGGCACAAATATTGCCTTCCATATTTAGTGCATTCAATTTTAGACAGTTTTTTCTTTTACAGGTTTTTAACTTCAAATTCAACCTTTTCCATTTCAAAAAAAACTTTTTCCAAATCCTGTATTAATTAAAACCTGTATTCTTGACATTTGGTTGAAATACATGTTAAATAACCAACGACAATATTAAAAAAATGCATTAAAAATACATTTGAAAAATACACATATGAAAGAAACTTAACAAACTTTTGGAAATAATTAGAAAACACCTCGTTTTTACAAACTTCGCAATTGATAAGTAAATAAAAAAAAGATTTTTGTATAATTTTTACTTACAAACAAAACTCAAATTCGATCAACTCAAGAACTCTCTCCCAAACAAATTGCATATTGATCAAAGAACGGGTTTCTTTTTAAGTATTTTTCTCTTAGAAACTTGGGAGACCACCTCCATTTGATATATCCATTTATATATACATTCTGCACATCTGTGTTACATTACCTTTCGAATGCTATACGTTTCATTCGGCTTCAGTTTTAACTAGTTTCCGACCGAATATTCGGCTTAGGTAATCAGCGTAATCGGTCGATATTTTAATATTCTGCTTCTGCTTCTGCTTCTGCCGAAATATCCGATTATTTTTGCCAAATGTTTTTGCCTTTTTTAAAAAAAATTTTTTTATAAGTTTTTAAAACTAAGTTAAAAATTCCAGATTTGAAACATTTTAATTGTTTGTTTTTAATTTAATTTTATTCATAATGATAAATGATAAATGCAGCGAGTGCGACTGGTACGTTATGGTGTGAGGGTGGTTTTCCCGATGGCTGAGGTAAGCTCGGCCAATCCAGGATCAGACAAAGGATCCACTTACCTTTGTTAAATAATTAAATTCCTTATTATACACTCAGAAAAATATCAACTGTAATATTGACAGTCGGCCACTGTTATTTCAAAGCACTGTTCGATTGAATGATTTGCGTTTAAGTAAACAATTTTCTTTGTTGAATGAACGTTTCAAAGTATTTTTGTGCTGTTAAAATCAGCTGTTGAAATATTTTTGTGCTTATATTGAATTGTCAATTTTTTCTAAGCAATAGTTTTAATATGTGTTTTGCTATATTTATATTATCGTTGCCAGTAGCTCAGTGGATGTGCACTAGACTGTCATGCGGGAGACGTGTATTCGAATCCTAGCTGTGTAAGTATCAAAAATTGTTATTTAATAATTGAAATAGTAATAATTCTGTTTCATTAATTGTCAAAAATAACCTTCAAAATAAAATGCTTACAATCTTGCAAAAAAAAAATGAAATTTCATTTTTTATTAAAAAAATATTTTAAATAAAAAAAAAATGTTTATTGGCCCTTGCCGGATTTGAACCGTGGACACTTGAGTACTAGACGCACACGTTAGCACACTCGGCCATACATGAACTTTCAAACCAGTGATCAAATTTCAATAAATAAGTTTTATACGGGTTTCGTGTTCCATAAACCAACAGTCAACCGACTGTTGATTTGAAAGTTTCATTTGTTGGATGGTATTTAACAGTGAAATCTGTTATTTCAACCCATGATTTGTTTGATAAAACAGCATTTTTTCCTTGAGTGTACTTATTTAAGTATTAATTCCTTATTATACTAAGTAGAAATCTCTGCGCAGCACAAGATGGTAATGCAGTCTCAGACAGTTGTGGGTAGGTTTCGAGTAAGGCGAGTGTGAAGTCGGTAGTCGGCTTAGTAAGCAGATGGTAATTGGTTCGGTAATCGACTGGTAATCAGGTGGTAGCCGCCTGGTAAGCAGATGGTAGTCGGTTCGGTAATCGGTGGATAACCAGATGGTAATCGGTTCGTTAATCGACTGGTTACTAGATGGTAATCGGTACGGTAATCGACTCGTAACCAGATGGTAATCGGTTCGGTACTCGGCTGGTGACCAGATGATAATCGATTCAGTAGTCGGTTGGTAATCAGGTAGTAAGCAGTAAAGTAATCGGTTGGTAACTGTATCTAGAAGTATATTGTGCATTAGTATAAGAATTCAATATTTAGTATGATCACTTGATGTGGGAGCAGCCTGCGCAATCCGGCTAGGCTACTCCCTACCAACTATATATTTAGCCGTGCAGAGCAGAGGGCGGCAGAGTGTCAGAGTGGCGAACACAATCCGTCTAGGCTACTCCCTACCAACTATGTATTTAGCCGTGCAGAGCAGAGGGCGGCAGAATGTCAGAGTGCCGAGCACAATCCGGCTAGGCTACTCCGTACCAACTATATATAAAGCCATGCAGAGCAGAGGCCGGCAGAATGTATAACTTGAGTAATCAGCACAAACTGGCCGGATTACTCTAGTGGAGTGCAACCGAAAATGAGCGTAATCAGCACAATCTGGCCGTATTACGCTATGAACAACGTAATAACCAAAATCAGGCTGTATTACGCTATGAACAATGTTCTACTTACCTAGAAGTAGATTGTAGTTCTATCGAGCCTGTTGCGCACTCTTATATTCTTTACAATTGAAACCAATTGTGAATTTTAACACTGAATGTAATTCTGGCTGCCGTTGTCATACTTGCTACTCTGTTGTTGTTGTTATTATTGTTGGCTAGTGTCTGTAATTTAATATTCCGATCTTGTTGTTGTCTTAGCTTCGGTTATTTTGTGTGGGTTTTGTTGTTGCTGTTATTGTTGACTGGTGTCTGCGAGTAAGTACTTTGTCGTTGTTGTTGTTTTAGCTTTCGCTATTATATGTGATTTTGTTGGTTATGTTATTGTTGGCTGGTGTCTAAAAGTAAATACTTTGTCGTTGTTGTTGTTATCGTTGTCTTCAGCCGCGTACCGTGGGGGGGGCGGGGGGGGCGGTCCGCCCCGGGCGGCACTAGTTTAGGGGCGGCACTGAAGCTAAATAAAGCCTTTTACAAAATAAATATGTGTACATTATCATTTTAAGGTGTACAAACAAAAGAAAGAACTAAACTTAATGAATAAATTTGGCCACCACAGTGAATGCAACTATATTTATGAGCTTCGTATTGAGCACAACCAAAATGTAAAATCGTTTTTCGAGTCTCAAAATTAGTTGCCAAAGAAATAAAAAAAGACATAATATTTAGGCATGTGCGAGTAGTTGAATTTTCGAATAACTCGGCTGCGACTTGAAACAAGCATTGAATAACTGGTGTTTTCGAGTAACTCAAATTTTTTTGAGTTTTTAAGTGCTTTCACTTATCGGTGGAAATGCCCAGTAGAAAAGTGGTTTAACAGAATAACGTTTTTCAACTTAGGTATATTTGGTAAAAATAGCTGTTTTGTGCTTTGATGTGTTGAGTGTGGGAGAAAGGCGGAATTTTCGTTTGATTATGGCGAATTGTAAGTTCAGAGTGCATATTAAGAAATAAGACTTATGCGTATAATTTTAAGTCGTATCTTTTATAATGTTTTTTGGTTTTTTAAGGGATTTCACTGTTTTAATAAAATCACTTTGGAGAGAAGTTAGGCGTGGTCTAAACTGATTTAGGTCATTTTCTAATTTAATAATTTAATAATTAATTTTGAAGAACTGATTTTGAGAAATGACCACAAGGTTTCAGCAGCTTCATGCTTTTGCTGAAAAATACGCAATTCTTACTCCTTTGATTCTCCTGAATAATAAGTTGGAATGTAAACTGAATGAATTCTGTCACGAAGAAATTGACAAGGAAGAGTTTCTCGTTGAGAGAAAAATACTTCAGAATATTGTTTCTATTGCTCACAAAGAAACTGATTCTTGTATGAAAGGTCCACTTGAACTTTTAAAATTTATTTTTAAATTAAGTCTAGAAAACGCAGTTCCAACCATTGTTATACTTTTAAGCTTTATTCTAAGCTTTTATTCATAAAAACCTACATTAGAACTACAATGAGTACTTCTCGCCTACAAAATCTTGCCATATTATCTATGGAATACAAGTAAAGTAATGAAATAGACTTTGACAATTAGGGAATTCACAGTTTGCTTCTAAAGTTAACACCTGACAACTTTAGAAAGATATTTAGATCGAACTGTGAGCACCTTTTTTTGTGTTTTGGAGCTAAATTGCAAAAATAGTTTTCAAAAATTTGAAATTTTTTCATAAACATGCCTCGAATGAACGGAAAGGAAGAATTATGAGATAACTTTAGCAACAAGTGGTATCTCAAGTTTGTACGTAAAACAAAAACAATCAAAGTTAACACGTGCTAAAATGTTCTAAAGTTAATAAACGGCAAAGTAAACAGAGCAGATAATACAGAACTGTGAGCACCCTAAATGTAATTACCGATTTTGCTTATAAAAAAACAAGAAAAATAATAATTTAATAAAATATTATATAAAACAAATTGTATTTGTATAAATTTCCTTTTCGGTGTCATTAAGGAATAAACTTTTTTATCGTTGGCCTAATTCTAATATGGCGTAAGTCAACATTGGAATAATAGCGATTATTAACGTTTAAGGGGACCTGACGCCTTCAAAATTTTGTTTATTTTAATGTTTAAAAATGTGTATAAGTTCAATAAAAATAGATATAATTTTTAAAAATTACAAATATATTTTTCGGAAAAATATTACGCAAAAAAATTTTTTATTGTTTTAATCACATATACTGCTGATGGAATTTTTTTAAAAATTCATGGCGCTTTTAATTTTATATGTTTTGTTCACCACTTTATATATCATAAATAAATTTTATTTTCAACTGTAGGGTATAAGTATAGTGTGTATGCAATGACAAAATTTTATTATGCCAGGTTACTCCTTAAAAAATACTTGTTCAGATGTCAATATATCATATTTATATTTTAGTAAATATAGAAATCTCCCGTGATATAACAAAACCAAGTAACTTGTTTTTTGAAAATTGTGAGAAATTGAGGTATTGTGTTATAGGATATAATCTTTCCGTATATACGATTTTTAAGTTTTTTCAAATTATTGAAGAGTTAAATTATTGAAGAGTTAAGAGTTAAGTTTCGAAATTTTTGAAACTTGTGCTAGCCAAATTATTTTGCGTTGCAGTTTTTTAACAATTCAGTCGAACTTAAGATACTGAGAAAATTTTTGTCATATATTTTTTCATTTCATATAAACACGATTTTTTTTGTTCACAAAACCAGGCAACTATGAAGTTACTTAAAAGCAAATAAAACATTTATATGTTTCTTAGAACACTTTATTCTTTGCTGTTTTTTCAAAATCAAGTAACTTTAAAGTTGCTTGGTTTTGTTGTATAATATCAATTAAAACACAATTGTTTAGAAAATAAGTTGAACATTTGTTACAATTTTAATTAAGTATCTTATTATTATTGGTTGGTGACCGTGGCATGCAGGTTAAGTGTGTGGCTTAGCATGCTCGGAGCCCGGGTTCGATCCCCAGCCGTGGCGAAAAGTTTTTTCAATAAAAAATTTTTCTGATCGGTCACCACCTCTCTGCAGACAATGGCAAACCTCAGAGAGTAAATAATGCCATGTAAAGCTTCTTGAGAACATGAGCCGTTCGGAGTCGGCATAAAACATGTAGGTCCAGTTCTCGGTCAATTGTGTGCATAAATTTAATAACACACACAACACAATCGATCCTAAGGTCCTTTCAAGGGCTGAAATGGCCAATTCGTTTTTTGTTTTTTTTTTTTTTTTCTTATTATTATAATTAAGTATCTACACAAGTATCTTATTAAGTAAATTATATATAAATCTATTCATTAAACTCAATAAAAAAGCTTTTGATACTATTTTTAACAAAATTAATGGAACATATAAATAAATTCATGAATGTTGGTATTTACTCATGGCTTGTAAAACCAATAGAAAGATCCTTAGAATCTGTACATTCCTTAAAATCTTCCCAAAAATTAATTTTTGTGTTATCATGTATTAAAGGAATTAATTTATCTATAATATCCTTCTTTTTAGATGGGTTTTTCACGATTTCCTTTAATTGTACATATTTGAAAATTTCAGAAGGTCTTTTTGATGAACTAATGTGCATTCAAAAAAATTTTGCATCGGTTTCGATGGAAGTTTTATAAAAAATTACAATAATCCTTTTCGAGTTTTTCTGAAAATTTTGCATTTCATTTTTTTCGGCAATTGCTGTATGCTGGATGCAATAATCTTTTCTTTGTAGCACGATTGAAAACGAATGTTTGAGAATCCTTTGTAGTACGATTGGAAAAGATTGTTTGAGACTCTTCAGATCGAGTATCCATGAAATGATTGTCCATGAGCTCTTCTTCGTCACCTTTTTTCATTTGTGGATCAAAATCAGGATCATAGTACGACGATGCAGGACTAAAATCAATTTTACTTTCTCCATTATTAACGCAAAAATCACTGGAGAGTATACTTATATTTTTGTAATAATTTCCAAAAAAAAATTCAAGGAACTTATCATATAATTTTTGATAGATTATTACTTTCAAATTTTCAATTAAATCGAAATTGTTTTCAAGTGACGACATTGTACGCTGTTTTTGATTATATTCGATACGTTTGAAGAAGAAGATGTGAATAAGAAAAAATTTTCAATAAATTTTGGAAATAATTTTTCGATTGCGGTATTTTGAAGTGAATTTTTTCGCATAAAATTTAACTTCGTTTAAGTAAAGTGCTGAAAAGTACTGAAGTAACTTGGTTTTGTTGTAACCCATTTTAATCTAATCAAGGCATTTCAAGTCACTTGTTTTATTTTTTTTTTAATATTAGTGTTTAGAAATGAGATAGGCAAAAATGGATTGAAGTTTCTCGTAGACTTTTTGCTCTAGATTTTTAAACATGATAGAACAACAAAACCACGGAATAAATGAGAGCAAAAATAGACTCATGCGCGCGTTTTGCTCTATTTTTTCCAAACTTGCGTCGTATTAGAAATACACAGTAAAAAGTTTGAGGATAAATTTTATCTTTTTTATAACATTTCTGTTGTATAAAGTCGTTTTATTCCAAATTTATTATAAGTTTTATCCCACTCAATATTATAAAACTTGCATTTCCATTCAAACAGCTATTTTATTCCAAAATAGTATAAACTTTATGCCATAAATTTATAAAAATCACATATTTATTCCAGTTATACACACGAAAACCTCACGGAGCCACTCGGCTTTCACGTACAAGTCGAGTTTTCGAAACTACCGAACTTCAGCGATGCTAGCAGGCAATCAGTTTGCGTTTGTTCTTCAGTCAATAATCATGTAATGCACGAATAGTTCCGTTGAATATTTTTTTGTACACACAGATAAATATACAAATATTGCGCTTGAATGGGAAGCTCTGCCAACATGATTAAACATGCAAATTTCTGAGAACAATATTTTACTCTTTATTTTTCCTGTCAAATTGTTTTTGAAAATATAAAAAAATAATATATCATGAAATATATCAATTGAAATCTAAATATTATTCCTGATTTATGACTTCAAATGTAACACATATTAACATATTTAATGTATGTTTACAAATGTGCCACATATGTTTATACAATATTGTTATAAAATGTGACCAAATGTGGTTTAAAAAGATTTTATACTTTTGCTTATAAAAATGTATACCAACCTGGTGTAAACATATTTTATACACTTTTCGGATAAAATCTATACCAACTTTGTATAAATTTGGTTTATACGATGTTATGGTATAAATTTTATAATATATTTGGAATTGATTTATATTTATACCAAATAGTATAAAATTTATCCACATATTTTTTACTGTGTAGGTTAATGATATGTATATTAGAATTTTTTTTATATAATTGAACACAATGAAAGACCAAATTCTAAAGTGAAAACTATGCATACAACACCCTATATTAATATCAAAGATTTTTTTTTATTGCATATGAGAGGGGCGGCAAATTTGGAATCCGCACCGGGCGGCTTAGCCTCTCGGTACGCCACTGGTTGTCTTATATTAATAAATTGTCAATAAATTCAATACGATATTTTATATTAACTATTAAAGATATATTATATTACAATGCAGTAAGTGTATTTTGTAACGTTACGTTACAATGAACTGAAATATAAAAAATTAGTTCACGCTAGAAATTTTCTGCCAGATTTCAGTTAGTATTACATTTCTGTAGCTTTTCTCGACTGGATGGGAAATATAGTCAATTTTTTTCTACTTTATCCTGACGTCAATAAATCAATTACAGAAAAATACGAATTTTGCAGAAAAACTCTTGCGTTTAACTCGAATTTAATGATTTCAGTTCCTTTTTTTTATACTGAAATGAATATCGGCTTAACGGCCGATGTATGTGAATATGAACCACACCTAAACGTAAATTTTTGACATTTGTCATTTCTCAATTTCAGACTAACTAAATTTGAACCATGGAAAGATACACAATCGAGCAACGCGTTTAAGGTATTCAGGCTTATTATGAAAATGGGCATTCATTTCATAATTCATTACAACCGGAAAAATTGTGCAAAAATTTGAGCAAACCGGGTCTGTAGGAGAAGTGAAAACACCAGTCCATGCTCGTAGAGCTCGTACTGTAGAAAATATTGCTGACGGCATCATCGGACCTTTTTTTTCTAAAATGAGGCCGGTCAGGCAGTTACTGTGAATGGTGTTCGCTATCGTGAGAGGATAACGAACTTTTTATGGTCCGAATTGGTTGCTATGGACGTGGACAGTATGTGTTTTCAACAGGACGGTGCCACTTGCCACACTGAAAACGGAAAAATGGCTCTTTTGCTCGACAAATTCAATGGCGGTGTTATCTCACGTGGTGGCGATGTCAATTGGCAGCCAATATCATGTGATTTGACACCATTGAAAGAAAAGGTGTACGTCAATAAGCAAGCAACAATTCAAAAGCAAAAGGATGAGATAATTTGGCACATTAACAGCATAGAACTTCTATTATGCCTCAGCGTCAACGAAAATTTGAACCCTCGGATGGAGTTGTGCCACTGAGGTTGCAACGGCCATTTGGCAATCATACCAATATTGTCATTATAAAAAGAAATGACAATAATTTTCTATATAATAATTTGTGTTTTATTCAAAATCAACATCGGTCCTTTAAATTTAACCACCCTTTATAACAAAAGCAAAGAATAAATTTTATCATTTTTTTTTTAGTTGAAAACATTCGTTTGTTATTCGACCTCGGCTTCGGAATTCGGGCGATTATTTCCACTTTGCCGAAGAATCGGCTTTGTCTTCGGCTTCGGAAAAAATATACATTGGGTCGGACACTAGTTTTAACTTGTATCAAAAAAGCGTACGATAAAGTTCAGTGTTCACGTAAGTTATATATGAGATATAACTTATTTTTTTGACTTCCAAAGTTAATTCGTCCCATAAGCAAGTTAATTTGCTCACCCTTAACACCAATGTTTTTTTTTTTCAAAACATTCAAGTTCTTAAACATGTATTCACTTTTTGCCCAAAAAGTGCTTTATTTGGCCTTGAAACAAAAAAGTTCTAGCAGTTCCATATTTTAGCATCAAATTAATTTTCTCGAATCACAAGATTTTTCAACTCGAATTTGTCTTAATATTCAAATGAATATAAGACAAAAGCATTAAAAATTTAATTAAAGGCATGCTTTATCTTCATCAAATCATTTGGTCCGGGCACAGCAAAAAAAAAAATAAAGATTTTTGTTTTTATATCCGCTTTCAGATGAAAAAAGTTTGCTTGCTACGCTAGTCTACTAAAATCCAAACAAAAACACAGAGTTTTGCTTTAAAATACTCAACAGCTCAGTTGACAAAACCAAACAATTCTTTTTAATCCACGAACTGCAAATAAGCTCATTGCTCTAAAGTTTTTTGGTGTACCGAAATTTAATTAGCTGAATTTTCAATTAAAGTTATTCCACGATAAGCTCGGATTCAAGTTACTGCTTAAAACACAATGAAACAGCAGCAACGAAAACTCATTAGCCACAGCTTAAATCGAATAACAAAGCTTTTAACTTCTTTACAAGAAATAATCCGGATTATAGCAAGATGCAAGTGTGAGGCGTAAACATAAGCCGAGACACACACACACACCAATATGTATGTGAATAAAAGTGTCACTTTGTGCATAATACTGTACGAGTGTGTGTTCATTTGTGTGCACGTACTATTTGTTGTCAACATGAAAATTAAGCTTTAATTAAATGCTTAAACAATTAAGAAGATTCGCAGAAAAATTGCTCTCAAATCGACTAGAAGCTTCTGACAAGCTGACAACATAAAAGAAGCATTAAATATAACGCAAGCGTGAGTATTTGCAAAGCAATCGACCACAAGCAATTTAATTGCTTACAACGAAATCAGTGTTTATAAAATTCACTTTGATACAAAGAGCGCCTGACAACATTTCAATTAACTTGTGTACTACTGTTAATGTTAATCCAACTATTATAGAATTAAAGCTAATTTTAATGTTATGGCAATGTTTTGATAGAGATACGGCAATTTGCTATGTATATCAGAAACAAATGCAACTGCTTCTGTCAAAACTTTGTACAAATTTTTGTAAGCTGCAATTTTGGGAGGCTTAAATCTGTCTTAGAATAAACCCAGTAGTTCAAAGCTAAAAGAATTCATAAATGAATCATGTATGATTTTTCCTCCTCTTTGACAAAATATGCTGTTGATGAAAATTTCATATAAAATACTCAAATTCCTGCATGAACGCTATCAGAAACGTAGAAAAATTTTCAATTCATGAAATTTTTACTGTCAGTTTTTCCAAAGTAGCAAATAAATCATCTACATTTTTTCGTCAACGTAATCTTGGACTACAAGTCCTGCCATGTTTCTAAAAGAAGACGTCAAAAGCCAGTTCTTTTTCGTTCGGAAGGAAAGTGAAGTTAGTTGAATAACACAAAACATATATTCCAATAATGCTTGAATAAACGTTAAAAGAAATCAATAAAATATTTATTATCAAATCAATCAAGCATTTTATCTATGTTCACTCTCCCATCTTCTGTTTTTTCTACTACTTGAGTTAGCCTGTTAGAGATATATGTTAGAGATATTTTTACTATTTTTTTGCCTTTTACATTTGACCTCAAATACACATAATAACAAAATCACACATAAACAACAGAAAAGCAAACTATTTAATGCCCTTTTAGAACATAAAAGAGCAAAAACTATTTGCCAAAACATATATACAAACAAACACTTGGATGTGAAAACAACAGTGACCTAGAATTGCCGCAGGACTGTGATGGTAGGATACTCATATTTGTTTATGCTTACAACGTGTTTGCTTTACAAGAGCAGAAAGTGGTACTGAAATATAATTTTCATAGAGTTAAATAAACTCAGCTAAACTCTAATTAGCAGTTCCACGTATTTAAATGTAGAGCGCGTTTTTTTTATTGCATCTTATAAATGCTAATAAAATATTTTTTAAGATATTATACCGGAAAATATTAAAAAAGGTTGATGTGTGTTTGAGTGTTTTTCATATGAAATAATTAATTTAAATTATGTTAGTTTATTGCCACTGTTTAATCCTGATTCGACATGCTTTTCTGAAAAATTATCATAAATAAAAAACTATTTAATATTTAGGTGTCGGTCAAAAATTGTTTTATCAAAGAATGTCGAAGTAGAAAAGATGTAGTAAAAGCATAAGAGTGTATATTTTAGTCAAAACACAAAAATAGTGAACTGTAGAAATTCCAACTGTGCCGCATAAAGATTAAAATTAAAAACTGTCTGTTTGAGATGCAGTTCAACAGCCATTTAGCGACCTTAAATAACCTCTTTTTAAAGACTAGTTATTGAACACCAGAATTAATGTAAAGAAACTTACTTGGTTGCACAGTGTAATTGTGGTTAATTCAAAAATGTTGATGACAAAACAAGCATATCACTTGTTTTCTGACAAATTTATTTTTTTTTTTTTTGTTTTTTTACAAATTTCGACACCGTCTGTTAAATTTGCTGTCACTGCATAGATTTTTTTTTTTATTTATCGTGTCAGCTTGTCTGCTAGTGAATTTTTGTTGATATTAAATTTAGTTACGAAGACTGAATAAGACAAGAAGTTGCACACTCACTCAACTGACACATGTGAATGTCGTTATTTTCAACACTTTATGTGCAATGACAGCCACTCACACACAAACACACGCATAAATATACACATGCCTTAATATGCAATAACAAAACAAAACTAACGAGTAACAAAAGTAATTTAGATGATGGATGATTTTGCAAGAATGACGAAAACACAAACAAGAAAATATGCTTCATTCATGAAATATAATACTTATTCATTGACACACACACACACACACATACAAAAACACGTAGCACATCAGATGTTACTGTTTGCTAAGTAATTTAAGAACATACTTATTTCAACATGTTCAACTCATAGAACAATACCAAAAAAAACAGAAGTGGCATGGAATGCTTTATTAAATAATGAAGTTATTCATAGAACTACAATATTATTTGTCTAATTTGTAAGAGTATTTCAATGAATTTCAAACCAGCTTAAATTAATTTCCATGAATTCTCACATTCAAACCATATTTAGACCACTCATACGCAATGGTGTACGGACAGTGTAGTTGAAACAGTTAGATAAAAAAATACTGCTATAGTTATAAGGTGTAAGTTATAAGGTAACCAGCTGTTTATGACTTCCAACTTTTACTTTTGCTACATGAACAGTTCTGTAGAGTATTAAATATCAAACAGTATTCAATGTTGAATGCCTTTTTCTAGCTGTTGACAATGAGTAATGATCAAAAATATAGAGTCAATGATAAAGTGTACAGATGTGTGAACTAACACATCAGTTGTAATAAATTAAATGACAAATTTTGTGTTTTAATTTTTGACATTTAAGCAAAAAGCTACATCACACAATATCTGAAGAGTTAAGACCATTGTCCGAAAGCCACAATTCTCGTCAAGACAAATGAATGATGAACTTTCTTATCATATTCAAGAGTAGAAGTAGTGAGAGTAAGATAAGAAAAATTTAAATTGACAGCGTGAACATACAAAATTGTAACACGCTTTTTAAATATTAACAGGAACAGAAGGGAAATGCAACTTATTTCATTCAAAAGGTACTGTACTGTAAATGAACTGCATGTTTATATCTGATGTAAGCTGTTTCCAACCTTCTAAGAAAAAAATATCAAAAGTAATAATTTCCTCAAAAGCTTTCGTTTTATGCATGAATCAATTATCATTTTTGTAAAAACAAGTGTTTTGAAATCAAAAGTTTGCAATTCCATGTAAATAATTTAGTCGAATTTCAACGGTTTTCCAATTTTTCTAAACTTTGTTTAATTTCTTTCAAAAGTGATAACAATCATAGTTAATCTCTTACAAAAAGTATTTTTTATGAATTTCTATAATATTTTCTTTAGTTATTTAGCGTGTATTTCAACCACATGACAAGTGAGAGAAAACAGTTTGTAATGGCGTTTTCGTTTCTAACAAAAAATGTTGCCTTTTAATTGCCCTTGACTTTTTTCGTGTTCGATTCTAAAATAAGTGCAAGCGGGTGAGTGCAAACGGTGTTCGTTTCTTAAAATGTCACACTCACAGAGGGCAAAAAAGGCGCATTTTCTGCCCTGCGAAACTTTCTCAGGGTAGATGATTGCTCTGCATATTAGCTGTTTTTAACACGACAAGGCAACATTTTTTGGTAGAAACGAAAACGCCATAAGTTTTAGCAAACTTATCGAAAATTACCGATACTGAGAATAATCAAATGGAAACAAAATTCTGAAACGTATATAGATTAGTACCTATACATATCGATAATTTTGTTTGTGACTAACTTATCGGTATTAATTCGTTAGTTTTCGATCACTATTTAGTAATTTTTAATAGTTTTTAATAATTTTTATATAACTAAATACTTTAATAAAGCCATAACTTTTAAATAATTTATAGCAAAATTATCGATAACATTTCGATTCTTTCTAGCAAACTTATCGAAAATTGCCGATACTGAGAATAATAAAATAGAAACAAAATTCTCAAAAGTATATAGATTAGTACCTATACTTATCGATAATTTGATTTGTGACTAACTTATCGGTAATTATTCGATAGTTTTCGATCACTTTTTAGTAATTTTTAATAGTTTTTAATAATTTTTGTATAACTTAATACTTTAATAAAGCCATAACTTTTAAATAATTTATAGCAAAATTATCGATAACTTTTCGATTCTTTCTAGCAAATTTATTGAAAATTACCGGTACTGATAATAATCAAATGGAAACAAAAATCTCAAACGTGTTTAGATTAGTACCTATACTTATCGATAATTTGGTTTGTGACTAACTTATCGGCAATTATTCGATAGTTTTCGATCACTTTTTAATAGTTTTTAATAATTTTTATATAAATTAATACTTTTATATAGCCAAACTTTTAAATAATTTATAGCAAAATTATCGCTATTTTTTCGATTCTTTCTAGCAAACTTATCGAAAATTATCGATGCTGAGAATAATCAAATGGAAACAAAATTCTCAAAAGTATATAGATTAGTTACCTATACATATCGATAATTTTGTTTGTGACTAACTTATCGGTAATTATTCGATAGTTTTTGATCACTTTTCAATAATTTTTAATAATTTTTACATAAATTAATACTTTTATAATGCCATAACTTTTGAATAATTTATAGCAAATTTATCGATAACTTGTCGATTCTTTCTAGCAAACATACTAGAAAATTACCGATACTGATAAGAATCAAATGGAAACAAAATTCTCAAACGTGTATAGATTAGTACCTATACATATCGATAATTTTGTTTGTGACTTACTAATCGGTATTAATTCGTTAGTTTTCGATCACTATTTAGTAATTTTTAATAGTTTTTAATAATTTTTATATAACTAAATACTTTAATAAAGCCATAACTTTTAAATAATTTATAGCAAAATTATCGATAACATTTCGATTCTTTCTAGCAAACTTATCGAAAATTACCAATACTGAGAATAATAAAATAGAAACAAAATTCTCAAAAGTATATAGATTAGTACCTATACTTATCGATAATTTGATTTGTGACTAACTTATCGGTAATTATTCGATAGTTTTCGATCACTTTTTAATAGTTTTTAATATTTTTTATATAACTTAATACTTTAATAAAGCCATAACTTTTTAATAATTTATAGCAAAATTATCGATATTTTTCGATTCTTTCTAGCAAACTTATCGAAAATTATCGATGCTGAGAATAATCAAATGGAAACAAAATTCTCAAACGTGTATAGATTAGTACCTATACATATCAATAATTTGGTTTGTGACTTACTTATCGGTAATTATTCGATAGTTTTCGATCACTTTTCAATAATTTTTAATAATTTTAATTATTTTTAAATAACTTAATACTTTTATGAAGCCATAACTTTTAAATAATTTAAAGCAAATTTATCGATAACTTGTCGATTCTTTCTAGCAAACTTACTCGAAAATTACCGATACTGAGAATAATCGATTATTTGGTTTATGACTTATCGGTATTTATTCGATAATTCGATAAATTATCGATAATTTCTAGCAAAATTTTTTTATCGAAATATTTTCTACCTATAATTAACATTACTAGCAACAAATACTCAAATGGAAGCCACATTTTTGAAAATCGTTGGACAATTTCCCGATTATTTATCCATTACACTAGAGCCCCGACTTGCGTCGTCCCGATTTGCGTCGTTTCGATTTGCGTCGCTTTTTAAAAACTGGAAAAATTCGATTTGCGTCGTTGCAATTTCAAGTTGCGTCGGTCCGAGTTGCGTCGTTTTGACCCCGATTTGCGTCGGTTCGATTTGCGTCGTTTTGACCCCAATTTGCGTCGGTTCGATTTGCGTCGTTTTGATTTCGATTTGCGTCGCTAAAAACGGTTAAATTTTTTACTGGAGCACTGTGGATTACCATTTTTAGCATTTGTAGTGCCAAATGCATCTTTTCTGTCTTTTAGCATTTTTACAACTTCTGGCAACACTGATCGTCACCTGTACTTTAAGAAGTTTTCAAATAGCGTGAAATAAGGGGAATTCCCTTCTCTTTGTTATATAAGTGGTGCTAAGAACAACTGTCTGGTTGTGGTAAGAATTTAGTGTGTGATTCGCCGGAGTACATTAAGGACGTACAAAATGAGTCAAAGTAAAAGAAAAGTAATAAGTTTGGAACTAAAATTGGACGTAATAAAACGTTTTAAATCGGGAGAAAAGGCTGTTAATATAGGAAGAGCTCTTGGACTAGCACCTACAACAGTAAGAACAATTTGCAACAGAGACAGTGATAAAATAAATCAATTATCAATTTAATTTTTGTTTTGTTCTTAATTTATTGTTTTGTTATTTTTTTATAATAATTATAAACATTTGTTGAAGTAAATGAAATAAATAAAAATGTATTCATACTTGTTTTTTATCAAAAATACAAAATTTGTTGTTTTGTTTTGAATATTTTCCCCAATAAATTAAATTTCAGTGCATTTATATAGAAAAAGGTGATTCGATTTGCGTCGTTTCGATTTGCGTCACGTTTCTCCGGTCCCCATTACCGACGCAAGTCGGGGCTCTAGTGTATTGCTTTTATAGCTAATTTATTGGTAATTTTTCAAGAATTGTCGATTGCTTTGCAATTCTTTTAACATTTTTCGATTAATATGTGATAAATAATCAATACTTTCTAGCAAACTTATGGATAATTACCGATGCTTAAAAAAAAAAAAAAAAAAAAAAAAACGTTACTATCGGCAAATAATCGAATTGAACGCAACTTTACAAAAATGTATTAACATTTTTCGATAAATTCTATATAATTGAATTTTTTGTTAACGTATCGGTAATTCATTGATGATTGTCGATCAATTTAAAATCATTTTTATGGTTATCGAAAATTTTGCAATAAAAAAAAACAACAAATTGGCCATTTCTGCCCTTGAAAGGACTTTGACCGAGCTTCTTATGATCAATTGTGTTGTTGTGCTGTTAAATGTTTGTTCGCAATTGACCCAGAACAGGACCTACTTGTTTTATGCTTACTCCATACGGCTAAAGTTCATATTCTCAATAAGCTTTCCATGGCATTATTTACTCTCTGAGGTTTGCCCTTGTCTGCAGAGAGGTGGCGACCGATCTGAAAATTTTTTATTAAAAAAAAGCTTTGTCACGAGTGGGCATCGATCTCGGGCTCCGGGCATGCAAGCCACACACTAAACACGCATGCCGCGGTCACCACCAAACTTATCGATAATTTTCGGTCACTTATCTATATTTTTCAAATTTATCAATATTCAAAGGCAACAATATCCTTGTCCTTATTGATAATTCAAGTTTTGCTTACTTATCGGTAATTTCTTGATGGTTGCCAATCAATTTACAATCGTTTTATCGATATCAATAACTAATTACTAATTTTCAGCAATCTTATCGATATTTACCGGTCACTTTTCGATAACTTTCAAATTGGTCAACACTTAAAGGATGTTTACCCTTGTCTGCAGAGAGGTGGTGACCGATCCGAAAACTATTTATTAAAACAAAACTTTGCCACGAGTGGGTATCGATATCGGGCTCCGGGCATGCAAGCCACACACTAAACACGCATGCCACGGTCACCTATAATTCTATCATTTTCAAATTTATCGATATTCAAAGGCAACGTATCTTTGTCCTAATCCTTGTCCTTATTGATAAATTAATGTTTTTGCTAACTTATCGGTAATTTCTGTCAATCAATTTACTATCGTTTTAATATTTATCAATTATTTTGCGAGTATAATCCCCTGCAAAATTATCGATACAAACAGATCATTTTTCGATAACTTTCAAATTCGATACTTAAACGCAAGGTGTTTTCCTTCTTTGCCTTATCTTTTTCCATATCCTTGTACTTATCGATAATTTCATTTTTGGTAACTTATCGATAATTCTTTAAAGATTTTCGATAAATTTACAATCATTTTAAGATTTATCGATAATTCTACGACAATTTACAGCAAACTATTCGATAAGTACCGATCACTATTTGATAATTATCAAATTTATTGATACTCAATAGCAATGTATCTTCCTCCTTAGCCTTATCTTTATCCTTATCGATAATTTAATTCTGTAATGCTTGTCGTTGAAATTAAAATCGTTTTCAGATTCATCGATAATTTTGCAATAGCTTATCGATAATTTCCAGCAAACTTATTGATAATTACCGATCACTTTTCGATAAATTTCAAATGTTTCGTTACTTAAAGATAACATATTTTCCTCCTTTGCCTTATTCTTCGCCTTATCTCTTTCATAATGCTTGTTTTATATATTGATCTAATCCTTGTTTTTATCTAATCCTTAACTTCCTGTTATTATCGTTTACTTAAATCTTTTCCTTATACTTATCTCAATTTTTGTCCTTATTCTTGTCACTATCCTCATCTTCATCCTTTAATAAAAACTTGTTTTAAATCTATGCAACGATATGACATTTTTGTTGCATAATCTTTCAAGTTTATGATCCACGATCTGATGATGAAATAATTTTTGTTTATTTTTTATTTCTTACTTTAAACATGTGCTACCTTATTAATTAAGTTTCATAACACTAACAGTAGCTAACAGTAAAAATTTCATGTAAATGCATACAATTGAAATTTAAAAGTCACCGCTACTCAAAGAACTCTATAAGCTCTATGAAAAAATGTTGAGAACTCTAATGACAAAAGCATACAAAATTTGATTTGGTTTCTCTGCCTTTTCTTTCACCTCAGAACTTTAATTAATTATTTGAAGCTTATTCACTGAATTTCCTGGAATTTTTAATAAAACTGCAATATAATTTATACAAAAAAAAAAATAATAAAATAAATGTCTTCAAAGTTTTTCCGCATAACACTTGGCATAAAATTATATTTTTAATATTAAAGCTTATTGCATGGAGATTAGCTTGAAAACGCTTGAAATTCTAGGAATAAAAAGATTAAATACTTTAAATTTATGTTGAGAATAAAAAATAAAAATAAAATGCTACACAATGATAGCAACAGTGGTCGAGTTGCTATCATTGTACATATTCGTCCTTAATTTTTTTATTCTTTTTCTTCTTCTCTACTTTGAGAGCATGAACGGAAAAATAATATTTATGTCTAGCTTATAAATAAACAACAGTATTTTGAACTCGTTTATTTGAATTATGATAGAATCTTTATTAAGTCAAATTTCTTAAATATAACATTGAGTTAGCAAATATATTAAAAGCTTTGAAGCTTTTATGGTAGAAATAAATTTAAGGCAACCTTATGACTTACATAAGCTGCAAAAAACACGTCTCTGTGATTTCTTCTACTTTCGTTTGTCTGACGTTTAATAAGAAATATGAAATGACATCCACTCGGTCCTTTTTCTTATTTATTTATTTAAAAATTTTTCACTTGATGCTTTGCAATGAACAATAATTTTAAATTTTTTTCAACGACTGCTAATAAATTTTTTTCAGAGTTTCACCTTTTTTTTAGATGTCTGAAACTGTGAGAAATACTCCGCTTGTCTTGGGTATCCAACGAAGCACGTGTGTTTTTTATTTTCTTATTATTTTTGTATTTAATGCAAGATTTGATTTACTTCTAAATATTGTAACGGCGTTACAAAATCTACTAGTTGAATACCTACCAGCATAATATATAACAGCAACAACTACTTGAACACAACGAATACCTGCCAGCATAGTATATATAACAACAACAACACCACAACAAGTTAAACACACACAGCCAACGCATAGCAAACCAGCCAGCATAGTGTGCAGCAACAACAACATCACAACCAGTCAGACACACCGCCAACGCATGATAGATACACCATCAGTTATAAGCAGAATTTGTATAACATGCAATATAATTCACAACACGTTTTGTAAATAAACTATTTAAGACGTGCCAACTGTGTTGACAGTGAGGACGGCTCGAAGGCGTAGTGTCTTGTCCGTCTCATACTTGGCAACGAGTAAACTAATTTTTTGAGCAAAACACCGAGAGGCGGGTTGCTCGTTTCATACATTGTAGTTAGATTCTTTATTGTTGCACTCGGTCGGACTTCACCGTCGGCTTCGGTCGATTTGATACCCTTCCGAATATTTTATAGTTGTGTTTGTTGCACTCGGTGGGACTTCACCGTCGGCTTCGGTCGATTGGATACCCTTCCGAATATTTTAAAGTTGTGTTTGTTGCACTCGGTCGGACTTCACCGTCGGCTTCGGCCGATTGAATACCCTTCCGAATACTTAGCGTGTTGCACTCGGTCAGACTTCACCGTCGGCTTCGGCCGAATGGATACCCTTCAGAGTGTCTAATAGTTGTGTTTGTTGCACTCGGTCGGACTTCACCGTCGGCTTCGGCCGATTGGATACCCTTCCGAATACTTAGCGTGTTGCACTCGGTCAGACTTCACCGTCGGCTTCGGCCGAATGGATACCCTTCAGAGTGTCTAATAGTTGTGTTTGTTGCACTCGGTCGGACTTCACCGTCGGCTTCGGCCGAATGGATATCCCTCCGAACACTTAGTTTGTCATATTAGTTACCCGTTAGGGATTATATAAATTAAGAATATGCTATATTTATAATTTTTATTGAAAAGAAATATATAATATATATATATAAGTTATTTATACAATTTATGAAATATATATATTCTACATAAGACATTAAAATTACATTGTATAATTTAATGCTGCAAAAGATGTATGTATTTTACTTTTGTATGTAATAATTCTACGGTATATTTTCCAAATCCAACGCACTCTGTCGAGCTCTGTTAGTCAAGCCCAAGGTTGATTTATTTAAGGTTGCGTACATTTTTTGACGCATCCTTATTTTATGTAAACAAAAATATTTTGACGTTTGCAGAGTAGGGTTTTGTGCTGCTCGAGAAAAAAAAAGTATTTTTCAGGGTTTTGTGCAGTTTTCTGTTTTATTGTGTACACACTAAGTCAAGATGTGTTAAATTTTTAATTTTTGTCAAAATTGGAAGTAAAAGTGGTTTTTACGATCACCGTTGTCCAATGCAATGAAAGTTTCGAATATGAAAATATTTATTTGGTCTGTCTCTCTTGATTTTCTTAATATATATTTATTTCCTTTAACCCTTTTTTAGGGCATAGTACTGAAATCCTTCAATCAAAACTAAAATTATGGGGGTAGATCAAACTCAATGACTTAATTTTATCAGGACATCCGAATAAAAAAGGACTAATAAAAGTACTAAACAAAAATTTTAGTATTCTGTTTACCAAATAGTACTACAAAAAACTACAAATAGTATTATATTCAGGCAACCGTATCAGTTCTTTACTCAAATGACTACGCTCTTTTGCTCTCATTTCAAAATAAGGGTGCCGAAATGAGAAAACGTCAAAAATGTATGCAACCTTATATAAATAAGCCTTGAGTCAAGCCGCATAAAACTCGCCACGAACGCAAATCATCGATATTTACCGAAGCACCGAATCCTGAATATTACAGAACCAGTAATCACCGAGGCAGAGTCAGAGAGGGTAATTGTTGGAAAATTACAGCTTGATACCCACGAATGATTGTTGTTGTGTATTTGAAAAGACTTATGTACAAAATATATATACCTATATATCCATAATTAAGCATAAAGATTATTCAATAAAACTGATTGTACTTGAAATATTAAAACCAACAAGTCTTTTTATTTAACGGAGGTTCAAGGGTCCTTCGTTTGACTCTGGAGCGGCTGAGTCATACCTCAGCCTTTGAGAAAACCCCCTTACAATATTAAAAATTGAACATAAATGAAGCTACTATTTGCAAACAATACATTTTTTAAGGATGGCCATAACTTCTTTGTCTTGACCCTTTTTGATATTTCATAACGGTGGCGTTTTCGTTACTATTCTGAAGCAAAAGCTATTAGTTCAGTAATTTTACTTGTCTCCATCTTTAGTGAAATCATTACCTTTAATAAATATTTGAACATGTCAACGCTTGATAACAGTTTGAAATCAATGTTTTTGTCACTTCTACCAGATCCAGTTGTCATGTCAGTAGTCTGTAATTTTTTCACTGTGTTATTTGATGCCACGTTCTGTTTTTATGCTCTTGTTTTGCTTTTAAATTGTTACTTAAATTTGAAAGAAATAGCTTATTTAATCTTAACTGCCTATTAAGAAAGATTGCCTTTTTTCATCTATAAGAATTGGTCACGCTTACGATATAAAGACATCTGAGCAGCCTTTTTGATATCCGCCGGATGTTGTTTATTATGGCAGCTGGCATAAAAATGTTGACTGCTTACGGCATTTACATCCGTCGTTTACATATGAAATGTCTTAATCTGTGTGCTCTTTCATATTGAAAGTTGGTTTATTGAATAACGTATTTTTAATGTCGCATCAATGTAAGGAATTTTTATATATAATTTTTTTTTTTCATCATTAGATTTTTTTGCATACGGCATTAATGTGCTGAGCGTTAGCAAGAGTGTTGCTGTTGCCATTTGTTCTGGTATCTGGTTAAGAATACCCTACAAAAACAAGGCTGTGCTTAAAGCATGAATTGATTTTCTTTTTTCTATTTGCCTGCTAAATGAAATTTAAATTTCTTTTACTAATTTTAAGTTGACAGTTAAATGACATATTTATATAAAAATTTCCGATTTTATTTATTACTCTTTTCAATGCGTTAGCTTTTCGTCTTGAAAGCAAAAATTTGTTCTTTAAAAAATTATTAAAATTTAAGTATCTCTCATAAACGTTGTCGCCAACATTTACTTTGAAAAATTAAACCACCAAATTGCTTGCCATCCTGTTTCCGTCGCCGCTTGTACACACAAATTAAAAATTTGTTGTTAATGAATGAGTAAAAATTTAATAATAATACCCACCAAAAGCCATTCTAAGGTTGCCACCAAAATTATGCTGAGAGGTAGGGAAAAACACACCCTCATTGAAAGGATTCAAATGAGCAGCAGAACAAAAAGTACGCGTCAAAGTGTCACTTATTTTAAGGGCGCAACAATTTGTCAATGTTAAAATGAAAAATGAAAAAAACAAAAAAAAAAAAAAAAAAACATAATAAAAGTCATTCTATTTTCTTTTCTGCCCTTTTAGTGTTAAATACAAGAATGATAATTGTCATTAACCGCTGATGCGTCGTCATTGCCTTCATTATTAGGATTCTTTATTATTCCTTTGTAAGAGTTGACAAAAATTAAGGCACAGTTATTTGATGTTTATCATTAAAATATAAATTTTGAATTAATGAAATCACTTCAACAGTCTTCAACTTTTTGCCACACGTGTAGACATTGTTATAAAATATAAATAAATTCAACCACCATCTCTTGTTTGAGATTAAGAAAAAAACTCTACTTTATTCTATTCCAACCAGAATATCTTTCGAAAAATATAATATTTAAGAGTTTATCCTAAGAAAAGTATATGATGCGAAATGACGGATGGATTTCTTAAGAAAAATAAAAATACACAAACTAAACAGATAGCTTGACTTTTCCAATTGGCTATCTATCGTATTAGTTACAAACAATTTCCATTGAAACATCATTAAAACTCAATGATTTCTGAAGTGAAAATATATGTAACTACATACATGTGTAGAAAAGATCTTAAGATATATATGACACAAAGTTGATAGAATTCTTATATCGATATTCGTTTTTGTACGATGGCATGCTGCCAGAAGCTACTAAGAAGCACGCTGAGTAGAAAGTTTTTATTAACTTCTGTTAACTACTTAACTCACATGCTCAGCACAACACATGAGCTGCTCGCTGACAAAACTTGCCACTTCGATGTCGACGATTTCCTTGTTGGCCGGATACTTAAGCATCATAAATCTAAAGTACTTCGAGCGATAGCAGCAGCAGCAGCAGCTGGAGCAGCAGGAGTGCTGGAGTGGCAGCAAAATATACAAATAAGAAATTCAAAGATTTGCTTGCTAGCTGCGTAAAATAATATCATGTGAAGCTGTTCATATTTATCGGTATCATTGTGTTGCTTGCAAAGCACACTTAAGCCAAGCAAACTGACACAAATGAGCTCATGCGCACACACACACACACACACAAATACACTAACTCAAACTACAACACATGAGCGAGATGTTGCGGACGAGCAGAGGAAACTGTCTGCTGTTGCTTTAATTTATCGGAAAATGTGTGACAAGATATTTTAACACCACACAAGGCGCTGTAGTGTGTAGCTGTTGTGTAGTGGAGCAAAAGAAAAACAATTTGTATTTTGCAATGTCCTAAATATAACTTATATTAAAGGAAGAAAAAATTAATTGTGTTTGTTTTATGCACAAAGATTGCTTTGTTTACACAAAAGATACTACTTTAATAAGCTGGGCTCTGGCACATCTTTCAGATACACAACTGTTGTCTCTCTTCGCTACTTGCCAGTAGTATTTGAGTCTTGGTTAGTCTGGTTTTATGCAAATTCTACGTAACAACAACTTAAATCAATTCAGTCTAGATTGACAGAAGCCACAGAGAAAATGAAAATCAATAAATGCTAATCATTATTGCTGCATTGAAAGACAGTTTAATTAAAATATTTAGCTATACAAGAGAGTTCTACAGCAAAAGCATCAACATCTACACTTATACCGTTTTTACAAATTGTATCTTATAACTGGTATTTTATACCTTTTTCTGTTTCCTCATCGTATCGTCTTTTTGCACTATTATATCAGTATCTTTATTCTGCTCCGTTTACGAATCAATCGTCCTTCAAAGGAATTTATATAATATAATTGCCCATTTTGAACGCTGTTGCCATTTATTCAGCTGTCTAAAAATATGTTCATTTGCATATTTATTTATCTTTCTTTATCTTATTTTGCCATTCCTTAAATACATTGATAATCAAAGCGTATAAACCAAAGAACATCTGAGAAAAGAACAAAATTGAATGAGTCAATAATTAAGTCCTTGTCCACTAAGTGCTGAGTGTACAGTTGTTGTTGTACGCAAATATTTGGGCGTGTGTTAGCGAGTCTGGTAAACGGAACAGACTGCATTGCATTGCTACAGCACAATAGCACATAAATCGAAGAAGCGCTTAAACCGTAACAAAAATTTCATGAAATGCTGAATAAAAAGTAGATGTGCTCAAACTGAAATCAGTGGCAAGGTTTGGAGAGTATTTTATTAAGATTAATATTCATAAAACGGTGCTACGAAATCTTAAGAGCTATGAAAGAGTTATGAAAGCTAAAGCTCTTAAGCTTTCATAACTGATTGTACATAATTCACGAATTTTTTTTCTATCACCTCTAAATTTTCTGAAAAACCTATTTGAAGGAAAAACCAAGTACCTTGTTTAGCTAACAATTAGCCTTAAAATATGGAAAGCATTTATAAATTTTTTGAGATGTAAGAATAATACACGGTGGTGTCGCGGCGAAAAGTTTTGCTCAATAAAAAAATTTGTCTGATCGGTCACCACCTCTCTGCAGACAAGGGCAAACCTCAGAGAGTAAATAATGCCATGTAATGCTTCTTGAGAACATGAACTTTAGCCGTTCGGAGTCGGCATAAGACATGTAGGTCCAGTTCTCGGTCAATTGTGTGCAAACATTTCATAACACACACAACACAATAGATCATAAGAAGCTCGGACAAAGTCCTTTCAAGGGCTGAAATGGCCAATTTTTTTTTTTTTTTTTTAAAATAATACAACTTTGAGTGCAAACCGTTAAAATTTGACTGAGTTGTTTGCTCGGAAAGTGGAATTTTTGGTTATGGAACTGCATTTTTTGGACAATTGACATTTGAGGAATGCATAAAAGATAATTTTGGTTAAAAATTTTTTTCAATCAATTCATAAACTCTTCTCAAACTAAATTTCAAATCGATTTAATGGCGAATTTTTGTACAAACATTTTATTTCTGTTTTAAAAGCTTGGGAACCTCTTGAAGCGAAATAACAATTTTTAAAACAGGTTTGTACATCAACAGCCTAAACATAATTTAATGAAAAATCGGTCCATTGGTCTTTGTGGAGTTAAAGTCACAAAAAAAACCTTAGCCTATTAATTATCTTAGATATTAATACGTGAACATTAAAGTTTGTCGTACGCTTTTTTTGTATTAATTAAAACTCAAAATAAATGAAACTTATATCATTCGAAAGGTTTTGTTGTCCAGATGTGCAGAATGTATATATAAATGACTAGCAACCCTCCGCGGCCATGCTCGCAATATGTTTTAATATAAAAAACAATGTCTTATGTAATTTGTTGTATTATTGTTTAAGTATTGTCATATGTATTCAAAATTAAAATTATTTTAAATCTTATATAAATTCATTATTTTCGGTTGTTTTCTGATATCAGGTAGAATAAATCTATTGGATGGATTTCCTATCCTAAAAAGACCAAAATAATACGGAAAAACAGTTCTGCATTAGATAATCACGGACATTTAAAAGGATGGACCTTGTGCTCGGTTTTTTATCAAAGTAAAACTCGTTGGTACAGAATTATAAACTTATATCCCCTTAAATGTGAGGGAATCAAAGGGATTCGAGGCATTAAAATATTTTCTCCTCTGCTGGACCAGTCAGAATAATACCCTTAACACGTAACCGAACTCCATTGCATACAAATTCGAAAGTAAGTCATCTTTTGTTTTCAGTGCATTGCTCAAGCATGAAGTAAACTTTATGCCAGTATCCAACTGTCAGAACTGTTGAAGCAAACGTACCAGTTTTAAGTTACCGCGAAGTTGCACTCGAATATTCGTGCACAATTGTACAACTTGCTCTTTATGCCAAAATAATGACTTTTAAAGAAGCTTCTTCAAAATCGCCCGAACTCACCGGAAAAAAACAAAATTATCCGAGCTTCATTAAAATGAACGAATATCTCTTTCGTTAAGGACATTAATTCGTTCTTATTATTCTCGATTTACATATGAAAGTTATGTTACTGTAGAAACCTTAAAAATAACCTACATAGCTTTTTAAAATAACTATTACCGACCCTGTGTAAAAAAAGTTATTGTGTGTTTGCGATAAGAAATTTGCTCATAAAATCCGCGTGTCTTTGATTAATTATAACTTTTATACTCATCTAACCCCACTTCTATGGAAACATATTTTATTTTATCACGAAATAGCCGCGAAAAATTTAAGGGACTCTGTTTTATTTTTAAATATTACTGAAAACCAAATAGAGCAACTTTGAAAAAGTTTACTCTTTTTTATTTTATACCTCAGCCTTTGAAATAAAACTCGTTGTAATAGTTTTTTACAAAATGAATGACAATATCGATAATTTACTTCTTTCAATAATAATTATTTCTTAATCGTTTCTGATTTAGCAAAAACGGTACAAAATTTTAACCGTTAGACTAAGTCGACTTTGATAAGTATCGAATCCTAATGAAAAATAAAGCAATTTATGAGATATCATGTTAGATGTTCAACTGTTGTTTAAAATCGTAGATAGAAGATATTTTCACTTTTTAATAATTTAAAATTCAAAGTGAAAATTTTATTTAAATCAATGATATAGTTCATGAGTTATTAAACAAACCAAAAAAACGAATCTTTAAGATTAATTTTTATGTAATTCCATAGATATATTCAAGCTCTTTTATACTGCAAGTTGAAACCATTTTTATACCATAAAAATATAAGGTGATGTGATTAAATTTCTGCAAACGCTTGTAACGCATAGAAATAAGCGATTCCGGTAAAGAAAATTTTATATATTCTTGATCAGGTGTCATCTCATGAGTCGATTTATTTATGTCTGTTTATCCGTTCGTCTGTGTGTTGTCCATAAGCATAGGATAAGAAGCAGTTGGGATAACTCCATTTTGGTAGACATATTGAAATGGATCCAAGATCTGCACTTTTGAATATTTTTGGAATTCACCCATGGACACGCTTACCTCCCCTATAACCCAAATATTTAAAACTCCATACATAAGCTTATGTTTGGCCAAAAAAGACACAATTTGGTTTATATTTTATATCAAAACTAAGATGTGTTAAAAATAATGTGTGCAATACGAATAAACTTATACCTTTTTAAAATATTAAACTTTTGGGAAATGAATACAAAAAAAATTCTTTATCCCTTAAAATGCTTACAAATAAACATATAAAAAACCCATGAAATGCTTGTGAATATACATAGTACAAAAAACCTAAGTGAATCTTTGTATTGTATCCTTTTAAGGCAAATGGTCTTCAAAACGTCATGCTCTTTAATTTTAGCCTTTAATTTTAACAAAAATTTCGATTTCCACACAGTAGAGAGCGAGTAACAATTCTACTGTTTTTATTTGTGCAGAAAAAAATTTTCAGTTTCATTTTTATATAATAGTATAGATATATCTGATAGAAGGGTTCCCAACCTTCTAAGAGAGAAATGCAATTTTTGAGAAAAAACCCGCTCTTTGAATAATATGAAATTTGGTTGGTTGGAATTTGGTGGTTTGGTTGGGAGAGCTTTTGAGTTGGTCGAATTTGAATTTTTTTTTTAAAGTAACAATTTTTTAAAAAAATGTAGTTTTATCCATTCGTCAATTGTTAAATTTGTAAAAAAAATGTGTTTTGAATTCAAAAATTTGACTTTCAGTTTTTCTAATTTTTTCTAAAAGTTTGTTAAATTTTCTTTTAAATGTGATAAAATTACAGCAAAGTTCTAACCAAAAGTTTTTTAATGAATTTTTTTAATATTGTCGTAAGTTATTTAGCGTGTGTTTCAACCAAATGCCAAGAGAGACAAAAAAACTGTCTCAAATTGAATGTTCTAAATTCTGAAGCAAATATCTCCGCCATCTGTGAATAGATTTTATTTATTTCTTTTTTTTGTATTTAAGTCTTATCAATGAAATTAAAAAAACTTTGGAAAATAATACCGTTTTTTATTTGTTTATAACAGGGACCGAAAATAACTGTTATTTTACAATTTTTAAATGAAAAAGACACAATGAAAATATTTTCGAAGGACTTTTTCAAATATACCATTATGATACAAATGGCCTCAGCTTCACGAATATTAAGTGCCTTTTAAATTTTCGACTGATTCTACAAAGTTAAAAATTAACTGTTATTTTTTGCCTTTTATTTTTTCGGACAAAAATAACGGTTACTTTTGACTTTTATTTTATCGGTCAAACATAACAGTTATTTTGTGAATTTTATTTTTTCGGTCAAAAATATCAGGCACTTTGTAGTTTTTTAAAGGCAGCTTGACCAATTAAAAAACTATTAATACCATACACTAGTCAGAAAAAGTTTGCGTACAGAGATTTAAGTAATCAAATTTAACCTAAAAAGGCACCAAAAGAAAAATGTAGGAACAAAAATATCTTTTTACTTTATTTATTGTACTTCAGTGTTTAATTAAGTTAATAATTTAGAATACAATAGTTAACCAAAACAAATTTCTTAAACAAAAACAAAGTTTTAAGTTGAATTCATATCAGAAAAAGTCTGCGTACAAAACAAAAATTTTTTTTAAAAAATTCATAAAAGAATATAATTGAACAGTTTAATAACGTGTTGGGTATCCTTTACGCTTAAGAACCTCCTCCAATCGTTTCGGCATGGATTGCACAAGCTTAGCTGTTTCATCTCTGGTGATGTTGTTCCACTCCTATTGCAGAACTTCCTGTAGCATATTCTTGGAGGTGATGTTGTGCTGGCGAATTTTACGGTCTAATAGGTCCCACAGATGCTCAATTGGATTGAGGTCTGGGGACTGGGGTGGAGTTTTTAACTGCTTTGGAGCATTATACAGCAACCAAAGCTTAACAATTTCAGCAGTGTGCTTTGGGTCGTTGTCCTGCTGGAAGTAAAAACATTTTCCAAACCCAGTTTCTCGGCGCTCTGCTTTAAATTTGTCTTTAGAATGTCCAAATACATCCACTTATCCATAGTTGACTCTATGAATTGCAATTGGCCTACACCATTTTCAGCCATGCACCCCCAAACCATTATTCCACCGCCACCATGCTTAACTGTGGCCGCTAGGTTCTCCTTGTTGAGAGCAGTACATGATTTTCTCCAGTCTAGCTTACGTCCCTTGATGCCGAAAATGCAGAATTTGCTCTCGTCCGAAAAAATCACCTGTTTCCAGAACTCTGGTGGCTTGTTTAAATGCTCATTGGCAAATGCAATCCGTTTTTGACGATTAACAACGGAAATAAACGGCTTCTTACGCGCAACACGGCTACGATAACCATTCTTTTTTAAAATCTTGCACACGGTATCGCTGCATATGGTTTTTTGGAATCTTTCCTTAATGTCCTGCGCAATTTTCGATGCTGTTATTTTTGGATTTTGACGTACGCTTTGAATAATGTGACTTTTTTCCCGAATTGTCAACTTAGAGGGGCACCCAGTACGCGGCTATGGTGCGAATCCACCAGTCGATTGAAAACTTTTAACAACTCTTTGAATTGATGAATGTGTTCTTCCCACTGTTTGTCCAATATCGCGGTATGTTTTCCCCTCTTTCCACAATTTCACAATGATTTTCCTCTCACCTGTGCTTATTTCTTTTCTTTTTGAACTCATTGTTTAAAACTTTCGCAAACTTTTTTTTAAAAGAACTAAAAATTATCAAAACGTTACAATAAAATCAAAACGATTTATTCACACACTTTGTAGAGCGAAAGCATTGACGTCAAGTTTGGGAATCCCCGTTTTCAAATCTGTACGCAAACTTTTTCTGCCCTATGGAAGCGACTTTTGACAGATAATTATCGATAATAAGTTGCCAGATTGATAGTTTGCAAACTATTCATAAAATTTTAATTAATATTTATATAAGAAAATGACTATAAAAATAAATATGTTTGTAAGTAAAATAATGAAATTGTGTTTATGTAAAGAGACGAAAATAATGGTATCAATAGGTTTTTAGTCGGTAAAACAGCCTTTGAAAAAATAAAAATTGCCTGATATTTTTGACCGAAAAAATAAAAGGCAGAAAATAACTGTTATTTTTGACCGATAAAATAACAGTAAAAAATAACTGTTATAATTGCCCGAAAAAATATAAGGCACAAAATAACTTTTATTTTTGTCGGAAAAAATAAAAGTTAAAAAATAATAACAGTTAATATGTGACTTTTTCGATAAAAACCATAACCGGTACGGTCCCTGGTTTATATTTAAATTATTCCTTTTAAAAAAATACCATAAAATTTGATTTATTATAAAAATATGGGGTAAAAATGATTTTTGTTGTAAAAAAAAAAAACTCAAAATTGCATTTTTGATTTTCTTTCAAAGTCTATACCGAATTTCAGGTGAATTTATTTTGTCTTGACACCAAATTAATAAATTGTCCGTGCCATCAAAAAATCAAGGCTACCCCCTATGATTTCTTTAACAAAATTAAAATTTTTTAATTGTTGTTTTACTGTTTTTGAACAAAATAATAATATAAAAAAATAATATTTTTGAAGAAATTTTGAAGAAAGCCTCGAACTTATTTTAATCATCTCGCATATAATTATAAATACTTAGGCAATCAATAAATTAGTCGAATTTCGACCCCAGGCGATACCAGTATAGATAATTACGTCAACATACTTCTTTGATATCGACTAAACATTACTTAAAATTACAACAACAAAATTACAACAAAATTTTCTTATGAAAAATTGATACCATCGTGTGTGGTTTTGTAAGAGCTTTCGTTTGGTACCAAATTTGTAAATGTTTCCATGGGAAAATAGCGAAATTATTTGAAACCATCATGATTTTTGAACGCGAATTTGAAACCATCGATTAAGCACGTATAAAAAAATACGTCGACCTTGGATTTTTGTCTTCTATCACATATCCGAAAATCATTCAAATCGGAGACTGTCACCTGGGTACCTTTCCTTGTAAGTCAATGAACTCAACCTGTCAAATTTAACGAAATGATCGAAAAAATTTGATATTTTGCTTGCTCAATTTATCATGCTTACTTTTAAAGTTTTCTTTGTTTTGGTCTCGATAAGAAGTCCATAGTTGAGTGTTATTAATTTATTTCCTAATTTTCGGAAAATCAATAAAAAATACGTGCAAAATTAACAAAAAAATCGGAACAAAGAGTCAAAGTTGAAGAGGTAAACGAAATTTTATGTCTACACTTACGAGCTCTGGATAGAGTTTTTAATTTAGTGGGTTCGTATGGAGCGTGGGCGTTTTCTTGAACAAATTATGCCCATTTTCTGAGCACACCTTAGCTTTAACATAAGACATACACATGGTTTTATTACACTAAGTTTTATCCCTGTAGCTAAAATATAAGCCTATTTATAGAGTTTTCAATATTGTGGGTTGTAATCGAGGTGGGCGTGTTTGTGGGCGGATAATGTCCATGTCCATGTAAAATGTAAAAACAACATTTTTGGCTAAACATCAAAAATATTCGTCAAAAATATTCAGCTATTAGGACCGAAGCCGAATATTCGATCGGGCACTATTAAGAACGTACCTATACATTGGCCCAATGAACCATTCACTTACTTTTTGCAATAAATGTACGGTTCTTAAAAAGCATGAACGGATAAACATTGAGCCCAAGCATTCTCTGACGCAATGTTAATGATTTTTACATTGAAACAGTGAATTTATTCATGGCTTGAATGTACGTTTCTGATTTTATTTATTTCATCAATAAACAAGGATTACTCTATTTCAAAAATACTATTATAGCACATGAAGCTCTCATTAGACTCTAAGCCAATTTTCTAAGCTATGTATTTCAACCTCACTTCAATTTTATAAATTTCAGTTTTAATTTTCATTCTTTTTAAGTTATCAAATTTTCAGCTCACTTCAGCTTAACTTTTATTTATATTACTTTCTTTTAGTAACATTACTTTTTGCCAGCCTCACTGTTTTTGCTGTGTGTCTATTAAGAAAAATTTATTTTGCTCATTACACCCCATCTGCGACCATGCGAAGTGCTTTTAAGCATGTTTTGAAAATACTATTTTCATCATTGTTTATTGGTTTTACGCTGCACCATTTTGCCACCACAGCTTTATGGGTTTATTTTTATTTAAACTGAACGCTGTAACTGTTGTTGTAACGTTTGTTGTTGTTGGAACAGCTTTAACCATCATTATTTTACAAACTGTGCGATTATTACCTCGAGCTAAATGGAGCTGCCAACTTTTGGTTGAACAAGTTTCAGCGCAGGAAAGCAGCAAAGAACCGAATCAGTGGCGGATGTTCGATTATAAGCTGCGAATTCTTCAGAATTTCTATGATTATAAAAAATTTAAATTGTACAAGTTGAAAATAACTACTGCAAAAGTGGCGTAACTTTTTATGTGTTTTTTTTTTTTGTTTGTTTGTTTGTGTGCTCCAGCTTAAAACCGCTTCTGAATAAATTAACGCTTTATCAAGAATTTGTAAATAATTAGATTTATTGACCAATTTTAAAAAGCTTAAAAGTTTTTTGCTGTTCAGTTTATTAAGTTAATACTTTGTTAATATTTTACGGTCGTGAGTTGTTTACTTATTTGCAGTAACTTTTAAATTATTTTATGCTAGGTAGATAATGCAAAAAAATTTCTTAAATTTGTATTCTTACATTTTTCACAAATGTTGGTAATTCATTAACAGTTTAAAACTTTAAACAGTTTAAAACTTTAATCAAACTTTTATGTAATAAATTTTAAACTTGATCATTTTGACAGGAATTAATGTAATTGAAAAAACAACTGAGTACTAAATAAAGTTTTAACTTGGGTCTAACTTAATTTGCTGCAATACATGATTTCCTTAATATCTTACAATCTCAAGTTTAAATTATGCAGATAAATTTAATTTTTATGTATTCTCAAGAAAAGCATTTTGTACTTACATACATCTTCATTTATAGCCACAGTTTCGAATAGTATTGCCACAAAAATTACTCCCTAAACAACAACAAACAGAGACTATAAAAATTCATGACCGTTTAAAATAATTTGTAACATTAACAACGTTGAAACCCATTTAATCAACCTCAATTCACTGTGAGTCAAAAACCAAAGAAATATCGAGCGAATATTGATTTTAGAGGGGCCATGTTGGTATTTGTATTTTTATTTTTTATTTTTTTTTTTTTTTTTGCACGCACTATAATTTTGTAATTCTATGCCAGCACAACCAAACACACACATACACATAATAAAACACTTACCATAGCAATTTCAGATAGAGCCAAACAGTCGCTGTTCTGTTGGGGTAAAAAGGGCAACATCAATAACAACAACTACAACAACAACAATGCCAGTAATAGTCACAATATTTTCTCTAGTGCAACATTTGCTGCGCTCTCTTGACCCACTCGGAAAACATCTGATGCATATTCTTGTTGCTGTTGCTGTATGTATTTTGCTTGCAATTTATCACTGTGCTTGTGTTCTCCTTTCATCTCTCGTGTTTTTGTTGTTTATTGTTTTTTTATTTTAGTCTTACACAAGTTCAAATTCGCATGCAGCCAACATCTTATGAATCCTTGAACTTTGTGCACTCTATGCAAATCAATTATGTAGCTGCGCGTGCGTGCATAAATGTTTCTATGCTTGTTCGCCTAAAAATATGCTCATACTTTGTTTTAATGCATTGTTCTCTTGACAATTGTCAATGCAAGGTAAGACAGACATTTGAGTGCATTGCCAGGATTTATCTTAAGATTATATTCTAAGCAGTAAGCGTAAAATGTAGGTTAGCATCCATTAGTTTTGAGTAGCTTAGTTGTAGTTCTCGTTACCAAGGTTAAGTTCTTAGCTTTTCTTACGGATTAAGTAGTTGCTAAGAAAAGCATAAAAGTTAATTTTCAGACCACATTTTTAACCTAACGAAGCTTAAATCAACATTTCAACAAGTCTGTGAGATAGCATTAACTTAGAAGTTCAAAAAGGACTTCATTTCGGAGCTGAAGACTATAGAAGTATTATGCAGATGATAAATGCACCAGTGACAATACCGTACTACAATTATTAAATGTTTAATCACTCATGATGGGAATTATATGATTGTGCATATCAGTGGCGTAGATAGCTTTTGGTTCTGGGAGGGGTCCGCAAAAAGTGATGACCTGTCAGACGCTAAGTTAAGTAAATACATACTTGTTTTTGTTTTCTTTTGTTGACTTTTTTCACTCCCAGCGAACTTTCCTATAAAATTATGCTAAAAATAAGATCTGCAAAAATAAACTTCTCAGATAGTGATTATTTTTTTTATTATTGCAAAGAAATAAAAAGATAAAATTATAAAAAAAAGAAAGGAATTTGTTGTTTTAACTTTTGTATTGTAGAAACGCAAATGTATTAAATGTCTAATTAAAAAATTTTTTTTTAATTTTGAAGTACTTTTTTCTTCTCAGTGTACTTTTAATTTCATTTCAGCTCAGTTCATGAAAAATATTTGTAGGTAAAATGTTTTCGCGTATATTTAAAACACTATTCAGTTTTACCAAAATCTCCCAAGAATGTTCTTAAACTATTAAAAGAATTTGAAAACTCATATTTGTTATGATGATTCCATTCATAAATTTCATAAAAAATTCAGTAATTTTTGTTTTGACAAAGTTATCATAAAATCATATCTTAAATATTTTCTAATCATAAAATTCTTTCGAAAATCGCAAAACAAGGTTTAACTTAATAGAATCAATTGACAACAACTTTCATATTTGGCTGATGGCTCTGGGGGGTCCGGACCCATGGACCACCCCAATATCTACGCCTCTTGTGCATATATTAAACATCTGCTTTCAAAAAAAGCTCCTTCACGCCTTCATTAGCTTAATACCAATAAAAAGTTGGAGTTAAGATGGACACAATCTTTGCAAAATGAATATAGTCAGACCCATGGACCACCCTAATATCTACGCCTCTTGTGCATATATTAAACATCTGCTTTCAAAAAAGGTCCTTCGCGCCTTCATTAGCTTAATACCAATAAAAAGTTGGAGTTAAGATGGACACAATCTTTGCAAAATGAATATAGTCAGTTTTTTGAACACGTGAGGTTAGAGAAGGAGTGTGGGAAGGGTTGGGGTGGGCTCTCGAGCCAAATCTCACAATATCTCACTAAGGGGAGGGAGGTACTAAAAACTCGCCAAAATCATAACACGTAATTAATGGATGTATCCCCTAATGTAGAACAAAGTTAAGAAGATTTCTGCTTTTACGCAAGAAGATTTTCTTCTTAAAGTTACTGGCTATGTCTTCTTAAATTAATTTAAGAAGAAATCTCATACAACTACTAGGTTTTTTTCCTGATTTTCTTTAAAAAGAAATCTTGTACGACTATTAGGTTTTAATTTTGTTTAAGAAGAAAGCTCATCCAGATACTAGGTTTTCCTTTCTTTTTTTTTCAAAGCTAATAGGTTTTCTTCTTGATTTTTGAGAAGAAATCTCATAAGTTTTTCTACAGAAACTTTTACAGCTTGAACCTAATGAGAGAGGCTGATTAAGGGTTTTTTCAAAAAAATTTATTATAAACAAAATGGTGTCTACGCAAAGTTAAAATTCAAAAAAAGTTTTTAAAGCTTTTACCAAATTATTTTTTTTTCATATAAGCCAAACTCGAGATATCCTGCACACCACTTTTTTTATTTTTTTTTAACTGATTCATTTATGCACGTGTGACGCTGAAGTGGCGTCACGAAAAAAAACAGAAAACAATTTTTTTTGTTAATTTTAATACTTATGTAAAACAATAGAAAAATATTTTTTTCAAATATCTCCTTGTTTTAAAACACTCCTAAAATTTCGAAAAAAATTAGGTAAAATTTTCCTTAAGTGTCGCAAGCAAGTGTCGTCGAGTCCCCCGAAATGACTATTCGTCATCGTTTGCAGCAATTGGCCATTTCTGAATGGTTCCACATTATCACATTATGTTAGAGGGCGATTTTGTGCCGGTGGTTAAAGCTCAAAGACTGAACGATATGTGGTTTCAATAGGATGGCTCTAAACCACACACAGCTTGCCTCATTTTGGACTTTTTGCATCGCAAATTCCCAAAGCGTGTAATTTCTCGTCGCGGTGATGTGAATTGATGGCCCAGATCATGCGATTTCACACTGTTAGATTTTTTTCTGTAGGCTTACACAAAGGATAAATTCTATGTGAATGATTCGAAGACGATTCCAGACTTGAAAAGCAATATTACATCGGTGATTCGGGCCATTACGGAGGCCATGCTGCAAAATGTCATCGAAAATACGGCTGAGAGAGTGA
The DNA here is from genome assembly GCA_958299015.1 of Tetanocera ferruginea. NCBI lineage: Eukaryota > Metazoa > Arthropoda > Insecta > Diptera > Sciomyzidae > Tetanocera > Tetanocera ferruginea. The sequence goes on along the minus strand of OY282643.1, from coordinate 10,772,015 downwards.
GATATCTACGGACAAGACATGGTGAACATATCCGTGAAATAATTTTCACACATAATCAAGTCTGTGGGTTGTATGGCTGGTCGAGTTTGTGGGCCACCACTGATTTAATATAAATAAACTCGCGTGTAGCAACGTACACGTGGCAGAAGTGAAACTTCTTTAACAGTAAGAAATAAGAGAGATTTTAGTGTGAAATAGAGAGAGAAAGTATCTGAAAAGCAAATCAATCAATACGAAATGGAATAATAGTTTGTTGATTCAATATTTGCATCCAGGGACCGTACCGAATATGGTTTTTGTCGAAAGTGTCACATATTAACTTTTATATCTTAATTTTTATTTTTTCCGACAAAAATAACAGTTTTTTGTGCCTCATAGTTTTTTTGGAAAAAAATAACAGTTATTTTCTGCCGTTTATTTTTCGGTCAAAAGTATCAGGTAATTTATATTTGTTCATTTTACCGATAAAAAAAATTTTGATATTATTATTTTCATCTCATCGGTGAGACACATGGTGTCAACAGTTCAATCTGTCAAGCGGCCTTTAAGAAAACACAAATTGCTTGATATTTTTGACCGAAAAAATTAAAGTCACAAAATTACTGCTATTTTTGACCGATAAAATAAAAGCCAAAAGTAACCTTAATTTTTCCTCAAAATATACTAGGCAAGAAATTAACTTTTAAAAAATCAGTTTCAAATTTAAAAGCGACTTAATATTCGTGAGGCTGAGGACATTAGTAACATAATGGTATATTTGAAAAAGTCTTTCGATAATTTATTTCATTTGAAAATTGTAAAATAACAGTTATTTTCGATACTTGTTTTAGTTCAGTTGGTGTTTTAGTTGCTTTCGAATGTCTTCTCAACATTGTTAATTTTTGAATGCTGGATTGCATTTGCATAATACTCTTTGAAGGAGCCTCCGAAAGCAGAGGCAAATCTTGTTCATTATTACCTCCTGCTTCCTGATCATAATAATTGCTATGTTGATAGAGGGCCTCATAAAGCAGCGAACGTTGATTGATGAGTGCATCAACTTGGTTGGCTTTAAAGTTTTGTTGAGATGCATCAGTGTGTTTTTTGGGGATTGGTTTTTTGTAGATTCACCAAAATACACTGATGTTTCGTAAAAATGCATTTTGAAACTCAGCCTATGATGACCCAGCTGCGGCTGTATTCTTAAGAGCTCTAATTCGCTCTCTATATTCACGAACGCGTTCTGCTCCTGTTTTAGCTATTTTTCTATTTTTTTTTTCGTGCATACTTGTAGGATGAAAATTAATGTTACGGTTATGTTAATAATGTAATGTTACTGTTAATGTAATGTTAATGTTAATTATGTTATTTTCAGTATGTTACGCGTTCAGTTATAATTACATTTTGTTTGGCTGTTTAAGATGTGCCTACGTGGCGTAAAGGAATATATTCCGGCTCATAAGCAACGATGTTCGGGGTTCAATACTCAGCAGCGGCAATAATTTTTTTTTTAATTTTTATATGAATTGAAAACGTTAGCCTCGAAACGTCACGAAAAAGAACGTTTCACTTCAAAAAAAAAAAAAAAAAAAAAAAAGTGTTCCAATATGGAAATAATATATAATATAATAATAATATAAATAATATATAATGGAATAATATAAACCAAATATTCAAAATGACGGATCAAATAATGTCTATATATTTGCAGTTTCCGTGATTCGTGGTGAAGGATGTTTCTTCCGCTATTGTAGAATATGCTTCTTATTCTAAGCGTGTTTGCATATCACTCACAGGAATCATGTATAGAGGTATAAGGTATCAGTCAAAGTTTGAGTCAGGGGGCATTCCCATAAACTTCTAAAAGGCTATTTAAATAGCTTCCAACAACGCTTCCATGGCATGGCTTGTGCAAGCAAGGGCGTAGGCAGGATGAAAATTAGGGGGGGGGGGGGAAAGAAGTGAACCACAAAAAAAACTTGTACAGTATGCTTACTAGTGTTTATGCTGCATTATCTCTGAAAATATGTAGACCAACCATATAAAATAATATGGTTAAATATTCTTTATTTTATTCACTTTTCGAAAAGATGTAACAAAAATTATGATAATATTATATTCTTAAAAAATTAACAAAAAACAAAAAAAGGCACATTACATGAAGCCCCAAAAAAACACTTGTACACTTTTCATATCACGCAGAAACTTTACCACCACAACATATTAGGGTAAGATACCGTTACCAAATCCAGTTTTCTTTTCATTTGTATATACCCCCTTTTTAGTTTGTTCGTAGTATTTTAAAAGTGAACTTGCAAGTTTAAACGAAAGAAAGGAAAACATGAATTCAAAGTCATCTTCAATAGAAATGAAAAAATTAATAATAAAACTTTGGGAAGAGAAGAAGTGATTGGTGAAATTGTAAAAAAAAACCCATACTCTACGGTTTGATATATTATTAATATGTACCAGAAAAATGGGTTCTTAAGTAAAACAACTGGCAGTGGAAGCCTAAACAAAATTCATCTCTTTAAACACAAAGGAAAATGGGCCAAATAATCAACGAAAATCTGAAAATATCTGAAATAGAAGTTTCACAATAATTAAATGAACACGGTATTTTCAATGTGCATCCACAAATAGTACGACATTTTTTCCATTCAGAAGGCTGAAGAGGGTATAAAACCTGAAACAAGTCACTGTTATCAGCACAAAATATTAAGAAGCGGTTGGAGGATGCCAAAGTAAGTTACGAAGCCAGTACAGTTTAGGAACTCGGTGAAATTTACAAATGAGTCAAAATTCAATTAATTTGAATCCGATGGACGAGGATTTTCTACTTATGTATTTCAATTCAGATTAAATTAATTTTAAAATATTAAAAAGGCACTTTAAAAAAATCAACGAAAAGAAAATACAGACAGCGAAATTTTTTTACGCTTTCACGCTAGTACGCTGTTGGAGCGACAAATTTGTGGAAAGTTGCCAAGTTTACATACATGAGTGAGGAATTGAAATGACAAAATTTCGCTGTCGATTATATGCCCATATATTTACAAACATATTCTTTAATATTATTATGTGTTTGTTGTAAGTTTTTGATTTCAAAACAAAATTTGAAGCTCTAAAAACAAAATTTGCCAATGAAATCATCAATAAATAAATAATTATCTTCAAAATTATACAATATCGCCACATATAAAAACCACATATTAAAAAGGAATTGCATATAGAAACTACTTTCAAAGCCATCGATTTAATAAAAAATTTCAGATTTAGGGGGGCAGTTTCACCCCCCCCCCCTGCCCTCCCCTGGCTACGCCCTTGTTTGCAAGGCAATTATTAAATATTTTCTGAGAAGCATTTTGTCTTATATCTTCTGAATCATGGAATGCCTTCTTAAAGTTTTCCTAGAAAACACCTAGGGGAAGAGTGGCATGAAAGAGCCAGTTTTAAAAAAGTTACAAAATATATAAAAATAATTAATAAAATTATAATTCTTGTATCAAAAGTATTTTCTCATTCATTTATGAACGTAATACCATGAAATATTTTCCAAAATCAACAATATTCTTGGACCTGTAGCCATTTATAAAAAACATGAAATTCGGCTTTTTCATAACACATGGGCATTGAAAGAGCCAACCAAAGTTTTGAAAGAGCCACTTCTTATTACAAGACTTAACACGAAAAATAACGAATATTTTATTGAAAATATTAATTGTTATTTTAAAAAGTATTGTTTTTACAAAAACAAATTAAACAAATAAAAAAATTCAAAACTAAAAACAAAACATAGTTAAAAAACTTAAAAATATTTTTAGCAAAAAAATTAAATCGCTTTGAAGAAAATCTATAATAATAAGACCTATTCCAAAAACAAAATAAGAGGTTTGAAACACTTAAAAACATTTTTGACAAAAATAATTTAAACTTCCTTTACGCTTCTTCATACCACCGCAACCTAGATCTTTCAAAACATATTGTCCAAAGAAACATAACCTCAAAAATTAGTATGAAATCAAGATTTTTCCGGCAAAATAAATATGTTATTGGTAGGCCTAATATATCCATAAAATTATAGTATAATAATATTACTGTTAGTTTTAAAGGTAATGACGTCACAAAACAAATAAAATGTTCTGAAAAACTTACTTAATGATGAAGAAATCCAAAATACGATACACCATGTCGTTTATTATCAGTGAACTGTCAAATGTTCGAGGGTGCCATATGGCGAGTATTGCTTCTTAAAAATTATAATTTAAGAAGCATTCGTATGAAAACTACCGCGTAAATCAAGATGGCTCTTTCAAAACTTGTCTCTTTCATGCCACTCTTCCCCTACTAGAATCATTGACAGCCTAAAGAAAAATTCCGTAATAATTGACTAAAGAATACCTACTTTCATTGACGGCCTCAAAGAAATCTTCCACTGAAAAATTCTAGTAGAACTTCTAGAGAAGACTAAGAAAAGCATTCCTCAAAATGACAAGCATATGTTAGAAGAATGCCTTCTATGAAAGTAGAAGGGATGGAACTCACGACTTTCCCTTCTAATTTTCGTCCTTTTAGAAGCATTTTTTTTGCTGGGACAGAATGAATTACTTCCGATAACAACAGGTTTAAGATAAAATTTATGAATATGAGGTATTTTTTTTTTTTTTTTTGCAAAAACTTATATTTTTTAAATTTTTTGGAATAAACAGCAAAATATTATGTTATAAATAGGCTTAATTTATATCATAACATTTTTTACTTAGACACAGAGACTGCATTGCATTTTCCCAAAATTTTGAAGATTACGTATGAAATTTTCGAAAATGAAGATTTTTGTGCACCCTTTTATCAAAGTAGATATGCTAAAAAATATTTTTTTATATTAACATTTTATGTATGTATGTATGTATGTCATTTATTATATTTATATTTATTTACGTCACAAAATTACAAATTTGTAGAAGCTTTGATTTAAACTAAATTTAACTATTAATTTATAAAAAAAACCTTTGAGTTTTAAACTGTTCCTTTAATTATAAAACAATAAATACTTGATATTAAAAGTCATCTGCCGCTTTTACTTATGTTTGCGATCTTTGCGTAATTAACAACCGAGTTTTAATTGATCAATTAACTTGAAATTTTTAATATAAATTCCTTTAATAGAATTAGAGATTAATAAAGTATTCTTGCTTCTTCTTTAATATTCCGAAATTGTAGTTAAAACTTATATTATGAAATTTTTTGTTTCGTTTCTTTAAATTCGAAATGAGTCTTGTTGTACTTTAAACGAATACTTCAATCAATTTGAATATTACACTTTATTTTGACTGCTTAATTTACAAAAGATTTACTCCGTTTGTTTTCGATTCAAACTTTTCGAAAGAAGTTTGAATTCAAAGTTAGATTCATTCTAGGTATTTCAAAAATCTATAAACAGTTTTGTATACTAGTACCTACTTAGCTTTTATCGAAAGTTTTAATCAATATTCAGTTACAAACACACCTACGACAAACAACAGGCTAACATACATACATGTGTTTGTAATGAAAGTACTTTTTTGTTGCTGCCACAACTCAGTGACTGTGACTGACAGACAGTTCGTCGATCGGACTGACTAGTTTGTATCTATTAAGTTCTTAGTAGCACTTAAAAAACTTGGTAATGTGGTTGTTAATGTGGCAAGTTTGTATTTGTGTGGTGTGTGTGTGCGGTTTTCCAACAATGGGAATTTCATTTCAATTAAACACATGCTTACATGGCAACACTCACACACTTCCATAGATAGCCAGCTAGTTGAGTTGACGACAGGCAAACAACAAAACAAAACATACAAATATATTAACTAACCTAATTTAAATTGATTGTATGGTTAATTTTTTTTTTTTTTTTTTTTGTATTTCATTTGTGTAGTTTTCCCTCTGGATATTATTCTGTTTTGTAACATATAACGACAAACTAATAGTGCAGATATTTATTTGAACTGCGAATGTCAAACCTGATTACAATTTCATAACTAATGAACTTGAACTAATTACAATTTATTACATTTACTCTTAGGCACAAAATGTATGTTTATTTATTTGGAATTGTCATGGCAGTGGAAGTCGCGGTTATACCGGAAAATAAACACCAAAATATAATGAGGCAATATAACGCCTGTCTCCTGCTTACAAGACACACCTTGCCGTTTGTACATGTATGTGACACACTTTTCTTATATTTTATACAAGCAAACAGATAAAAAAAAAATAATGCTGAATCTCATTTCATAATTTAATTAAGCTTTAGTAACAACAGTTAACAAAACTTTTCATGTACATTAAAGCTGTAACGATTAATTCTACTAAAGTGTTAAAGTTAAGCCGAAGGCCTACAAATTACACAATAACAATTGAGCCCAATTTCTTTGTACAATATTAAGTAAGTTAGTTAACTTACAGCTATGGAGAAATAAATAGCACAGTTCTCATTTAATGAATTTTTATTATTTTAAAGCCAAGTGTAATAAGAAATGAAAAAAAAAATTTACAGAAAAACAAGTAAAGAAAGTCTAAAGTCGGTCTAGGCCGACTATGAAATACCCTAAACCCACTTTTCAAAAAAAAAAAAAAAATTAATTGTAAATGGGCGTGTCCGTGGGCGGATGAAGTCCATTTTTCCAAACCATCTTTGTCTTGTCATAAAAAACATACGTGCCAAATTTTAGCTCTGTAGGTTAAACACATGCTTATTTATTGCGTTTTCAATTTTTGGGTTGTATGGGAGGTAGGCGTGTCCGTGATCGGATGACGTCCATTTTCCGAAGACATATTTGTGTTGGTATGAAACACATACATATCAAATTTTATTGTTGTAGGCTAATTATGAGCTGAGCTATGCAGTTTTCAATTTTCGCGTTGTATGGGAAGTAGGCGTGTCCGTGGGCGGACGATGTCCATTTTTCTAAACCATCTTTTTTTTGTTATGAAAAACATACGTGCCAAATTTTAGCTATGTAGGTTAAACACATGCTTATTTATTGCGTTTTCAATTTTTGGGTTGTATGAGAGGTAGGCGTGTCCGTGACCGGATGACGTCCATTTTCCGAAGACATATTTGTGTTGATATAAAACACACACATACCAAATTTTGTTGTTGTAGACTTATTATGAGCTGAGTTATGCAGTTTTACATTTTTGCGTTGTATGGGAGGTAGGCGTGTCCGTGGGCGGATTCCAAAAATATTCAATAGTGCAGATCCTTGGGTACATGTGACCATGTGTACCAAGTTTCATCCAATTATCTCAACTCCTTCTTCTTATCCTGTGTATACGGACAACACACAGACGGACGGAAGGACATAGATAGCTCGGCTCACGTGGTGACGCTGATCAAGAATATATATACACTTTTCTATACCGGACTCGCTTCGTTCTATGCGTTACAAACGTTTGCACAAAGTTAATATACCCTGACCTTTCAGGTTTAGGGTATAAAAAGAGCAATTTTTATACCCCCATGTGTACTGCTAAGGGGTATATTAATTTTGTCACAACGAGTGTAACGACCATAAGAAGGCGTGGTCATATCCGTCTGCCCGTCTGTCGACAAGAATTATACCATTTTATTATTTAACTAGCTGGTAACCACCGCGTTGCTGGAGCAGAAGAAGTAATTGTTGCAATATCATTTGAAATTTGAAAGAATTATCGTGATAAACCAATTTCGACCCAAAATATTATTGAATTTCCAAATTGTTCAAATGCTTTGTTATTTGAGAAGAAATTATTCAATCTTGCTTAAACATCATATCCTACAGTGATTTTTCGAGCTCTTTCCAAATCTGACAACTGATTGACACTTTTTGACGGATAAAAAAAAAATATTAAGCATATTTTTTAATTGGAACTGGTGGTTCCTTTAGGAGAAAAAACCATTACTGAGTGAAAATCAAACATGACGTATTCAAAATGATAACTTTTATAAGGTTAGAAATTTAGGAATATGGGATTTGATTTGATTCATCGACGAGAACTTCAACGACTTTATTTTTACTAATAATTATTAAATTTATTTTGTTTTTTGTTTTGTTGCTCGACTCATACCAACGTCGAGGTTTTCATATGCCTAATCTCTTGACTTCAAGAATCAAAATAGACAGTTTTTAGTCGAAATTCTATGGAAATCATCAAAAATTTCTGACTAAAACGCGCCATTTAGTATCCGCCATGTTTGATTTGCCTTCACTAATGGTCCTGTCTATTAGAGGAACTGTTCATGCTACAACAGAGAATTAAATTAAAAATAAAAAAATTCATCATGTCAACGGCACCAGACAGTGTCAACCTGCTATCAGATTCGTAAAGAACATTTAAAAATATTGTTGCATATGAAGGTAGAGCAAGATTGAATACTTATTTCCAAAAACAATACAGTTTAATTAATACTAGTATCGCCAGGCGTTGAAATTCGACCAATTTTTTTTTACATATGAGCATCTCCCATTGGCACGGACGCGACATTCGCACGGTTTTAATTACTCGAATAACAAGAAAGAAACAAAATGAGCCGATATGTGTTTTAAGTGTTCTAACGCGATGAAAGAGTGTTACATTTTATAAAAATACTTGCAATATTTAGTACAAATTAGAACAAAAAAATAAACAATAATACAATGGAACGGACGCGACAAAAAAAAAATAAGTTTTTTTTAAGCTCGTATAGAAATATGCAAAATTTAGCTAATTTTGAGAATTTTTTTTAATACATAATATGCATGTTAAAGGAGGTCAAAGGATAACTATTCTTCGTAGACTTATGAAATATAAGAATTATCTCTTCTCTTTTTTTAAATAGATATAGCACGAACACGGACGCGACAAATTTTTCCACAGTAATAAAATACAGTAAAGCTGTTCATTATGAATTTTAATAAAGATACATCATAAAAAATATAATTCAAGTTACATAGCAGTATAACTAATCAAAATAAAAAAAAAATAAAGTTAAAAGCTGTTAGAGTGCTTTATATTAATGTTTTTCTTCACTTTTGGTGGACCTTTTTTGGGAGGTGCCCATATTTATAATTATCGAAATTCGAACAATTTTTTTTTTTTTTACCTATTTATCTTATATGCAGAATAAGAGAGATGAATAAAGTGATTTCGAGGCTATAACTTTTTATTGATTGGAGATATAAAGCAATTTCCTTCAAAGAAATTATAGAGTCAAGATAAAATCAATTCACCTTAAATGCTCTTTAGACTTTGAAAAAAATTTAAAATTTAAGCTGGGGTTTTTCTTCTCAACAAAAATCATTTTTACCCAATATTTTGAGAAAAGATAAAATTTTGTGATATTTTTTCTTTTTGAGAATACTTTTAATATAAGTAAGAAACTAACGGTAAAATTTCTATTAATTTTTTTAAGTTAACTGCTCAAAGATGGCAGAGATATTGACTTGCCAATTCAGAACATTCAATTTGTGGCAATCAAGAGTGATAAAATCTCTTGGAATTTGGTTGAAATACACTCTAAATAATTAACGACAAAAATAAGAAAATTCATTAAAAATATTTTTGGTAAACAGTAAATAGTTTGAGGGTAAATTTTATCTTTTTTATAACATTTCTGTAGTATAATCTAGTTTTATTCTAAATTTATTTTATATTTATTTATTATAAGTTTTATCCCACTCAATATCATAAAACTAGCATTTCCATTCAAACAGCTATTTTACTCCTAAATAGTATAATTTTCATACCATAAATTTATAAATATCATATATATATTCCAGTTATGCACACGAGAACATCACAGAGTCACTCGGCTTTCACATACAAGTCGATTTTTCGAAGCTACCGAACTTCAGCGATGCTAGCAGACAATCAGTTTGCGTTTCTTCTTCTCAGTTCTTCTCAGTCAGTAATAATGTTATGCGCAATTAGTTCCGTTGAATATTTTTTTGTACACACATATTAAGACAAAAATATTGCGCTTGAATTGGAAGCTCTGCCAATATGATAGAACATGCAAATTTCTGAGTACCTACAATTTTTTACTCTATTTTTCCTGTCAATTTGTTTTTGAAAATATAAAAAAAAAACAAATATAACATGAAATCTATAAATTGAAATCTGGATATTATTCCTGATCTATGACTTTCAATGTCAAACACATTAAATGTATGTGCCATATATTTTTAAACAATATTGCTATAAAAAAAAACAAATGTGGTTTTCAAAGATTTTATACTTCTTCTTATAAAAATGTATATCAACCAGGTGTAAAAACATTTTATACACTTTTTGGATAAAATCTATCCCAACTTTGACTAAATTTGGTTTATAAGATTTTATGGTATAAATTTTATAACATTTTTGGTCTGAATTTATATTTATACCAAATAGTATAAAATTTATCGTCATATTTTTTACTGTGTAGAGCTTCACAGTGATTTGTATCACATTTGAAAGAAAATTTAACAAACTTTTAGAAATAATTAGAAAAAATTTAAAAACCGTTAAAATTCGACCAAGATATTGACATGGAAATTTGAACTGTTGAATTGAAAACACATTTTTTTACAAATCTGGCAATTTATGATTATATTAAATTTAATAATACTAAATTTTTTGAAGAAATGTTTATGTTTGAGAAAAACTCAAATTCGAAATCTTTCGAATAACTGAAATACTTTCTCCAACCAATCAAAGGGCTTTTTATCAAAATTTTAATTTCTCTCTTAGAAGGCTTGGAACCCTGTCCATCAGATATATCATTAATGTACATTTCGCACATCTGTGCAACACTACCTTTCGAATGATATAAGTTTCATTTATCGTGAGTTTTAGTTAATACCAAAAAGGCTTACTACAAAGTCTCATGTTCAAGTACTAATATATAGTATATTTATCTATTAAATATCTATTTAGATATTTATTAAAATTGAATGCTACTCATTATTTTACCCAAAAAAACGAAAAAAAAAAAAACATTTTAAAAAGTAAGTAATTAAAATTCAAGTATTTGCAAAAATTTCAATTTTAAGAATATAGAAAACTAAAAACTTGAAAAAGACAAAAAGTTTATAAATTTTTAAATTAACCAACAACGAGTTCAAAAACAAAACTAAAAACCTAAAACACAATTTTTAATTTAAAAAATTTTCAAAATCATGTACAAAAAAAAACATTACAAAAAACATACACAACCACATATCTCCGCTTTCTGCTTGAAATCATTCATTTCAAAAAACACACAACACTATTTAGAAACAACCAAAAGACATGGCTTATCAGTATTCCTTGTTTTGATAAAAACGTCTAAACTCACGTGTAGCAAGGATTGGCGTTATTTAATCCGTTATGTCAGCCATCGTTATACCCATAAAATATTTTGTAGTCACGTTCTGAGACTATGATAGAGTTGAATGAAAATTTTAAGCAGTTAATCCTGTTATTAATCCTTTTTGTCAAGCATTACAAAAACACAAATATTTTTTCTGTATAAATTTACAGTTAAAAAACACATTGAAATACTATTACAAAAACACATATAAAACTTGAATTATATCTAAATATAATTATTTGCTTCTTTTATATATCTTTTCACTTTTTACTTTTTCAAAACAAATAATTTATCATTTCCGTTTATTTATTTCCACAACGAATTATTTCAAACGAACTGCTACTAGCAAAAGACCACGTTTAACTGAAGTACTTAACAACCTTCGCTATCCTTAAAAATATTCTCAATCAACCAATTTTACTTCAACGAAGCTTTCCTTACTCTATCGTACGAACAACAAAAGCAGACAGCCAGCCGGCTTTTTGCTATGCTTCAATAAATAAATTTAATGGCAAGCTGGTCACTTTACAAAGCAGCTTTTGAGAGCAGTATTAAACTTTTACTCTTACTGCATAACATAGAAAACATGCGCAGACTGAAGAATGGCTCTCACTGGATTGGGGCTTCCCCTTGAATTGTTTACAAACACAATTTGACATACAAAGAAAAAAATTATGCATGCCAACGAAAAGTGGGTTGAAGGAAACACATGTTGCTTCATAGCCAAAAAATAAAAACAAAAAAGGGGCAAGCCGCAGGCTGCAAAACAGCTGCTAAAGCTTTTCATGCTGCTGTTGTTTTAGTGTTGATTTTAATGGTGCTGTAAGTTGGAAGTGTTTTGATTGTACAAAAAAGAGCTAATCAGCATTGAAGAGTTTCTGCAATTTTTTCAAAATACTGATACTGATACTGATACTGATACTGATACTAATACTGATACTGATACTGATACTGATACTGATACTGATACTGATACTGATACTGATACTGATACTGATACTGATACTGATACTGATACTGATACTGATACTGATACTGATACTGATACTGATACTGATACTGATACTGATACTGATACTGATACTGATACTGATACTGATACTGATACTGATACTGATACTGATACTGATACTGATACTGATACTGATACTGATACTGATACTGATACTGATACTGATACTGATACTGATACTGATACTGATACTGATACTGATACTGATACTGATACTGATACTGATACTGATACTGATACTGATACTGATACTGATACTGATACTGATACTGATACTGATACTGATACTGATACTGATACTGATACTGATACTGATACTGATACTGATACTGATACTGATACTGATACTGATACTGATACTGATACTGATACTGATACTGATACTGATACTGATACTGATACTGATACTGATACTGATACTGATACTGATACTGATACTGATACTGATACTGATACTGATACTGATACTGATACTGATACTGATACTGATACTGATACTGATACTGATACTGATACTGATACTGATACTGATACTGATACTGATACTGATACTGATACTGATACTGATACTGATACTGATACTGATACTGATACTGATACTGATACTGATACTGATACTGATACTGATACTGATACTGATACTGATACTGATACTGATACTGATACTGATACTGATACTGATACTGATACTGATACTGATACTGATACTGATACTGATACTGATACTGATACTGATACTGATACTGATACTGAAACTGATACTGATACTGATACTGATACTGATACTGATACTGATACTGATACTGATACTGATACTGATACTGATACTGATACTGATACTGATACTGATACTGATACTGATACTGATACTGATACTGATACTGATACTGATACTGATACTGATACTGATACTGATACTGATACTGATACTGATACTGATACTGATACTGATACTGATACTGATACTGATACTGATACTGATACTGATACTGATACTGATACTGATACTGATACTGATACTGATACTGATACTGATACTGATACTGATACTGATACTGATACTGATACTGATACTGATACTGATACTGATACTGATACTGATACTGATACTGATACTGATACTGATACTGATACTGATACTGATACTGATACTGATACTGATACTGATACTGATACTGATACTGATACTGATACTGATACTGATACTGATACTGATACTGATACTGATACTGATACTGATACTGATACTGATACTGATACTGATACTGATACTGATACTGATACTGATACTGATACTGATACTGAGGCCGTCAGCATCTTGAACGCCCTAGTCATTTAAGATTCTCATTTAAGTTTCAAAAAATGTAATAAAACAAATTCTTTTTAAAATATTCATTATCATTACTTCACATTTCTTATATTTCAATTTCGTTTCTTTCTGTTATTTAGATTGGTTTTTAAAAGTAACAACTATTGTAATGGCCATACAATGTTTTCGATAAAGTCCAAATATGCTGATACTCTCATATATACACTTGGAATATCATTAGAACAACCAAGTCCGGATGAAATAATGCCAACTTGTTGAAATTCATCTAAAATCTGGTTCATTTGGAAAAACAGCGGTCCACCTGAATCTCCCACACATGGTTTGTGAGGATTTATAGGATCGATATTTTTAGCACATAAATGCTCAGGTTGTAGAGTATATTCCAGATTCTTGTAGGTACCGTTGCAGTTGGATACGGGTTCAAGCTCCATATTGGTCTTTAGCAGGAGACAACTGTTCTTTTGCTAAAAGTATTTTTGTTTTTTATTATTGCAATATTTTATGTTAGACTCGAAATTTCTTTTTACTTGTGCTGTTTTTGACACCCCAACCTGCTATATATAGTGAAGCGTCTGATAAGGGATCAACGTTTTCGATGTTTAGGCAAATTGGCATAATGTACCTGCTTCTATTGACAGGAGTTTCAAATTCTAGCAAAGCCACATTGTTGTTATAATCCAGCGTCTTATATTCTGGATGGATGTGAACTTTCTGAAAAATGTTATTAAATCAAATCATCGAAATGTCTCTTCACAAAGGGAACGCCTTATTTAAGCGAATACTCAAAGTTTTATTTTTGAAAATTAAGATTAAAGACAAAAACTTAAAACCACCACATAATGAGTTGTCTACAGATACAAAAAGAACAAAATCAAAAGTTCTTTAATATTGGTAAAATTTGTAAAATTATCTAATTAAGAAACTTACAGACTTACAATTTTAAAAAGGAAAAGAAAGAGTTGAAAATTTTATTTAAATAAATAATGAAATTTTTTTAAATCTTAATTTAATGTTAAACTAAATTTTCAATACAAGGGCTCACATTTCGATGACATGCCATCTTTTCACTGTTCTTACATAGTTATTTTAGGTAACGCAAAATTTTAAGTAACTCAAAACACCGTTAATTATTCCGAGATTCCGTAGTTAAAACTTTTAACTGCATTTTCTTCTTCATTTTAATATATTTCTGGTTGCTTATTTATAGATATTTTTTTTAATTTCTTCAAGTATTTTTACCTATGAAAGGAATTTAAAAAAAATACAAAAACTGTTGGCACTTTAGCTCAAAAAACATTAGACTAAATAGATCAACATAAATAAAAAATCAATAGTTTTAACTTTACCTTAATTGGAACGTCCATCCGGTATATGTGTTCATCGTCGAAGTTGACCATACCTAGGCTAACAATACTCGGTTGCATCATATTGACGCATGTAGCTGCAGTAAGCACGAATCTATCGTGTATCAATGTGCCCCCACAACGGAATTCATAAGGTGCATTTCCACTTTCCGAATAACCTAAGGCTGCCATAAATGGGTACGCACCGGGAAACACAGCAGATCCAAATACAATGCGAGGCACCAATTTGGGAGTTTGAGTTTTCTTGAGGTCGTTACAAGCTAAGTTAAAGTTTTTATTAAATCAAAATAGGAAAAATTAACAAAGAATGCATTTCTAGTACCCTTCTCAGCGGGTCGTTGTTGTAGATTTTTAGTTGTTTCTCTCTTGGATTTGCTATGGTTATACAAAAAAATTTACAAATTCATTCGAATTATTATTTAAACATCAAATAATAGTTAACTTAGTAACTTAACGACAGCACTTACATTTTTTGTGGAGAAGCAGCTGGTATGGATGGACTCGTTTGTTCCGGACTGGAACAGCAAACAAATTCATTGATTCCTTCAAAGCCACAGCTTACTATACTATTAATTTTTGTTTCGTTACGTTTTAGAGAATGTAGCACTGCTTCACACTCTAGGAAATTCCGACAGATACCAGATGAACCGTCATGCATAACGCAGGCATCATATTCTAACAATTAAAAAAACTCGATATTGGAATTAAATCGATATTGGTACAGTGCTTGAAAAGAACCTCAAAAAAGGTGTACCGATTTCAAACAAAAAAATTCTATATGAATTTGTTGATATGAACAACAAATCAAAAGGTTTCTAAAAATGATTACTTCCAAAAAATAAATAGAAGCGCAGCAGTAAAAAAAAGGCGTCACATAGTTAAAAAGATAAAATGTTTGCTCTTTGAACATATAATAATGAAACTAATTGGTACGCTTGTGTTTAAATACTTCAAGGAAATTTTTTTCTCAATAATAGGCGTGACACACCCGCATTGTTAATACATTTTACATGGATTGTAGTGGCCAAAAATTAAACATTAAAACATTATATCGAAGTTCATATCATCACAAAGTATAAACAAATGGGAACAGCAGAATCAGAGAGAAATAAGCGTCATGAGTTTACTTTAACAGATATGCTTCGCAATTTCTGGTACTCGCCTAAAGTAATTTTTCCTAAAGCTTTTCAAGAACTTTCTTTACCTACCGTTAAGCGCTGCGCCATAGCTAAGTATTGCGGTTAAGAAAATTAGCCCATGAAAACAGTGCCGGATATTTGTGTTTATTCCAAAATTAAGAAACATTTCGCCGATACACTTCGAGTTTTCTATAAAGAAACATACAAATGAAGACAGTTATTTGATAAAATATTCTCTACAGCTTGAAATGATGAATGAAGTTACGGTTATGGTTATGGTTATGGTTATGGTTATGGTTATGGTTATGGTTATGGTTATGGTTATGGTTATGGTTATGGTTATGGTTATGGTTATGGTTATGGTTATGGTTATGGTTATGGTTATGGTTATGGTTATGGTTATGGTTATGGTTATGGTTATGGTTATGGTTATGGTTATGGTTATGGTTATGGTTATGGTTATGGTTATGGTTATGGTTATGGTTATGGTTATGGTTATGGTTATGGTTATGGTTATGGTTATGGTTATGGTTATGGTTATGGTTATGGTTATGGTTATGGTTATGGTTATGGTTATGGTTATGGTTATGGTTATGGTTATGGTTATGGTTATGGTTATGGTTATGGTTATGGTTATGGTTATGGTTATGGTTATGGTTATGGTTATGGTTATGGTTATGGTTATGGTTATGGTTATGGTTATGGTTATGGTTATGGTTATGGTTATGGTTATGGTTATGGTTATGGTTATGGTTATGGTTATGGTTATGGTTATGGTTATGGTTATGGTTATGGTTATGGTTATGGTTATGGTTATGGTTATGGTTATGGTTATGGTTATGGTTATGGTTATGGTTATGGTTATGGTTATGGTTATGGTTATGGTTATGGTTATGGTTATGGTTATGGTTATGGTTATGGTTATGGTTATGGTTATGGTTATGGTTATGGTTATGGTTATGGTTATGGTTATGGTTATGGTTATGGTTATGGTTATGGTTATGGTTATGGTTATGGTTATGGTTATGGTTATGGTTATGGTTATGGTTATGGTTATGGTTATGGTTATGGTTATGGTTATGGTTATGGTTATGGTTATGGTTATGGTTATGGTTATGGTTATGGTTATGGTTATGGTTATGGTTATGGTTATGGTTATGGTTATGGTTATGGTTATGGTTATGGTTATGGTTATGGTTATGGTTATGGTTATGGTTATGGTTATGGTTATGGTTATGGTTATGGTTATGGTTATGGTTATGGTTATGGTTATGGTTATGGTTATGGTTATGGTTATGGTTATGGTTATGGTTATGGTTATGGTTATGGTTATGGTTATGGTTATGGTTATGGTTATGGTTATGGTTATGGTTATGGTTATGGTTATGGTTATGGTTATGGTTATGCTTATGGTTATGGTTATGGTTATGGTTATGGTTATGGTTATGGTTATGGTTATGGTTATGGTTATGGTTATGGTTATGGTTATGGTTATGGTTATGGTTATGGTTATGGTTATGGTTATGGTTATGGTTATGGTAATGGTTATGGTTATGGTTATGGTTATGGTTATGGTTACGGTTATGGGTTTGTTTTCCTATATTTTGATAAAAAATTTACTTTGAGAAGTATTTTCTTCAATAAAAACAAATATTTTCTCAAAAATAAAGAGTCTTTTTCTCTAAAATCGAACTATTTTTATATATTTCTCTTTCTCATAGAAGGTTTTTATCATTTAAAGATAATTTTCAGGATCGCATTTAGAGAAAAGCATTCTCTGGAGCAAGGTCAATACGATTTTTCAGTAAATATGATGCCATTTTTATCATATTCCGAGAAAATTTTTTCTGAGTGCAGTTTGAAAAGTCATTTCGAGAAAAATGCGTTTAAAGTTTTTCTTAGCATGCATTTAATATGCAATTTTATCTCAAATAAATTCCAATTTTAAAAAATTCTATAAGCATCGATTCGATTTTTGGATTGTCTTCGTTCAGCTTCGGTTTTGGTCAATTTTTTTTCATTCATTTTCAATTTTATATAGCTTCTGCTGGTGTTCGTTTACTTCTTTTTTTCGGTCGTTTTTGGTTCTTGACTTCGTCTGCCTTCGGCTTATTCCTTGATTTTTGTCGAAAGAACTTTTAAAAGTATACACTGAGAAAAAAACAGGTACCTTGCTCCGGTAAAAAATATCTCTATTTTTGATAATAGCAATTTTCTCTTTTTCAAATAAAATTTTCTTCAATTAGAATAAATTTTCACATTTTCGTAGAAATATTTCTTTACTTCATGGAAATGGAAACATTTCAATGTCTCTAATAATGATAAGCATTTTTCTCGCACAAAAAATTTCTCATTTATGGAGAAATTTTATTGAAAATGAAAAACTTTTCTTATATTTTGACAAAAAATTCACTATGAGAAGCATTTTCTTCAATAAAAACAAATATTTTCTCAAAAAAAAAAGTATATTTCTCTAAAAATTATATATTTTTCTATTTCATGGTAGTTTTTTATCATTTTTAGAGAATTTTTAGTATCGCAATTAGATAATAGCATTCCCTGGAGCAAAGTTTATACCATTTTTCTCTAAATATGATGCCTTTTTTATCATATTCCGAGACACTTTTTTCTGAGTGTAGGATCTATTTCATTAACAGATACAAATGCTTGCCAAGTTTCATCAAAATCGGCTCATCCGTTTTGACGTGAATGAGCCGAACATAGTTGATTGAATAAAGTGCCCTCTCACGGAAGTTTTCTGAAATTTAAATAGCCTCAATTCTGTTGCTGAGTCAAGTTATTTTACGAACCAAATTTTAGTAAAATCGATCAAGTCATTTAGGAATTATTGAGTCTTAACAATGCACTACTTAAAGCGCCTTCTTTCGGAAATCTTTGGAATTTTTTATATATTATTTTTTATCTTGGGTACAGTTGCACGTTCAAACCCAATTTCATTGAAATCGGTTTAGGCGCTTAGGAGTTATTGAGTCTTTAAAACGCAATACTTAAAGCGCCCCCTTACGGAAGTCTTTGGAATTTTTAAAGCCTTGTTATCTTGGGCGCAGTCGAACCTTCATTCTAAAATTAATTGAAATCGGTCCAGGAGCTTAGGAGTTATTAAGTCTTAAAAGCGCACTAGTTAAAGCGCCCTCTTGCGGAAGTCTTTAGAATTTTTTATTGCCAATGTTTTATTTTAGGAGCAGTTGAACCTTCATACAAAATTTCATTGAAATCGGTCCAGGCGTTTAGAAGTTATTATAGAGTGCCACGCCCATATATTTTCGCCCACTTTTTTACACCCCTTATGTTCTTTGTCACTATGAAAGGTACTCGGTGTCCAAATTTCAGCTCAATCGGATAAACGATACGCGAGCCTATACGTAACAGACAGACAAAGATTTGATTTTATATATTAGATAGATAGAAGATTATGTTGATGGTTAATTATAGTTGATCACAAGTTCAAAAGCAAAGTAAACTTCGCTTCACTTTATCTTTTTTATTATTCTATAATCGATTTATTTATAATTCTATTTTAAAACATTTAAATTTATCGCATTGCAATCAAACAGGCATGAATTCAAGTAAAACAGGAATTAATGACAGATTTTAATAGATTCACTTAAACAAGTTTACAAACTTTCAACATATTTTCTCACAAGTCAAGATAATTAATATCAATTAACATCAATTCTGTTATTGCAAGACTATAAAAAAAAAAACAACTTGAATTTGTAATGTGTTATGAAAAGGGCACGAATTTCTATGCAAATGCATGTTTTTATTGAATATCTTAAAAGTGGTATAGATAAATAATCTTTACGAATCATGAAATTTTCTTTTAAATGGCATTCAATCGTTTTGCATATTTTGCTATTATTTAATTAAAATTCATATTTCTTTGCATATTTTAAAAAAATTTTAAAGTTCTATATTTATTTAAAAAATTTTGTTAATTTTTTCATTTGAAATTAGTTTGAAAATTTACAATTCCTCTTTAATACTTAATACAACATCTATTGGTGGAAAGAACTTGTGAAATTTTATTGAATTCTATGCAATATTACTTTTTTTATATGCAATTATTACTTTTATCTGAAAGTAAAATATATAAATTAAATATTTTAATTGCATATTTAAGTTTTAGTATTTTTTAAGGCATTCCTTAAACATATTTGTTATATAAGCACTTCTGGTTCAATATTTAAATGTATAAAGTACAGAACGTCTGAGTTTTTTGACGTAGAATAACGTCTTACAGCGCGGTTTGTATGGGGTCATTTTAACAGATTATTTCAAGGTCATGCAACTTTTTTGGCTAATACTTTAGGGTATACCTACAGCTTTTAATACTTATCGTTCAAAGATAATATATATACCAAAATATTAGATATATTCTGCGTTGAATGAATATCTAATTTTGGATTTTGTTACTATTATATCAAAGTCTCAAAATAGTAAAATATAAGAAGAAAAATTCAAGTTTTTATATAAGAAAATCAATCATCAGCTGCTTATAATGTGCCTTCTGTGCCTGCTGCTTTCTTTGTTTTTGTTTTGTTGTTAATGCTTGTATTGTTTTTGTTTTGCACGAACTGATTGTTTCGTATTTGTAGCATTGTAAGCATTAGTTCGTATTGGTTTATGTATGCACTACTGTTCTAGTTTAGTTTACTTTGCTCTATTTTGACACCAGACGTCATGAACCTCTTTTCAACTCAGTCAATGAACTCAAACTGTCAAATTTAACGAAATGGGTCTGTGATCCGGTTAGATTTAACTCTTATGAGAAAAAACGAGTTGGATCATATTTCGTTTTATGCTTTTACCCAATAGATGGCATACAATTTTAATTTTTGTTTTTAATGCAAATTAATTTGGATCCCACATACCACTAGCACTAGCGAGTGTAGTTCGCAAACCATCGAATAGACACGAAAGTTTAGCTCGCAAACTAAATATCAGACAGAGACGAGAGGAAAGGACATGTGCTCAGCGTGAAATATAGTTACCATACGATTTTTTTAAAAATCGGGGTCTTGGTTTTAATTTGAAAGTAGTAGTTAAACTGACTGTAGCTCGCAAACTACATATCGGGCAGAGACGAAAGTGGCACCAATGGAAAGTGCATTTGCTTCGCCTTCTTTTCAACCAGGTCAATGAACTAAACTTATCAAACTTAACAAAATTATCGAAAAAATTTGAAATTTTGGTTGTTTCTTTTTGCTTGCTCATTTAATCATGCTTACTTTTAACTTTTTCTTTATTTTGACCTTAATAAGTAGTCCATAATTGAGTGTTATTAATTTATTTGTTAATTTTTGGAAGGTCAATAAAAAATAAGTGCAAAATGGACAAAACAATCGGACCAAAGAGACAAAGTAGAAGAGGTTACAACTTAAACGGAATTCTACGTCTACACTTACGATATTATCGAAACTGTTTATTTTTTTTTTTTAATATGCTCTGTGTGCTTATATTAGCATATTCGTATTTCTTCCTCTTATCACTTTTATCGTTCCGCTTACTATCAACTCTATAATTGAAATAGAGATAAAGATATCTGTATCACAAGAGATTATTAAAAGATTCTTTTAATAATTATGTTTGACAAAGTTTTGACTTGATAGAGCTAATTGAATCACTATAACACCGCGATACAAGTATCGAAATTTTGAAAAAATATACATTCAGGATTTTAATTTATTTCACTTGTATTATTTAAATTGCTATAAAAACTAAATCCTTCTTCATGTTTATCATTTTCAAGTTTATTAACTGGCTGATTAACTTTGCTGCACAAATTATTTATATCCAGGCATCATTTAAACATACTTCTTATTTTAAAAATAAAATTGCCTTACTTTGTTTTGGTTTTCGTCTAAAGTACAGTGTTCAAAATATCGTAGAGGTAAGTGTACTTAACACAATAACGACACTTCAGTAACTGATCTATTCAACTCTGACAGTATAAAAATCTAGTTACTAGAGACAGATTGCTGTAACAGCAGCTTAGCGATTAGCTTTCTACCCATAACACTTTATTCTTCCCACAACTGTCTTTTTAAAATATGAAATTTGAATTTCAAGTTTCATGTTAATTAAACAAGCAATTATCTGTCAGGTTATGTATGATAGTCGAGGTTAAAACCAATTTAATCAAAATTCAAATAAATTACAATATATTTAATATGTAAAAAAAATATTCGAATTATTAACAGAGTGCTACGAAGGAAAAACCCAAAGTATATGATGAATCGATTTATCAGCGTTCTAGCAAACTTACTTCGCTTAAAGCAGCTGCTTTCATAATCAGCAAGCAATAAACAATATCTCTTAATAGAACTTAAAACAATATTATATAAAATGAATTCAATTAATTTTAAAGCTCAGAATAAACATGACGAAAGTGTTACAAAAACTCAATATTTTGTATTGAAAAATGAAATTGCAAAAAAAAACGTTTACATTATTTTTGAAAATTTTATATGAAGAAAAATTGTAAGTCATTAGTTATTTTTTTTAATGGACCTTGATAGGTTGCCTTTCACACTATGGCAAAAAGTAATGTGGTCCATACAGAGACACCTATAAAATATATGTACTATATACTGCATCTTGCATGGAAAAGCAACGAGAGATATATTTACTGGGCTAAGGCAGCGTTTACTGGTTGCATATTTATATAGTACTTATTTACAAATATACAATTAGTTGTAAATGTTGTGTCGCTGACTGTAAATGTTGCCACGTCCATCTACAGAGTACTTTTACTGCCTATTTTTACCAACCAATCAATCAAACTAAACCAATTAAAGTGCTTTTATCAGAAGGTTTTTGTCACATAAGACTTAAATTTTGAAATTTAGTTCGTATGATTACTGAAAAAATAGTACATTTCGTTCATTTTATTTTGGTACAGCATCAGCATAAGGTCATCAACAACATGACAAAATCTTTAAAAACGGTTTACTTTTACTGTCAGAGACCATTACATCAGACAGCATCATACATAGATGCTATTTCATGTGGTCCACACAGAAGATGGTCTGTATAGGTGAACATCTGCATCGGTCAACTTGTTTAAAAAAATTGCTTAAATAATATAAAAAGTACATTAATTTATTATTTATAAGACACGAACTTCAAAACAGTTAAACATTAACAAAATTAAAGAAGAGATAAAATTATGTAATGAAATAAATGACTTTCAAACAATACATTACAACTACTTTGTACTTCTAAAATTTCAATTACGTTTCATTGATCGGATTGAATAATAACAGTTAATATCTCAATAAGTTCAATCTCACTTCGTGCTAATTTAAAGGCCATACAATGCTTTCGATATAGTCCAAATAAGCCGATACCCTCATGTATAAACTTGGTAAACCATTAGAACAACCGATTCCAGATGAAATAATACCAACTTGTTGAAATGCATTTGCATGCGCGTCCACTATCCAGAACAACGGTCCACCACCATCACCGAAACATGGTTTTCCGGTATCTTTCGAATCTATAGCACATAAATGCTGAGGTTGTAGTATTAAATCATTATTCTTGTATTTAGCGTTGCAGTTGGTGTCCGATACGAGATCCATTTTTGTCTTAATCAGTTTGCTGGAGATTTCTCTAGCTAAAATAATTTTTTAATTTGTTATTTTATTATTATGAGTACAATTCAACATTTCGGCTTACTTGTGTAGTTTAACACGCCCCAACCAGCAACAAAGAGCTCGGCATCTGATGAGGGATCTACGTTAGCTGTGTACAAACACGTTGGCGTTATGTAATCGGATCTATTGACTGGGTTTTCGAATTCTAGTAGAGCAACATCGTTGGACTTGTCTAGCCGCGAATATTTTGGATGGATGTGAATTTTCTGCAAAATGTAATTAATTCGAATTATTACGAATGGCTTAAAATATTTCGAGAAATCTTGCTGTACAATTGGCAATTGGCTTGGAACAGATCGGCATCAATAAATCAAATCTTTTTTATGTCGTTTTAGACGGTGATCGCTTATGACCACAGAATTAGGTAATATTAGGTAATATTTTTGTATTTTTGGTCGCCATGCTGTTATAGCAAGATATGTAAAAAACTAATTTTTAAAGTTTTATGTTACTGATAGATATATTGTTACTTTTATCTATCTTTACCTTAATTGGTACGTCCATCCGGTGCATCTGTTCATCGGGATCATTAAAATTGGATATACCTAGGTGTACAATAGCCGGTTCCAAAGTTTTGACGCATTGAGCTGCAGTTAGCACGAATTTATCGTGTATCAATGTGCCACCGCATCGAATTTCATAAGGCGCATCTTCATTGCCTATGACCGAATAACCAAGAGCTGCCATAAATGGGTACTCACCGGCAAGTACAACAGGTCCATTTATAATATAAGAAGTAAAACTAGGAGATCCATCTTGCATAAGATTGCGACAGGCTAATTTAGAGTTATTTTTAAGAAAGCAAGTTAGAAAATAATTATAATGTACGTATTTCAAATACCTTCAGCAGCGGGTCGTTGTCGTACTCTTGTTGGTTTTCTTCTTGATGCTAGAATTATAAAATTTTTGTACAGTGATAAATAAAGTATCTTCTAAACTTCTTACATAAAATGCGCTTAACTTAATACATGATTAGATTTACCGGATATGAAACTACAAAACAATTTAAAACAGGTTTACTCGAAAAATATTCTGCCAATCTTTTTAAGCCTAAAACAATTTTTCTTAAAGTCTTACCACATTATTATTTTACTTACTTTCAAGGGCTGTGCCAAAGCTAAGAAGTGCGGTAAAGTAAATTAGACCAAGCAGACAGTGGCGGATGTCTGTATTAATTCCGAAACTCACAAACATTTCGCCGATACACTGCAAACTATCTATAAAGATGTACAAAAAAATTAAAACAGTCAGTTGCTCTAAATATTATTCCCAAGACTCTGGATTATATCGTCGGCTAACAAGTTTAATCCTCTTAGTCAAAGGAGATATTGAGTCGTATGCATAAAAATGAGATCTTGCCTTTTCAAGTTTTTGAGCAATTTCTCGGTATGGTATGCATTAAAAAAGTTGACTAAGCTTCATCGCAAGTTATGAAATTCATCTCATTGTTAAGAAATTCCTTCAAATTGAAAGCTCTTTTTGAGTGCAAGCTCATATTCGTATGCATAAAAAGCAACTTCTACTCACTTTCTTGAGATGATGCTCCTAATTAAGTGAGACTGGTAAGCTACAACTCAGTTTTGAAAAAGAAAGCAATTTATAAAGATGGCAGAATTTTTTCTGTGCGAAAAACAAAAGGTATACAAACAGCGTTCACGAATTAGTCAAAATGACAACGTAAAATGCCTTTACCGGTTTGAAAAAGAAAATGTAGAATATCTGGCTGAGTATTTTTTAGGGGATATTAATAATAAAACCCCAAGAGGAGGATTAATAAAACAAAAGAAAATTCAAACATTTTTAAGATTTGTTGGTTACCCCGGATTTCAAGTTGGAATCGAACAAGATATTGGACTGCACGAAACCACAGTTTTGCGTACTGTTAAGGAAATTGAAAACGCAATCGCAAGCAAAAGGAACAATTGGATTGTATTCCCAAATAATTATGAAGCCATCGAAAGAGCACAAACAAAATGAACTTCGAAATACAAATTTCCTTTTGCAATCGGAGCTATCGATTGCAAACAAATAAGAATAAAAAACCTTCATCTCATAGTGACGACTATATCAATCGAAAAGGGTACTACTCAAATAAAGTACAGGCTACATGCGGTGCAGATAAATTGTTCACTAGTGTGGCAATATCTTGGCCTGGATCAGTTCACGACTTCCACACTTTTCAAAGCAGTGAAATATTCCCAACGATGGAAAATGCAGCAAATGAAGCACTCTTACTCGGAAATGAAGGTAACGGTCTTTAAAAGTGGCTTATGACACCATTTAGAAACCCTCAAACGATTGTTGAAAAAACTTAAAACAAA
This sequence comes from Tetanocera ferruginea, assembly GCA_958299015.1. Taxonomy (NCBI): domain Eukaryota; kingdom Metazoa; phylum Arthropoda; class Insecta; order Diptera; family Sciomyzidae; genus Tetanocera; species Tetanocera ferruginea. The sequence goes on along the minus strand of OY282643.1, from coordinate 10,745,856 downwards.
ACATTTACAAAAGAAAGAGTCATAGTTGAACGTTGCTAACTGAAACATTTACGAATTTTTAAATGATCTGAATCTAAATGAACCTTCAATCAACTCAGATGACCATTCTTTTTAAGAACAACAGTTCGAAGAAGTCGGAAGACAAAAAAGAAGAGACGTAGGCAAAATAAAGAGAAAAAGCATTGCTAATACACTCTTAGTGTAAAAGCAATTTTGTATTCAAAATTATTCAAAGAAATATAAAGGTTAATTTAATTTAAGGATGGACATTAGGTATATGACTTTTTGCATTTTTTGAAAAAAAAAAATATGCATGGCCGTACATGATGAGAAATGGCAAAAAAATAATAACTACGTTTTTTGTTTTTCATTTTATTAGAAAAAATCCTGCACCGACCAAGATTAAAGTTTACATGTAAATTCTCAAAGAAAAGCATAACCAGTGGTTTCTCGCTTACGTTCTCTGATTTGTTTTGCTTTTCTTTTTTCTTTTTTATTTTATTCCATTCTTAAAAAAAAAAAACTGTCAATGTTTTGCAAACTTCTGAGTACTGTGTGACTGCAAAGTAACGGTAAATTTCAGAAATCGTCTGTAAACAAACTGCTGCTGTCTACAATTGTTCATGAGCTCATCACTTGGTGCGTGCTTTCTGACTGTGTGGTTGCATTTATGCAGAAATATTTATATATTAAATTAAAGTAATGAGTTCTAGAAAAAGTGCAAGTGCTGTTTTGAAAAATTCGGCAATATGGGAAAATAATTTGACTCATTTTGAAAGAAGTACAACTAAAAGACGAGAAATAATTAACATAGACAAAAATTTGAATGAAATGTGCAGAATACCAAAGCAGATGGTTATAATAGGATGGTACAACGCATTGGCAAGAACCGAAAGAAATAGAAAAATAAGGTGTCAGATTATTGCCAAAGAATTGCTTGATTTATGGTCGAAATTAAATTTTCCATGTGTACTTGAATCTTCGATAAAAAGAAAAGTAGAAAAGCTTTAGATCGTTACTGTAAATTTTTAAAGCTACCTAATGGAAACCTAACAATAGTGTTTGGAGAATTATTTGATGTAACCAATCCAGAAGGCATTTGGCTAAGCATGGAAGATAAAAAGTTGCTTTATTAAAAAGAAAAGTTACGACCGCCTTGGTCACAGACAGAAATGTATCTGACACAACAATATCGCCCCTAGAAGAAGACACAGAATTATATGCATCAGACGATGATAGCTATGAACCAAGAGTTAATTGGACATTGGACCATTGGACATAACATTCGCGGCAGAGAAAACAGACCTTTTTTTAAAAATTCATAACTCAGTCAATAAGAAACAAATTCAAAAAAATATATTTATATTAATAAACTGGCGGCAGAGAAAAACACGGGGCCTCGTGGTTGCAGCGCTGGGAGTTGCAAAAATTGTCCGATCTGGAAAAAAATTACTTTTTTAAATCTTAACAAAATTGGTTATCGTATGACAGGAGCTTTTTTTAAAATTTTTTTTTTTCAATTTTTGGTGATGTTCCAAATCTGAAAGTGTTTTTGCGAAAAAAATATTGACTTTAAAAATTCATAAAAAATCGAGAAAAATTCAAAAAAGCTCGTGTTATACGATAGCGAATTAAGTTTAAAAAAATACAAAAAAAAAAAAAAAATCGTCAAAAAATGAATCCGCTAGTGCCGCGTGACAACCAGTACGAAAAACATGGTTTCGATAAAAACGCGTTCAAAATTTGTGAATAAAGAAAAAAAGAGTGAAAATTAAAAATGCGCTCTCACTAATCCGGCTTGAACCCGTAGGAATTTTTGCATGAAGCATCTTAAGAATATTTACTTAAATACAAAATTATAAAAAAAAGTCAATTTCAAATAAAGTTCCTTCAATGTCATGTTCCTTCTTAAGAGAAAATTTAACTGCTTTTCTATTTGCTTTCTATTTCTATTCTATTCTATTCCTTTTCTATTAACTCCTGTTTCTATAACTATTCTCAAGTTATATTTGACTGAACATCCTCTACGTTCTCGTCACCGCTGTCCAATTCGGTTGAACTCATTTTTAAAAGTAAGCTTGAATTATTAATATTTGTAACAATAGATTTAATGATATGTCAAAGTCGCATCACACCAACAAATCCATATAGCAAAAGAGAAGATAGCTTTAAGCTACATCTCAATGAACTCGGGTTTTTTTTTTTTGGTGAGCTCAATCTCATGTTTATGCATACGAAACTGAGTTCAAGCATGAGAAAACTCTTTATTTCATGTAGTTGAGCTTAATTAAGCTCGATCGACACAACTCAGAGATCAATCTCAGTTCAGTAGTTCAGTAGTTCGATCGACTCAACTAAGAGATCAATTTCGTTTTTATGCATACGACTACATGGGTAAATAATTTGTTAAGCTTCAGCGTAGCCGTTTTCACTTCGATCGAAGTTTTTTACTTCACTTTTATGTCAAACACTTCCACACTTCCTCTTTTGTGAAAACACTTCGATTTTGAGTGATAAAAACTTTTTTTAGTAATTAAGTATAATTGATTTTTTAACTTCATTTCACATCAGAAAATCAATAACATGGCAAAACTGTTGGTGTAAAGGAATTCATAACTTGTACCTTCTCTCACAGAGTTTTGTATTGGATGAGAGAATTTTAATGATAGTGGCAACACCTTGTTAAATTAAATACTTCTTGCAAAAGCGCGCGTTGTGAAGGTTGTTGAAATGTAAGTTTGTAAGAATTAATTACTTCGATGAAGACTCTGATATTGCAAGTCGTATTGCAGCGCGAATGACTGATTCAAATGTGATATATTTACAATTCTTGTCTTATGCACTGAGTGCTGTTAATTCACTTAATTTAGAATTTCAAACAGAATCGCCTAGTTTTCATGAGTTGTTAAAATCATTAAAATGTTATTTCAGAAGTATTGTAATTAATTTTATTGTCATCTCTGCCGTAGAATTTGATATAATTTTTGAAAATGATCTCAATACTTTTTGAATTAAGCTTTTGTCTGATATATATATATAGGGCCTAGAGCCCAGATAAAATTTGATTCCTATGATATATCTGTAACAGATAAGAACGAAATTTTAAAAAGTTGTGTACAGTTCTATTACATTCGTACACTAATTATGAAAAGAGTCAATTTCAAATATCCAGTTTTGAGAACATTACAAATTTTGGATACAAGATCTTTAGCTAATAGTTTGGTTCCCCTCATAAAACTTTTTCCTAATCTCATCGAAGAAAAAGTTATCGACTGTCTAGAAAAGAAACGGCGTCTTTTAATATTAAATGATTTTTTTAGCTGAAAAAGGATTCTACGTTTTTAAATTAAAAAGTGCCTTAGAAGACCTGATGTACCAAAAAATAAAAACTTTCGTAAAAGCGTTGTTAAGCTTACCGCACGGTGGTGCAGCAACAGAAAGAGTATTTTCACAATTAAAACTAATTAAAAATACAACTACAAATAAGTTAAAATTTAGCACCGTAAATTCGATAGTGCTTATAAAGGACGACTTTCTAAATGATAATTTTTTTAAATTGGAATCCTTAAACGAATATTTTATCGAATGTTTGTTATAACAGTGATATTTACTTCAGAACCGAAGAAATAGCTGCATAGAAAATAGAAATTAGAAATAGATAATTTTTTTAACATTGTTAATTTATACATATAAGTGATTGAAATGTATTTCAGTATTTTCTTATTGAACGCGTATTTTCTTATTAAACTTTATTGATTGATTTTTATGAAAATATTTTTATTGATTTTTTCGTTATTCATTTTGAAATGTACCTAAATATGCTTAATAAACATTCATGTTAAAACAAAATTAATTTATTTTAACACTTCGAAATCTCTGAAAATACTTCCATCTTGTAGCCTATTTTACTTCGTTTTAAAATTCTCGAACGGCAACACTGTTAAGCTTAACTAAATATAGCCACAAATTGACTTGGTGAGTTTCATTTGTAAAACGATGATATTATAATTATCAACATTATTACAGGTTTTTAACTTCAAATTCAACCTTTTCCATTTCAAATTAAACTTTTTCCAAATCAAATTAAACTTTTCCATTTCAAAAAAAACTTTTTCCATTTCAAATAAAACTATTTCTATTTCAAATTAAACTTTTTCCATTTCAAAAAAAACTTTTTCCATTTCAAATTAAACTTTTTCCATTTCAAATTAAACCTCAGCCAAGAAAAAGATTTATTTTAGATTTTTATTGAATTATTATTATGTAATCGAAAAGTATTACATATTTCTTGTGTAAATAGCGGTTTGAATAAAATATATTAAAACTAATATCACTAGTTAGTACTAGATGAATCCCATCAAAGAAGTTTTTTTCAAAAGTCAAGTTAATTGCAAGAAATATGCTAGCTAATACTGATGCACGCGCTGATTTAAGGAACATTAGAACAATATCAAGGAATCTTTAACGACTGTAACATCCACAGATTGTTATAATTATTACACGCATATGTACATGCAACTACCTTCAGCTGCTGCAGGGGTACCCTTGTAAATATTTACTTCAATAATTTATATATTTACTTAAAATTTTGTACTTATCTCTAATTTTGTTTTTTGTTGATATTTCTTGTAAAAATTTTAAAAATTAAATCAAAACATTAAAAAAAACTCATCTTAAAATTTCTTAATTTTAATTTATTATTCTAAAATTTTTTTGGAAGATTTTATGAAAACCGTGTTAGTATTGAAGATATATGGGGTGAAGTGAATGGCAAAGTTCTTAAAAGTCTAAGTGTTAGTGATAAACGTCGGTTGGATTATGTATAACAGTGTTTTTTTTGGTTTTTAAAAAATGTAATTTTGATAATTTTGATTTCTATTGAAAATGTGGTGTAAACTAGCCAGTGTAAACTAGTGTTATTAGTTTTTATATAGTTTATTCAAACAGCTATTTACACAAGAAATATGTAATACTTTTCGATTACATGTTAATAATTCAATAAAAATCTAAAATAAATCTCTTTCTTGGCTGAGGTTTAATTTGAAATGGAAAAAGTTTTATTTGATTTGGAAAAAGTTTTTTTTGAAATGGAAAAGGTTTAATTTGAAATGGAAAAAGTTTTATTTGAAATGGAAAAAGTTTTTTTTGAAATGGAAAAGTTTAATTTGATTTGGAAAAAGTTTAATTTGAAATGGAAAAGGTTGAATTTGAAGTTAAAAACCTGTATCCCATTCGTAGCCCACAAATCTTAGATTAACTTAAGATTTGGTTTCCATCTAATAAGCTTTTAAGGAACGATTGAGTTTGAAGGTCAAATTCAATTTAACTAAGAGTTAAGAGTTAGGACTCTGTATAGAGTTTTCTGTAGTTTCTGGAGAGTTTTTTTTTACCTCTGTTCTCCTTATAACTTAGCCTGCCATAAATTTTCAAGAACAACATTCGAGGAAAAAATAAATGAAAAAAATTATATGTCTTAATCTGATTACTGCAAATTTATACTGTGATTTGCGGGCTGAGGACACCCTAATACATTTTAAATTTAAATCTTATCAGCAGCATTAATTGTTCTTTTTTTGTTCACTAGCGCTATAAGCAAACCTATTTAAATAATTACTAATTTATGTGTTTATGTGAATTGATGAAATTTATGTGCGTACCAGCGCAACTTTTCTCTGTAGAGATATGAACAGTTGTATTTCTAATTAAAATGTTAGCTCTAAGAACTTACTTTGTTATAATTTTTGCTCAAAAAAATATTGGCGATATAAGTGTACTAAACACAGTCACTCTGCTTCGACAACTGATCAGACAGATCAGTTGTTGAAGCAGAGACAGATCAGACGAAGCACAGATGAACTGAACACACACATCGTTATCGCAATGCAATTGGCTTTCCCACACACTTCTCTCCACCTAACTTTCTATTTAAAACAGGAAAATCGAACACTCGTCATAAGTAATGAATGCAAATTAAATTATGCTGATAGTATTTCTTATAAATATTCAATAAACTGATGACATGTATCCTTTTCTCTCATCTGCCTTAGTGCAACGTTTGTTCAAATTATTTTTGAATTTTTGCCATTGGAGGGTTTTTCCAAACAATAAACAAAAAATCAATTCCACTGAAATATATTACATAAATGCAAAAGTATTTCTAGCAAACCTGGTTTTTTTTATTTTTATTCTGAATTTTGGTACCTATGGTGCATTGTGGTCATAAAATAATACTCCGAAGTCTTTTCAGGTTGCCTTCATTCTAGAATGACCAGCAATACCAATTTAATCAAAAGTAACTTTGTAAAATATAAAGGTCATGGGTAAAGCAGTTTTTGAGTTAGTTGGTTCAGCAGAAAGACATTTTTAAAACATTATTCATGAAATGAATTTAAAGTTATATTTATTAATGTTATGTTTGTGTTCAGTTATGCTTATTTATTTAATTATATTTTAACGAAGTATTTTACAGGCATGCCTTGATTTCTTTTTTTTTACCGGTTAAAATTTTATCACATTTTGTTTACTGAAGATATTGTTTTTCTTTATTCTGTATTCTTTTCCTGGCTGACCTTGATTTGTTTGTAATCTACCTTCAATGGACATCGAATCCTGTAAATCTCGAACATAATTAATTGTTCAAAACCTCCGAATAGAACGAGGAATATGGATGTTTAGTTCTTAAAAGTTTAGAATTTTTTCCTCAGTGGAAAAATTACATGAAACTTTTTTATTTGTCATTTTAGACAGAAAATATAATATACTAGCCGAAAATACCGTTTCACACTCTAGTTTCGTTTAACATTTTAGGTGTGGTTTGTGGAATCTGATATGGTGTACGATTGTTTTCCAATTCTTAAATTTTTTTCTCGTTGATATTTTCTAATAAAATTTATCCCCGTTTTAAGTTTATTTTTTGTGCTTAGAAACTATTATGAGATAAATGTGAGTGTTGCCACTAAAGCTTATGCTTCCTCGTACATACTTTTTGAAATGACTAATTCTAATTTCATTTATCTAACACTGCGCTGTACAATGCGATTTATTACTTTTTAACAGTGATAAACTCTGCTTGAATTATCAAGGAATATTCTCAATTTTAAAGAACTTACTTTTCAAAAGCTGAAGCTGAAAATTAAAACTGTGTAAACAAGCGAGAGCTAGCTATTTGTATCTCACTTGTTCGCACAGTTTTTGTTATATTTTCGTTTTCAGTTTCAGCGTGAAAATTATAAACGAACTATAAACGCCAACTTCGACAATATGAACAGTTTAACAATCGTTAATATCAAGAAATTTTCTGGATATAACTTTTTTATAAAAGAAAGTATTTTGTTCGCAATGCTATTTGACGATAGAAAAGCTGTACGCGAACGTGAAATAAAAAAGATTTTATATTATTGCGGTAGGCTTCTTGACCCAACCAAATTAAGGGCTTACAATAACCATACCCTGAATTTTGAATGGTCATACACTATTGAGTTAATAGGTTTGCATGATGAAAGTATCTTGTCTGAGTCTTAAAACACCGTTTTCATTCCATACGAGTACTTGTTAAATTATCGAGAATTTTAAGATCTGCCACTCCCGGACCAAAGCCAAACACAAGTTCAAGTGTTTTGCGACGCATTATAGGAACGAATCCAGAGGATGTTATGGCATTATTTATAAAAAAGTTGAATAACAATACTATAATAACAAGACTAACAAGCCTTAAATTTTAAAAATGCTATATATCAGACGGTTTCGAACGTATAAGACTAAAATATGGCAATTTAGTTCGTATGACTACTGTCGGCAACTTTACAAAGCGTCTAACTCATTCAATAACGAGACAACGAAAAACTTAAGCATTTTCAGCATAAACTTTATTTGTTAAAATTGACAGTCGGTACATTTTCTTAAAAAATATACTCGTTTGTTTTATTTTGACCATCGCATGCGCCAGCACCAAAGAACAACTTTATGATATCGTTGAAATCGGTTTTATATTTCGGCAAATCGGATATTGTTTATTTCGGCAAATTACCGTTAACTTTTTCTCTTAGAGGAAGCATGCCCAAGTAGTGGGAAAAAGAAAAAAAGTCAGTATTTCAGCGTTCTACACAGAAGACGGTCTGTGTAGGAGAACGTCTACATGGGTCAACTTGTAATAAATAATTGCTTACATAATATAAAATGTACATTTATTTTTATTTATAAGATACACAATTCAATATCAATTAAACAGTAACAAACTTAAAGAAGTTCAAGCATTTTTGATTTTCAAAAAATACATATACTTACTTACTTTTAAAATATTAATTTCGTTTTATTTTCCGGATTGATTAATAACAGTTAATATCTCAATAAGTTCAATCTCACTTCGAGCTAATTTAAAGGCCATACAATGCTTTCGATATAGTCCAAATAATCCGATACCCTCATGTATACACTTGGAAAATCATTAGAACAACCGATGCCAGATGAAATAATACCAACTTGTTCAAACTCTAGTAAACTTTCGTCCACTATCAAGATCAACGGTCCACCAGCATCACCGAGACATGGTTTTCCGGTGTATTCCGAATCTATAGCACACAAATGTTCAGGTTGTATTGTATATCCTTGAGTATTATATGTAGCGTTGCAACTTGTGCCTGATACAAGATTCATTTTTGTTTTACTCAGTTTGCTGGAGATTTCTCTAGCTAAAATGATTTTTTAATTTTTTTATTTTATTATTATGAGTACAATTCAACATTTCGGCTTACTTGTGTAGTTGAAAACGCCCCAACCAGCAACAAAGAGCTTGGCATCTGATGAAGGATCAACATTATCGGTGTACAAACACGTTGGCGTTATGTACCTGGTTCTTTTGACTGGATTTTCAAATTCTAGCAAAGCAACATCATTGGTATTTCCTCGATGCGAATGTTTTGGATGGATGTGAATTTTCTAAAAAACTTTATTTAATCAAATTATACGATGTGACTTTGCAAAAAGGACACTTCACTATTTAAGTGAGAAAACACAGTTTTATTTTGATAAAACTGTTATTAAAAATTATCCTTGAATTAGATAAAACTATCAACTTGAATAAACTGCCTCATGTACTCTTTATATAATATATGTTATATATATAAGTATTACCATATTTCGATGATACTTATCGGGTGCAATGAGGGTTTTTGAAAGAAGTGGCATAGTTCACTTTAAAAACATTAAAGAAAAATTATTGAAAATTTTTGAAAGATCGTAATAAAAATAAAAATGACACAAAGGTTGAAATATTTTTCTGCTTTTGATAACGAATAACTCGAATTAGCTGTATTCATTAAAGTATACACGAAAAGACACTTATATTGAATAATTCCCCTGTATCATGTATCTCAATTCATTCATCATTCATCATTCAGCATTGTCAAAGATAGTTATGGATTTTGTCGAAAAATATACATTTTATTTATTTATAGGAATGGAAAGTGGGCGTATTTTTGGGAAGATGAGCCCACTTTTCTAAAACGATTAAAGTTTGATATAAACTTCGCACACACCGAATAATATTTTTTTAGCTTATATATTAGCCTCTTTATAGTTTTCACTAATGTAGATTGTATGAGAGGTAGGCTTGGTTTTCATCCGATTTAGCCCATTTTTGAACTTGAACTTCGTTTCTTTTTAAAAATAGGCTCAAATATCGAATTTTATTACGATGGCTTAAAAATTACAGCTGAAATCGTGCCCACAGATAGACAGTTAGACATTCAGACAGGCTGATATGGTTAAATCAACTCAAATGGTAATGCCAATTAAGAATATATATACTTTTATTTACCTATCACGTCGCTTTGTGGGCGTGTCACGACATGCAAAACAAATATACTTTGTTTTGTATGTCGTGACAAAATTAATAAACCCCTTAAGATATCAGAAAACAAAAAACAAGTGTCAAAAAACCTGTTTTTTAGAATATCTCGAAAAGTATATCTCGAATTATTTTTGTAGTTTTCTGCGCTTTGCAGCAACATCAAGATATGTGAAGCACTAATTTTTGAAAGTTTTATGTTACTTTTACATTTATCAATCTTTACCTGAATTGTTACGTCCATCCGGTGTATCTGTTCATCAGGATCATTGAAGTTGACCACACCTAGGCGAACAATACTCGGTTGCACCCTTTTGACGCATGTAGCTGAAGTTAGCACGAATCTATCGTGTATCAATGTGCCACCACATTGGAATTCATAGGGTGCCCTTTTACTTTCCGAATAGCCTAAGGCTGCCATAAAAGGGTACTCACCGGGAAATACAACGGGTCCACCTAGAATATGAGGCATCAAGACAGGAGATAGATCTTTCTTAAGATTTCTGCAAGCTAAAATAGAGTTATTTTGATGAAAGTAAGTTATAAAATTATTATAATGTCCGTTTTTTCAAAAACCTTCGTAAGCGGGTCGTTGTCGTACTCTGATTGGTTTTCTCCTAGAAGTACTTGTAATTTAAAAGTTGTTAGTAAATTAAAATTATACATCTGCATTTCAATTAACAATAACAATTATATTTAACGGTCAGCACCTACATTTGTTGTGGGAGAGCCACAACAGAGAGCGTTTGTTGCAGTCTGGAACAGCAAATGATGATTTGGCGTCTCTTACAGTCACAGAGTACAATAGTTTCTAATCGTAATTCATTCCATGACTCACATTTTGAAAAGGTCACACAAATACCAGATGAACCATCATGCATAACGCAGGCATCATGCTCTAAAAAATAAAAAATCTAAAAAACATACATGATGATATTCATAACATATAAATAAAATTTGGCAAGTGTATGTTAACACTATTTAAAACAAAAAAATACTGTTGTATATACTTCTCATTAAGTTTTAGCCTTCTTTTGTGGGAGAAATATTTTATTTCGATATCTTATAATATTTATGTTGTATTTCGATTGTGGAAATTGGTACGTATTGATGCTAGAATTATAAACATTTCGTATAGAAGTAAATAAAGTCTGTTCTAAACTTGAGCTTCGCAAGGAATCACATGCTTAAAGTAACCGGATAAGAAACTTCAAAACAATATAATACAGATTATTTACAGGTTATATATAGACACGTGATGAAAAAGTGAAAATTAATACATTTTACAGAATTTAGTGTGCTATTTTTTTTATTGTGTTGTTTTACAGAAGGGTGCTCAACTGTAGAGTGACAAATGAAAAAAATACTTAACATCAAATAGAAGTAACTACTTATTCTAGTTTAAAACCCATATATTTTTTGGTTTCAACAGGTATTACACTTCGGGTTGCATGAGAGATGGGCATGTTTGTGTGCAAATGACATCCATTTTTTGTACACACTTTAGTTTTTATACACATATGTTACTCGCCTACAAAGTTCTATCTCTGTAAACGGGCGGTGAGAAGCTTAAAGCTTTAAAAGCATTTTCTCGAAACTAGTATTTTTTCTGTGGGCACGATTACTCGAAAAAAATATTCTGCCGAAGTTTTTAAGCCTAAAGCAATTTTTCTTAAAGTTTTACCACAATGTAGTTTAACTTACCTTCAAGGGCTGCGCCATAGCTTAGAAGTACGGAAAAGTAAATAAGACTCAGCAGACAGTGGCGGATATCTGTATTAAATCCGAAATTCAGAAACATTTTGCTGATACACTGACAACTATCTATAAGGATGAAAAAAAAAAATAAAGACAATCAAATGTTCAAAATATTATTCTCTAGACTAAGCTTATGGAGGAGAGCATGACTATGAAATACCCTAAACCCACTTTTTAAAAAACAAAAAAAAATTTTATTGTAAATGGGCGTGTCCGTGGGCGGATGAAGCCTTTATTTTATATGCATTTAAATGTTGATGAAAATTTACACATACCAAGTTTTATTCCTGTAGCTCATAGTTAATGCCTTTATTGTGCTTTCGCTATGGGAGGTGGGCGAGTTCATGGACGGATTACTCCCAATTTTTGAACACACCTTAGTTTTGCTATAAAATACATACATACCAAATTTAATTTCTCTATGAGAAACATAACCTTATTAATTGAGTTTTAAAGTTTTTGGGTTGTATGGGAGGTAGGCATGTCCGTAGACGATGCCGTCCATTTTTCAAAACCATCTTTGTTTTGTTATAAAAAACATTCCTGCCAAATTTTAGCTCTGTAGGTTAAACACAGGCTTATATATTGCGTTTTCAATTTTTGGGTTGTATGGGAGGTAGGCGTGTCCGTAAGCGGATGACGTCCATTTTTCGAAGACATCTTTGTGTTGGTATAAAACACATACATATCAAATTTGATTGTTGTAGGTTTACTATGAGCTGAGTTATGCAGTTTTAAATTTTCGCGTTGTATGGGAGGTAGGCGTGTCCGAAAGCGGATGACGTTCAGTTTTCAAAACCATATTTGTCTTATCATAAAAAACATATGTGCCAAATTTTAGCTCTTTAGGTTAAACACAGGCTTATTTATTGCGTTTTCATTTTTGGGTTGTATGGGAGGTGGGCGTGTCCGTGAGCGGATGACGTCCATTTTTAGAAGACATCTTTGTGTGATATAAAACACATACACACCAAATTTTATTGTTGTAGGCTACTTATGAGCTAAGTTATGCAGTTTTATATTTTTGCGTTGTATGGGAGGTGGGCGTGTCCGTTGGCGGATTCCAAAAATATTTAATAGTGCAGATCCTTGGGTGCATTTGACCATGTGTACCAAATTTCATCCAATTATCTCTACTCCTTCTTCTTATCCTGTGTATACGGACAACACACAGACGGACGGACGGACGGACGGACATGGATAGCTCGACTCACGTGGTGACGCTGATCAAGAATATATATACTTTTCTATACCGGACTCGCTTCGTTCTATGCGTTACAAACGTTTGCACAAAGTTAATATACCCTGACCTTTCAGGTTTAGGGTATAAAAACCACAAATTGACTTGGTGTGTTTCATTTGTAAGATGACGATATAATAATTATCAACATTCTTAGCCATAGCAAATCAAAGATTAACTGATGTTTTGATTTCCAACTATAACTTTATTTGAAGAGTTCGGATTCTGTAGAGTTGGCTTAACTAGAAAAATGTCTGCTACCTGCGATAGATGGTACTCTCTGCAAATGGCCTCTTTACCACCTCACTCCGAATAACTCAGCATACGATAAATTCGCAAGAACAACGTTGTTCAAATTGTTTTTATTAAAATGATGAATATTCGTGAAAAGTTCCTCGGAATATGATAAAAAAACCATCATGTTTAGAGAAAAATGGTGAAAATGGCAAAGAATGCTTTTCTCTAAATGTGATCCTAAAAATTATTTAAAGCACACTTTTTTTTTTGAAAAAAAATTTGTTTTTATTGAAGACGATACTTCGCATAGTGAAGTTTTTATCAATTTATAGGAAACATTTTTAATTTTCAATACATTTTCATTTATAAATGAGAATAATTTTTTGCGAGAAAAATATTTATCATTATTAGAGTTATCAGTACCCCAATGTCAATATTGACTGAAATATAGTGTGTTTATAATAGTGACACGCCTCTTTGTAGAAAATATCACACTCTTTGTCATAGTGTTTTCAATAGTTCTACCCATTCTAACAATGAATTTTATCACCCTTAAGTCAATATTATACAGTTTTTTTACACACTGCCACACCCCTTAGTCGAATAATGCCCAATTCCTCGGTAGTAATTTGTAATAATTGTGCCTACGTCCGTACTTTTTCAGTTAGTAGTGTCAGTATTCGATTTGGTGTTTTCTAATATTGCCACACCCCTTTGTCGAATGCCGTCCACTTTATTGACAATAACTTGTTATAAGTGTGCCTACCTCTGTACTAAATATCAGTACTCTAGTGTCAATATTATTCGAGATACAGTGTGTTTTAAATATTGCCACACCCCATTATCAAACAACCTACCTCTGTGCCTACCTCTGTAGAAAACTTAAGTACTCTTGTGTCAATATTATTCGAGATACAGTGTGTTTCATATATTGCCACACCCCTTTATCAAACAACGCCCACTTTATTGAAATGAATTGTTTTATAACTGTGCCTACCCCTGTAGCTAACTTTAGTACTCTAGTGTCAATATTATTCGAGATACAGAGTTTTTCTAATATTGCCACACCTCTTTGTCGACTAACGCCCACTTAATTGACCGTTATTTTTTATAAATGTACCTACCCTTGCATTTTTGCTGTGGATTTTATTGACTCTAGTACTCTAGTGTCAATATTTACTGAGATACAGTGTTTTTCTTATAGTGACACGCCCCTTTATCGAATACCGGCCACATTACTGGCAGTTATTTGTTATATTTCTACCTACCTTTGTACTTAATTTTAGTATCGTAGTGTCAATAGTAATCGAGATACAGTGTTTTTTTAATATTGCCACTCCCATTCTCGAATAACGCCCATTTTTTCAAAAATTTTTAGTAATTTTTCCTACCGTTGTAATAAATTTCTGTACCCTTGTATCAATATTATTCGAAACACAGTAATTCTCTTATATTGCCACACCCCTTTGTCGAATAGCGCCCACTTTTTTTATAATAATTTTCAATAATTGTGCCTACCTCTGTACTTAATTTCAGTACTCTAGTGTCAATTTTCTTTGATGCACAGAGTTTTTACAATATTGCCACACCCTTTTTTAGAATTACGCCCACTTAAGTGATCGTCATTTTTAATATTTGTGCTTGCCCTTGTTATTTTACTGTGAATTTTATTACCCTAGTGTCAATATTTACTGAGATACAGTGCTTTTCTCATATAGACACGCCCCTGTGCCGAATACCGCCCACTTTCATAGACGGGCACCTCCGCGTTGATAGTCTCTATATGTTGACAAAAAATTACGGCAATCCGGCAAGTACTTTAGGAGTAATCGATGCACATACATTTACAACAAAAAAATAAATAAAAAAAAAACAGAGAAACCAACCAACTTGAGAACCTCCTTTTTACTTTTTATATGTTTATTTTGTAATTATTTTCCAGAATGCTTGCCAGCGCAACTATTTTCTATCAAGGCAATATATATGATCAGTTATATATATAATTCGAATTTCAGAACTAAAAATGTATTTACTTTGTTGTGACTTTCGTTTAGAAAAGTGTTTGAGATGCAAGCGTACTAAACACGATCACGATACTTCAACAACTAATCTATTCAGCTCGGTATATAAATGTACTCACCACAGACAGATCACTATCACAGTGGCGTAGCTAAGGTTGGTGGCACCCGGGGCGGAAACTAAATTGTGCACCCCTTAAAAAGGTTATAGTAAACCTCAAAAGAGTAATGTTTAAAAATACCAGGAAATTAATATAATTTTTTTAAATAATAGTTTACTATTATGATGACCTCTCTGCAGACAATGGCAAACCTCAGAGAGTAAATAATGCCATGTAAAGCTTCTTGAGAACATTAGCCGTTCGGAGTCGGCATAAAACATGTAGGTCCAGTTCTGGGTACAAACATTTTGTGTACAAACATTTAATAACACACACAACACAATTGATCATAAGAAGCTCGGTCAAAGTCCTTTCAAGGGCTGAAATGGCCAATTTGTTGTTTTTTTTTTTTTGTTACTGTTATGATTAGTTTGTTAAAGTGCAAATAAAGTTTAATATTTTAATTATTTGTATTGTTTATAAAATTCGGTTACTATAGACAAAACTTTAAAATAATCTCATCGATCATTTGAAAGATATGTAATTTGGAAACTTACACAAAACTTAAAAAATTTCATTTAATTTCATATTTGAAGTAAATCTTAAGTTTTTAAAGCAGGATTTTACGCAATGAAGGAATTTTTCAAAAATGTTTTGTTTACGCAAAATTTTGATTTGCAACAGTGAGTAAATCCTCAAAGATCTATTTTGAATAAAATTTTTCACTATTTCTGTTTTCATTTTACAATAGTTGTCGATGAATCCGACTACATATTTTTTAATCAATCTCTACAAAAATTACATATTTTAGAAAAGATTTAGAAAAAAGCTTATAAGGGCTTATAAGTTATGCGAGAACAATTTACTATCAGTAAACCACATATATCAGTTAATGTTAAGCTAGTTTTTTATAGAAAATTGTGAAAATTTTACGAAAAATTGTGCATATTTGAAGAAAAAACAGGACCTGGAAGCAAACCGTTGGCAAATTTTCCCTCATTAACCCTCAATAACCATAAAGTACAATTTTTATTCGAAATCAATCCATGTCTTCTATATAAAAGTTAAGTGAAAATTAAAATAAAGTATTCAAATTCATTTATAAACTTTCTTTCATTAATTTTATCAACTTCTTTATAGTATTCTATATTCATCTCAGCTTCGACTTTGATAGACAAAACTGAGGTCTGTAAGATTTGACTGCCCTATCCTCGACTATTAATATCACAGTATCAATCTATTACAGTGATACCAAATTATTATCAGAAATTTGTTTCGTACTCATTATGTACATAATTCCCAAAGCAAACTAGCCCTGGCTGGCCAAGGTCAAGAGTCATGAATGGCCCGATAAGAGCTGACAATTGCAAGAAATCTGTCGGTGCTACACATTCGGTGACTGCGCACGAAATTTAATTAAAATAATTAGAATAATTTTTAAGGAACTGTGCATCTTTTGTTAAAAACTGTATTTTTGACAATTTTTGTTAGTTGATTTAATCATAATAATGATTACTTTAGTAAAGTTAAGGAGTCAGAAAACCATCTTAGAGCTTTTAATAGACATCTTCAAAATAAAATAAAAAAAAACGTCAGAACGTCTTAAAATTGTTATAAAACGCCATTTATTTAATTTTAATAAAAAATTTAATAAACTTAAATCATAATTTAATTTTTTTAAAAATTTTTTAATCATGAAATTAGTTGAGTATTGATTTTTAAATTGTTTCATGTAACAGGATACCCAAAAACATATTACTATTAAAAATTATGTTCAAGCAGATTAAGAGCTGTAAATAAGGTTTGTTTTATGATGTATTATCACAGAACTTAGTAATCACAAAATCATAAAGCATATTTTTATTCTTGACATTTATGACATGAAAACTTTTTTCTGAAAAGTTCTGGAGAAATGTATTGCTTACAAAATAACTGACGCTTCCATTCATCATACTCTGAAAATAATGCAGATTTTCGAAACATAATGGTAATAAAAATGTATACTATACGAGTAAGTTTGAACACTTCTTAACCTGAATATAAGAAGAAAAAAAACGATTTTTTTAAAATTTTATGGAACAAAAAAAGGAATGTAACATTATAATATAACATTTTTCTTTTTGTACTCTATCTTACTGTCATGAAAATTTGAATTGCATTTATTTGGCAATTGCACCCCTAACAAATGACAAATTATGTTCGAATTGACTTAGGTCTTAGTATGAGTGTTTGTTTATATTGAAACAAATTTCATATAAAGTTAAAGTTTTAATAAAAACGAAGTAAAAAATATTTGCATTCACTTTTGCACCCTCTTTATATTCAAAACATAGAACCGCAGTTATTAAAGTGTTCTTATTATTAAAAAAAATCAAAAATTGTGTGTGGTGAAAAGTTCTTTTACCAAATTTTGCACCCCATTTTAGCGTGTACCCGGGGCGGACCGCCCCCCCCGCCCCCCCCTTGCTACGCTACTGCACTATCATAATACAATTAGCTTTTTTACCCACACACTTATCTCACTAACTTTCTATTTAAAACAAAAAATTCAAACGCTCGCCATCGAAAAGAACAGCAAGCAAATGAAATTATTATATAAGTATTTCTTAGCAACAGTCAAAAAGACTGCCTTTTCTCTCATGTGCCTTAAAGCAAATTTTGTTCAAACATTTTCAACAGCAGTGGCCATATGTTGATGTATATATACTGATATATATGTATATAAGAGCGTATCACAAAACAAAGAAAAAAAAACAGTTCAAACATTAGATCTTTGAATCTAATGTTTTTTGAAGGCAATTTACAAGAAAACATTTTAGTTTCTACCCATCGAAGAGGTCGAAGAGGTCGCCCATTTACATTTTTCGTCATATCTTTGGCACTTGCAGTTCGATCTAAGGGTATGATGTGTTGATGTTTTTGGCTCAAGGAGACCAAGTTATTTGATTCAAGGACATTTACCTCAAATGCCCTGTTCTAATTTTAACTATCACATCTCAGTTCCTACCACCCTTATGTACCACCCTGATACAGCTTCCCATATGGCGATTTAAATTTTGTGGTTGTATGGGCGGTAGGCGTGTCTTTGTGCGAAAAATAAAGAAATTTTTTTTGGACCACCGGAACAACTAAACAAAAAAATAGGGGGAAATTTTTTGCTTCCTAAAATCAAACTTAAAAACCTAGCACAAAACACTTGTAGGAAAAATAAAAATGGTTTGGAAATAGGTTCTGCATAATGCAATTTATTGATATTTCCATTTTTGTGACGCCCTTTAATTTGGCGCCTCTAGGCAATTGCTGTTCCTGCCTAATTACATAAACATTTCAATATCATACTATAGTGTTTACGTTAAAATTATCTTTAAAAAATAATTATTGATGGTCCAAGGATCGGGCACTATTAGCCATCTGGCCAAACAATACGTTCAATGTAATCCAAGAAAGCAGATACCTTCATATATAGACCCGGTACAGGACCAGCACAACCATAACCCGAAGATATAATGCCCACTTGCCGATAGCTCTGTATAACCTCATCCACTTCCAGTATTAACGGACCGCCAGAATCACCCCAACAAGCATCACCAGTAAATTTGGGATCAGCTGCACACAAATGCTCAGCCTTAACTTTGTAACCATGCTCGCTATACGCAGATATACAGGTGTGATCCGGCACAATTTCCATTCTGGTCTTTAGCAATGCGTTGGATGAGTGGTTTGCTGAAATTAAATGTTAAACATTATATCTGTATGTTAGCATAAATCTACTAAAAGTGAGTCGTCTTACTTGTCAGATTGAACACACCCCAACCGGCAACATATATATTTGAGCTCGATGGAGGATCAGCTTCTTCTGTATACAAGCATGTAGGAAATATGTACTTTGATTTTGGTACTGGTTTTGCGAATTCTAATAGAGCAACATCATTGACCTTGGAGGTTGTTGAGAAGTTTGGATGCACATGAATTTGCTGCAAAAGGTTAAATAAATAAAATAAAAAAAACTATGAAAGATAGTCTCTGAATCTCTCAACCCAATATCAACAAATATGTTGCAAGCATATTACCATTTCCACAAATAAATCATAGTCAATTATTATTATCAAGCACACTTTACAAACTAACCTTAATGGGAACTTCAACCCGATTTGGCAGTTCAGCGGGATCATCAAAGTTAGACATGCCCAATCGTACAATTTCCGGTGTAACATTGCGACTGTTGACAACACAATGAGCTGCAGTTAGAATAAACCTGTCATGTATCAAAGCCCCTCCACAGCGAAAGTTATATGGACCACCCTCATTTCCAATGTCCGAATAACCTATAGCTGCCATAAACGGATATTCACCAGGATTCACTGGAGTGCCATCCAAAATATGAGGAGTTAATACAGGAGTTAGACTATCCTCAATGGCGCGACATGCTAGAGTTAAAAAATTTAAAGAAATAATATACTTTGAAAACGTTATTAAGACCCATGCATTTTAAATACCTGCCACAGCAGGACGTTCAGCACGAGTAGAGCCTTTAATCGTAGACCGCATTGCATTTGCTGTTGTGGTGATGGTGCTGGTAGTTCTAGCTCTGGGTCTACTTCATTAAAACAAATATTAAGTAGAAATTACTTTAACAATAAATAATAAAATAAAAATACGTTGTATTGTACTCTGTTGCACCCACCTTGCCTCTGGCAATCCAACTCTGCTTTCCACTCTCTTGTCTCCATTCTTGGGACAACAAATTATCTCATCGTTTCCCTTAAAGCCACAGTGCACAATATTGTTTATACTTAAGTCACCTCGTTTCAATGAGTCCTTTAGTAACTGACAATCTTGAAGAGTTCGACAGATACCTGCTGATTTATCCGTCATGTCACAGGAATCAAGCTCTGCAAGTCGATAAGTTAATTATTATTGACTACGAGTAGTTTTAGTTCAATTATCAAAGAATTTTCACACTAAGTTATTCAACATAACCCAACATACAAAAACATCGTATCGTATCTTTTCAAAAAAGTAACTAATACTTTTTTGATCAAATATTATTAAAAAAAAAATATTTTAAATGCCTTCAATAAAACACCTAAAAATACTTGAATTTTGATGAGTTATTAAAAAACAGACAATTACTAAAAAATTATTCTTCGAATTTGGAAAACTTTTTGAAATTGTACTTATTTGAAGTATAAACTTTTGATTTTTAAAAGAGTAACAAGAACGATATAGTTTCTAACAAGAACGCTTTGAAGGCTTGGTCAATTTTGTATGGAAAAATATTAAACATTTAGCAAAGTTCGAAAATAAATTACAAAAAAAGCAATTACACTTTAAGTACTCATCTAACAACTCTATTTATCTTGCCTTATGACAGAGTTTTGTTAATATTGATAAAAATATATTGATATCGACCCTTCGGTTCTTTGAGAGAAAGTTCGAATTTGTGTTTTACTGCAGTATGAGAAAAAAATTCTTACAAACTTCCAAAAACATATAAAAAAAATTATGTATTAGCGTAAGAACTTGCTGGTTTTTGGTAAAAAATCTTCATTGAAATTCCATATTTTAAAAAAAAATCAATATATTTTTATATCATATATATGTCATCTTTATGACCAAAATTTCCAAGAGGGTTTTATTATGAATCTAGTGAAAAACTGAAGTCAAATAAAACGGTTCAGTGAAATAACGCCCAATGAAATAACGCCCAAAATATTTCCATACAAATTTGGGCGTTATTTCATAATGAAATAAGGCCCAAAATTTTGGGATTTATTTCATTTTATATGGGCGTTATTTCATTTTTTATTTTGGGCTTTATTTCATTATGAAATAACGCCCAAAATCAAAAATGAAATAACGCCCAAATATTTTTCATACAAATTTTGGGCGTTATTTCATTATGATATAAGACCCAAAATATTTTAAATGATTATCTTTGAAAATATTTTGGGCGTTATTTCATTTTTGATTTGGGCGTTATTTCATTTATTTTGGGCTTTATTTAATTTTTTAATTTGGGCGTTATTTCATTTTTTAAAGCCCAAAATATTTTGGGCGTTATTTCATTTTTTATTTTGGGCGTTATTTCATTGGGCGTTATTTCACTGAACCAATAAAACAAACAAATTTCTATTATCAAATTCAAATTAAAAGCGGTAAAATGCAAAATATATATTGAAAAACTGAAAGGATTATTTTAGGAAGTCGTGTTTCCTTTCAAGACGCTGTCACAACCATAACTGCCTTGCGATTTTTTTCAACACATCTTTCAGTTCCTTGAATATGGCATGGGATTTGGGAATCAGAAAGTAGTTAATCTTCATTATCTAAGAATTCCTCTAAATGCTCAAACAGATTCTTTTGAACCATGATTTCGATAAAATGCTGTCATCATCCAAATTTATCATATCAAAATAGTCTTGATTGTAAGATGGTCGATTAAAAAAGTTAATATACAAAAGAACTATAGTATTAAATGTTGAAAAAGATTGGAGACAAAAAACTTTGATATCAACTCTGCTCTTATTTTTAAATTTCTGAAAGGTTCAGTGTTGTTACGTACAGCCGTTATCGATCCAGATTCTATTTTGGATAAATCATAGGGTAGTTCCCTATTGCAATTATGAGATTACATTGACCATTCGATGCAAATGCTTAACGTTTGTTGATAAATTCCGTTCCCAATCGAAAGTCGTAGTGAAGTTGGCATGTTTTCCAACAATAAAGGTTCAAATTCACTAACATACTGAGGCAAAATCATTCAAATTTTTTAAATTAAATAATTCATAAAAAACTAAAAACCAAAATTCAATAATAACAATAAAATTAATTTAATCCTTTTTTAAAAAAAAAAAAAAAATTTTTATTCACTTAAAATAATAATGATGATCATGAAAAACAATTATTTGTGTAGAAAAGATATCTTAAGGACGTTTTCTGTGAAACAAAGTTTACTTACTTTTTTCTTAATAAAATATTTTCTAACAAGTGGAATAATACAATAGATTTTACAAATTTCAGAATTAAATAATGAAACGAGAATGGAAAATTTAGCTTCCAAATGTTTTTCTTATATTTTAAATAAATTTTCGAAACATCTGTTTTTGATGAAGGCAAACTTGTTTATTTTTAATATTCTTTGTGTATTATATAGAAATTCAATCTAAAAATATATATTTCGAAACTTTATGTTCGAAAACACCAAAGTTTCTTCCCTAGTACAGCGTTTTTGGTTCTTTGCTTTAAATTTTCCACATTTTTCAACAGAAAACAAATTCAAACTTTCTTTTAAAAAACTGAAGGCTTGAAATCGATTTTAGACTTGGGTGTTTCTTATGCAAAGATGGTCAGAATTTTTCGGAGAACATTTTCCGAGCCTACGATTTTTTGAAAAACAAAAATTGACCTGGCCTCTGCATCTACTAGGAATGTCGATCCCGCACCCTTTTTTAAATTACGGGATTTTACAAATTTTAAATCCGAGATCCCGGGACTAGTCCTTAATATGTAATTAAATATTGTTTTTATATATTTAATTATAAAAATAATTAATATAGTTAATTGATATGTGTAGTTAATTGAAAAAAATGAGATCATTTAAAAAAAAACTCGCGTGTAGCAACGTACACGTGGCAGAAGTGAAACTTCTTAAACAGTAAGAAATAAGAGAGATAGTAAGATAAGTGTGAAATAGAGAGAGAAATTATCTGAAAAGAAATTAAATCAATACGAAATGGAATAATAATCTGTTGATTCAAAATTTACATTCAGAGAACGTACCGGCTATGGTTTTTATTGAAAGTGTCACTTTTAGTGTTATTTTTTCCGACAAAAATAAAAGTTATTTGTGCCTTATAGTTTTTTGGGCAAAAATAACAGTTATTTTTGAATTTTATTTGATCTTAGAAAAATAAAAGAGAAAAAATTAAAGTCACAAAATAACTGCTATTTTTTACCGATAAAATAAATGTCAAAAGTAACCTTTATTTTTCCTCGAAAAATAAACAAAAAAAATAACAGTAAAATTTTAACTTTTAAGGAATCAGTCGAATATTTAAAAGATACTTAATATTCGTGAGGCTGAGGACATTTGGAACATAATGGTATATTTGAAAAAGTCTTTCAACAATTTTTTTCATTTGAAAATTCAGTTGGTGTTTTAGTTGCTTTCGAATGTCTTCTCAACTTTGTCACTTTTTGAATGCTAGATTGCATTTGCATAGTACTCGTTGAGGAGCCTCCGAAAGCAGAGGCAAATCTTGTTGATTATTACCTCCTGCTTCCTGATCATAATAATTGCTATGTTGAGTGAGGGCCTCGTAAAGCAGCGAACGTTGATTGTTGAGTGTATCAACTTGGTTGGCTATAAAATTTTGTTGAGATAATGGCTGAGTTCCAAAATACATTTTTACAAAGCATCAGTGTGTTTTTCTGGGTATTGGTTCTTTGCAGATTCACCAAAATACACTGATACTTCGTAAAAATGCATTTTGGAACTCAGCCGATGTTGCGATCACCTTACCTTCATCATTAGTTGCCGGCCCAACTGCTGCTTCATTCTTAAGAGTTCTAATTCGCTCTTTATATTCACAAACGCGTTCTGCTCCCGTTTTAGCTATTTTTCTTAGCTTTGAGACGTATAATATTATATTGAATTAACTGTTTTGCATGTTGTCAATCATCTGTCAAGTTTTTGATAACAACCAACGAACCAAATTAAGCTTTATGGCTTCATTTTCTATTTCTATACGATCAATTGTTTCGTCCAAAACTCTGTTCGTTCGTGTTTTTGAACGATGTAAGTCGAACAGTAGCCTATGACGAAAACAGCTGTTCAGCTGGGGAAATATAACGTAAGAAAGTGACATTAGCAAAATTTGTTTCTCGATAAGGCAAGAAAAAAAATTAAACGAAACTTCAAAAGCTGACGACAAGTCTTTAGTTATCGCCGAAAAAAGAAAAATTATTAAAATGGAAAATTCAGCAAAGAAAGGTAAACATGTACTTAAAATTATTTATACTCTAACAATTGTTATAATTTCAGTACTAAAAAAACCAACCACCACCCAATTTGAAGTGTTGGTAAGGGAGCTGGAGGCAAATCCTGATCTTGCAAGAGGTGCAACAGTATACGGATAAGATAAGAGATCGATGGAAGCATCCTGGCTAAAAATTGCAGCCAAAGTGAACTCGTATATGTAATAGCTGCATACATTGCCACAAGTTATAATTTTATCAAAGGAAAAGCTTATGCAATTTTAAAGAAAATATACAAATTGAATAATTCATTGTAAATTTTTGGTGAGGCAAGGCTTATTTTGACAACTCTTTGCGTTAAACAGATTTGATTAACGTAAGGGAAGTAAAACACACGTAAGGCCTGTCGGAAACTTTCGATAGAGTTACAAACTTTCAACTTCAGACGTCATCGTTCGAGTTGTGGTCGTTCGTTGGCCATATCGTTAGGGTTAGAAAATAATGCCATTAAACTCATTATGCAGCGAACAGGCAGTAAATTTTTTCCCGCTACATTTATCTCTACGCCTAAATATTTTCGTTTGAAGCTCAAAAAAATAAATTTTCCGTGCATATTTTTAGGATGAAAATTATTGTTACGGACGTAATGTTACGCGTTCAATATTAATTACATTTTGTTTGCATGTTTAGCATGTGCCTATGTGGCGTAATTGTAGAGTTTTGAACTCATGAGCAATGATCAACATCGATGGTCCGGGTTCAATTCTCGTTAGCGGCTATAATTTTTTGAAAATTTTCATATGAATTGAAAACGTTAGCCTAGCGTCACGAATAAGAGACCTTGAAATTTCACTCGCCGCCAAAGAAGTTTCACTTCAATAATACTTAAACAAAATTAAATGAAACATTATAAATTTTAATTATGATATGGAACATTTAAATTTTTAGTTAAAAAAAACTATGCTTCTATTTTTTTTTTTTTTTACTCAAACAAGAACCATGATTAGCATTATAAAAATATAACTGATAAATTGGTTCCTCTTTTTTTTATTTGGAATTATAAAACTGATTTTTATGGTCGGAAATATAATACACATAACCGAAGTTACAGTCGAAATATTTAAGAAATGGAAGAGCCCTCTTAAATTGGTTTTTCTTTGAGTAATAAGGTGTGTCAACTGTATAACAAGTTTACTTGAAAGCTCTTTTTTAAATTTATTTAATTCGGTCAATAAAAGAATAAGCGCTACGTCAGCTTTGTATAAATTCATGTCGTGTTGACACAAGACTTCGTTTTTAATTGGCTTGTCTAAAAGAATGAAGCACTGGAGCATCATCAACATGCTACTCCAACGTGTTTGACAATGTTATTTTTAAATATCTTGTTACACACTTTTTCAAAATCCAAAATCCCGGGTTCGACATCCCTAGTATCTACCATACAAAATCATGTACAAAAGGGAGGTACCCATAGAGTCTATTCGATTTCAACAATTTTTAGCAAACAACTATTATTCTGCGAACGAGTTTCATTAAGGTCAGCTCACAATTTCTTCAATTCACAAACCTCCTATACAAAACTTTAAAAAAATTACTATAGCTCCAAGGGATTTATCCGTAAGATTTAATCGAGTTCAACTATTTTCAGTACACATCAATAACTTTATTTGTGCTTTTTTACTAATTACAGCTTACTTTTGAGTGAACCTCGCATACAAAATCATAAACAAAATCATGTCAAAATTTAATTCAAGCTGAAGGGAGGTTTTATAATTTTTGGATAGACAAATTCTTGCTAAGATATATAAAGAAATCAAGCATATAAACTCGGCCGTCTTCGAGGACAATATCTTGTTAATCGAATTAAAGACGATGCTTCAACGAAGTAATAATTCTATTCAGTACCCAGCGGCCGTCAAAGCAGAAGAGGAAGACCGCATCTTCGTTCAGAAGGTCACAAAATCGCAAAATTTTAAGTAACATGGAATACAAGTAATGCATACCGTAATCAAACCGTAAAACAGTAATGTTTTCGTTGGAAAAACAAAGTACCTTTCCACATCGGCTACACTGTTCTAGTTATTGATAGTTTCATATCCAAAGCAATGTTAAACTACAATTTGCTACGAACTCCACTTAATACTTTACCACATTTATGCTTACCATATTTCACGGCTGCGGTATAGCCCAGAAGTGTAACGCAGTAGATGAGGCCAAGTAAACTGAATCGCTGATGAATGGTATATCCAAAGGTCAGCAACAACATTTCGCTGACTTAAAAAGTTCACAATACAATGACTAAACTGTTGTTTATATAATTCAATATTTAATTCTTGATTATTTATTATATAATTTCAATTATGCCGAAACCACATGACGCGTCAGTTCTCTAAATTGTTTTTTAAAATTATAAAACAAATATACAAAGTATGTATATATATAAATTGAACTTGTTTTGGTTAACTAGTCTTGCAGGTTTTCTTTTGAAAATCTGATCTTTTTCAAAATCAAGTAGAATTATTTTTGCAATAAATTATAAACTGCACAACTAAATGATTTTTAATATGAAATATTTTGCATTTTATATATTTTTGAATAAATTAACTAGTATATTATTTACTTTATGTGAAGTAGAAATTACAAATAATTATGAGTTATTCATTATAATACATACATTACAGAGTTATCACTTTAGTTGCCTTAACATGAAACATGAACCAGGTGTGCAAAAACTTTTTACAGTAATTAAATAATCGCAACTATCTAAAGTGAATTCTGAAGAACAGATCAATTAATTGATTTTTTTTTTTAATTGCACTTAGCACTGACACTTTTTTATTTTTTCTTTATTTTATTAATTTTGTAAAGCTTTACATTCGTTGTTCTAATCACAATCAGGTTGTTTTAGCAACTGATCTTTAAATTACAAAATGAAAATCTGTTCACCGCAGTCTTTTGTGAATGCGTTGTAATTTATAGATTTCTCGCAGTTTTCGAGCTATGGAGATCGTTTGCAATTTTTATAGTTTTCAGACCCAGACACACAAACAAACAGTGGGAGAGCAGCATGCAAGTTTTTTCCAAGTCTTACGCGCATTAAGTTAGATATGACAAAATCACATCAAATCAGTAGTTTAAACTGAAAAACGAAAGAATAACCTGTAACCTGTTTCGCTAACAATTTTCATTACAGAGATCATTTTCAAGTTTGCCTTCTTTTTCTTTACTTTTCTTCGTTTATGCTGGTTTCTAGACAGCCCCACAGCCCCCCTCCGAACAAGCAGCTCGTCTGTTAATTTTGCTTTTAGTGAAATCGCCATAGTTTTCTATATAAGATAATGGAACCTAAAGTCAAGGGTCTGTTATACTGTTCACCTTCATTTCAACTTCACTTGAAGAAGGTTTCTATCAAGCAGTGGCCTAGTTAGGGTTGGTGGCTCCCGGTGCAGAAACTAAATTCTGCTCCCCTTATTGAGTTATAGTTTTAAAATTATTATAATGTTTAGAAAGTACCAAGAAAATAGTATAATTTTTTTATAAATAAAAATTATAAAATTTGGTTACGATAGACAAAATTAAAAAAAATAATCTGATCGATATTCATATGTTTTTTTTATTATTTGAAAGATAAATCGGTAAATAACACAAAAGTTTCGTTAAATTTAATATTTTAAGTATATCTGGAAATTTGTTGAAGGAATGATTTTCTATAATCATGGAATTTTCAATTAAAATTTCTCATTATTTCCGTTTTTGAATTCTATAATAATTTTCGATGAATCTAAATACAATTTTGGCATCAACCACTTTAAAAATGGCATATTTTAGAAATAATTTAAAAATATGCAAAACTATGCTATCTATCGATATTTGATACAAGATATGTAAATCTAAAATTTTCAAAAAGTAAACAAATTTTTTCCGAATTCTTTCAATATTTATTATAATCGCAAAGTAGTAAAAGCTTGTCTACTGGCCTAATTGTGAAAAATTTTCCAAAAATTTTGCATAATATTCCAGATGGGAATATTCCAGATGGCAGATTCAAGATGGCAGTTGTGTTATTCAATATGTCGGATACATTTTTTCAGAATCAACGAATCTACTTCAAAGTCCATTTAAGAGCGTTTTTTGGGTCACCGGTAACGAATCCTGCATCAGATGTGGAACATTTCTAACATGGCTGAATTGAGTTTTTCGTATTTCTGGTGACAAATCTAGAGTCAGCCTTTGGAAAAGGTCCTTCTCTATCCTTCTTTTATTTTCTTCATTTAGCAGTTGTTCATTAAAAATCTTCCTAAAATACTCCTCAAGTTCTATTGCAAGAGCTAACCTACCTACTTTCTGCTGTACCTCGTTCTATTTATTGTGAATGATCTTTTACGAATTTTCTTACTGGTTATTTCTCTTTTTTTTTAAAAATCTTGACCTTCTGTAAATGCAAAAATCAATATTATTGCGAATTTTGCGGCAAATCACCCAAAATATTTCAGTCAGGTCATTATAATGCACACAGAACTTGTGGATAATTTAAATACGAGCAATTTAGTATACTACTTAATAGACCGGATCATTCTTGTATGGATAAAAAAATGTCAACCGGTCGGGGTCTCAAAAGTTAAAGGAACTCATTAAAATGATTTCTGCATATTTTTTTTGTCAAATCGGAGAAAATCCGACGAAGCAATTTTGATTCTCCTGAAAAAAAAAAAGTATGCAAAAATCATTTTAATGAGTTCCTCTAACTTTTGAGACCCCGACCGGCAGAATCTAAATTTTGATCCGGTCTACTACTTAACTATCTGAGACACCTGGTTTCCAAGATATATATTTTTATAACCCTTCGGAGGGTTTTCCAAAAAAAATATTGTTTTTTCTAGTTAGCTTTTAAGTCAAGCTACAATTTTGAAATCTTCTTCATCAACTTTTACGCAAATTTTTTTTTTCTTTTTAACCTATACCGGCGCAACGCCTTGACCTTTTATGAGCGCAGAACTCAATAGTTTATCAAATTTTGCGGCATAGCATCCATACTATTGAAGTGCAGCCATTACAATATATGTATACATTGTAAAAAATTTGAATACGATCATTTTGGAATGCTTAACTTTCTGAGAAATCCGGTTGCCAAGATATATATTTTTATTGAAAATATCGAAAAGTTATCAAAAATTCAATTTGTTTTATTTTTCTACAAACATTGTAATAACGTCAATTCAATAGTATGAATACTATGCCCCAAAATTGGCAAAAATATCGATTTTTGCGTTTAAAAAAGGTCACGCAAGTGGGCCTCCACAAGTTTTATCACTTAGGATCGTATTATTAAAAAATCAAAAAATTGTGTGGTAAAAATTTCTTTTGCCAAATTTTGCGCCCCTCTAAGCCGAGCACTCGGGGCGGACCGCCTACCCGACTGTGTCTATGTGCCTACAAAATGCATCTATTTATTTGTCAATGAGTAAGTACATTTTTTTTTTAACTTTGTACCGCTGATAAGCATTAAATAATCAACCAGAAAACATGCACTCAAAATAAGAAAATCCCAAAATTGATGTGTGCAGAAATGTATGTTATAAGTATAGTACACTTAGTCAGTCCATGGGTTTTCCCACTGTTTAAAGAAAGCTCAAAAACAATGAAAATGTGAAGAAAACTATGGAAACATTACTGGCAAAACTTGTTGGAATATTTGTTTTTACTATATTAAGACACGCCTAAACCAGATTAACGATAAAATTAATGTAGAGATTATTGTTTGCAAAAATTTTCAAATTAAAATCATCACATAGCATGAAGTATTGAAAGACTTTTGCACAGTTTGATATCTCATTGAGTAGAGGTTCTAAGCTACAGTTACGATTCGGGTTATACGACGACAAGAGAAAGATAATTTTGTTTTATTATTTTATAAAATTAAGCTATTAAATGTTAAACTCAGAGTACATACAATGAAGACGGTACATGAGATACATTTGAAAAAAAAATTTAAATACAAAAACCGACCTTGAGAACCATTTCCGTTTTTAAGTCGATTAATAAAACTAAGTAAATTTTTAATAGAGTTTTTCAAGGAGTGCACATAAAATTTTTGCAGTGATTTCACAATTCTGATGAAGTCAGTTTCATTTTTTCGTAAGTCACGCAATTACGAATTTTGTCGCATCGACAGACAAACAGGAAGACATGTTCTGTATAATACAGAAGGGAAATGATAACAAGTTTCAGAGGAGTAACTTATTGTATGTTTCTGGCACGTTAATACCTTTCTTTACCCAATATGTACTCTATTTCAAATTAAAAATCTATTCGATATCATTTTTTTAAACCATACTTTCATCACCTTTAGACTGATTTCTTTTTGACTTTCACTTTCGAAACTATCAACAGTTACAAAACAAAAATTACTACAAGAGCATATTTTGCTTAAACAACATAAAATATAAATTTATTTATTTACATCTAAGATTAATTTGACATTTAAAACAAACACACAGACTACAACAACATTTAAAAAATAAAAAAACTTTAAGAAGCAATATTAATAAACATTTAAATAATCACCAGCATACATCTTTATATCTTTAAACCGCAACTTAAGATCAAATAGTATAAGGAAAGAAATGCATTTTTTAAAAATAATACAACATCATAACTTCGAAATGCTTAAATTTTAATTTCAATTTAAGAAGAACTTAAGTCGTTTCATCTGTCGGATTTGATTATAACAATTAGTATCACACAATTGTGTTCAAAATCAAATTTTAAACTTAAAATTTAAATAAATGTTTTTCATATTGTATGTCAAACTAGTTTGAAGGCCATACAATGCTTTCAATATAGTCCAAATAAGCTGACACTCTCATGTATAGACCCGGCACTTCGCCAGCACAACCGTATCCAGCTGAAATAATGCCAACTTGTCGAAAATCAAGAATACTTTCGTCTATATGCAAAAGCAATGGTCCACCGGAATCACCCCAACATGCGTCCTTAGCTTTTGTAGTACCGACAGCACACAAATGCTGTCGCTGTAGTGTGTATCCCTGAATTCTGTAAGATTCGGTGCAGCTCTGATCTGATACAAGCTTCATTGTTGTCTTAAGCAGTTGGTTCGAGACTTGTTTTTGAGCTTAATTGATTTATTTAATTATTATTTTATTATTTTGTGTTTTATTTAATACTGCGCCTTACTTGTGTAGTTGTAAACGCCCCAACCGGCAACATAGAGCAAAGCGTCTAGTGGTGGATCAACGTCGTCGGTGTACAGACATGTTGGCGATATGTACTTGTTTGTTTTAACTGGATTTTCAAATTCTAGCAAAGCAACATCATTGGTCCTATTAAGCCGAGAGTATTCTGGATGTACGTGAACATTCTGCAAAATAATAAATTGTAAATACTATTAGAAATTTTTTGTATATTTTCGTTGAATTGTTATATATTCGACGAAATATAAAGTCGGTTTCTCAATAAAAAAAATCAAAAGTTACGATTTTTAATAAACGTCATATCGAATATTCGAATAAAGAACACCTGTGACCGAATTCAACGTCAGTTTAGGGACATTAGGGGCCTTGAAAGTCGAGTGGTTAGCATGCTTGACTGCCAACCCAGAGGTTCCTGGTTCGAATCCCGGTCTAGCCATGGTCCTACGCTTTTACCTTTCTTTAATTCTTTCCTCATTTCTAATGAACCGAAATTAAAACTTAATCAATATATACGACTTTGGAAGTTGTACTTGATGGTAGAGATGTTTGTGGAATTGCTTAATAACTCGAATTGACTGAGGTAAAGGTATAACACTTGCCTCAGCCATCAGACTTACGCACAACGTTTGCGCGTTCGACTCTTACGCTATGGTCTGTGGTTAAATTCCTGATGCGGCTCAATTCCTGATGTTGGCGGATAAGCATATTGTTTATGGTAAGTCATGTTTATGGTAAGATCATAAATCAATTAAACAAGCAAAGTAAAAATGTTGAACTTGAAGAAAACACTTGCAAAAAGCTAATTTATTTAAATACTTATTTCCAATAGTCATAAGAATTTGTAAAAAAATTTCAATGATGTTTTTGTTACAAAAAATATCGTCTTTGCTTTTAAATGCAACATTTTGTTTGAAGTTATTTAAGATAAATTATTTTCATGACTTCACTTTGTATGGAGTTAGGCGTGGTTTTCATTCCATTTTTTTGAAATTTCAGACTCAGAATACTTTTTAATAATAGCTCATATATGGCATATCAAGTCTGTACATTAATTTTTGTGGAACTTATGTGGAAGATTTGTATGGAAGCTAGGAGAGAAGTTTAGTTTTGATTTTGCCGAATTTCAAACATAGTGTACATATTACAAATGAAAGCTTAAATTGCAAATGTTATAAATTGCAAGCCATTAGATTGATTTTTTCATGGATATTTAAGAGGTTTTCTGATTTGATGACATTATTTTGGATGGAAGGTAAGCGTAGTGTTCATTCGACTTTTCCAAACTTTAAGCTCAGAGAGCGTAGTTGAGAACAAAGCTTATATATAAAATGTCAAGTCATAGAATGAGGTTTTGTAAAATTTAAAGAGATTTATCGTTTTGATAATGCCACATGATATGGGAGATAGGTGTGGTTTTCAGCCGATTTGGCTCATTTTCGAACTAGCACTTATTTTACAATAAAAATTTAAATATTTCATTTCATAAGGGTTTCTTTAAATTACGTCTGTAATCGTGTGTGCACACGGACATGGTTCAATCGACTGGAGAGGTCATGCTGTTCAATAGTAAGTACTTTTTTATACCAGTCATGCATCCTTATGAGCAATACAAACGTTATGACAAAATAAACTCGGATGAGCCCGGATTTTTTTTATAAAAGTTTCAAGTTTTCTTGTAAAAAACCTGTTGAAATATTAAAAATAACCCAACGAACACATTTCTTAAATGATTTCATGAGGAGAAAAAAAGCTCTGTGCAGTTTGTAGAACTCACTTATATGGCGCACGGTTCATTTCAGCATTTAGAATTAAAAGCATTCAGCCTGAAATTGATTATTTATACAACAATTTAGTGCCTTAACTTACCATTATGGGTACTTCTACTCGATGCGGAAGTTCTGCTGGATCATCAAAATTGGACATGCCAAGACGTACAATAGCCGGTACGGAATTGCGAGAACTGACACAATGAGCTGCTGTTAAAACGAATCTGGTATCTATTAGAGTACCTCCACAGTTGAATTCATATGGACCACCTTCATTGCCTATGGCAGTATAGCCAATGGCTACCATATGGGGGTAATCACCGGCCTTCACTGGTAAACCATCCAGTATATGGGGTGATAAAATGGGACTAAGATCCTCTTTAATGATGCGACAAGCTTTCGTCGTAAGATAAATATTTATTTTATTAAAAAATGTATAATTATATTAAAATGCATATATTTACAGTACCTTCTATGGCTGGACGGTCGGTGCGGAGAACACCATGTTTATTTATAGTTATTGTAGGTGTTGTTGGTGTTGCTTTAATAGTGGGAGTACTTGGTGTAATTCTATATTTGGAAATTATACAACAAATACATATTAATACAGGAACATACTTATATGTGTAAAGGTGCTGGTGTTAAAATATTCTAGATTAGAGCTATCTTTATCATATATATGGGTTAAATTTATTTGTTAAATTTATTAGTTTTCAGTGGGTCTTCAATAGAGCTATTTTCAAAGCGTACAATACCGTATGCAGTGATTCCTATTGATGGGGGCGAGTAGAAAACTTGTAACGAGTATTTTTGTTTCGAAGGCTGAGGTATGCTCAGCCACTCCAGAGTCCGTCCAAGGGCTCTCGCAACCCTTGGGCAAAAATAA
This sequence comes from Tetanocera ferruginea, assembly GCA_958299015.1. Taxonomy (NCBI): domain Eukaryota; kingdom Metazoa; phylum Arthropoda; class Insecta; order Diptera; family Sciomyzidae; genus Tetanocera; species Tetanocera ferruginea. The sequence goes on along the minus strand of OY282643.1, from coordinate 10,711,816 downwards.
CTTTTTCTTAACCAGAAATTAAATAGAATCGCAGAATTAGTCACGGTTGACGTTAAGGTCCAAACAATCACTAAGTCCCAAAGGTTTTAGCTCGTCACGATTAATAAATTATTTTGTTCTTCTTTTTTATTTAAAATTTTTTTTTCTATTTATAAAAAAAAAAATATTTATTACAAACTTAGTGTATACCTAAACTTAGTTCATATACGGTATATAACATTAAATGGTAAATAGTAAACGGTATAAACATTAGTGCTCACGGTGGCAGAGGGCCAAACTGATTCAGGCGGTAGATGACAGAAGGCCGACGGCAAAACAGGCCTTCACAACGCAGAACTACTTAGCCCGAAGCTTATGTTTGACCAGAGTCGAAAAGCCAGAGCTTGAGTTTGACCGGAGTCGAAAAGCCGGAGCTTGAGTTTGACCGGAGTCGACAAGTAACTGTGTTACTGAGGGTAGGTGGCTTGATAACAGAAATCTGTAATTAATTTTACTTTCCTGGCTTTATCACCATCCAAAAATTGACTTACATTTAAACAAAGATTAATCGCATCAATTGAGATGTCAATCGAACTCAACATGCCTAAACCGACTTTTTGCGCAATACTTATTTAATGTTCACTGCTAACTGCATGTGAATCATATCATTGTTATCATGCTAGCAAGTGATACAATGCAACGTCACTATAAATAGCATGTGTGTTTACATTGCTGCTAAACGAGTTTTGTGTGTATGTGTGCTGCACTGAGATCGAGAAAAAATTTCGGAAGAAATAGAAACAACAGCTGAAAAAATGCAATCTGAAGAAAAATATTGTTGCTTTTGTGCTGATAACGCCAAAGTGAATTTTGGCGTGCATATAAATTGAGTTAACTCGAAACCTTCAAGGTCATAAGCCTGAAATACAATAGTGAGAGATTGAGTTGCGAACCTACGCAAGACTTTCGCACCAGCTGTCAAATCATTTCACAAGCAAAGTTCTTATCAGTGTAACCAAGTACTTTTAGCACTAGACTTATTATTTTTCAACACATTTGCGGATCTACATACGAAGGTGTGTAAGGGTTTCAGATCGTACCATTATTTAAAAAAATGACTGAAAAGCAATTATGTCATTACTGTAATTAGAACACAGAATACTAATTTGCAAGTTTTGTGAAAAAAAAAACCCAACGAAAACAATAATTTAAGTCTTTCATTGTTTTTATGATATGGATGATGAACCTGATGACCTGAGAATGTGAAGCACTTAAGCAAAATTAAGTTTTCTGGGCACATACTTCTATACTACTTTCCATAAATGAATTTGGCAAAAGTGAAAAAGTGTTGCTTTATGAGTAGTTAAGCTGTTAAGTCTCAGCTTAAAGTAAAGTAATTTTTTAATTCTGAAAATAAGGTAAGAAGTTGTATTCTTAAAAACAAATTTATATAAATATGTTATTTCTTCTCAGATTCAGCAATGGCAATATAATGATAACCATCGTGGAAGCAGGGACGATACGTCTAATCCTTTGCTTCGCATACATGCTCTATGAAGAGGCGAATCCAACAGCGAAAACAGTTCGCGAGTATGAAAACCACGCTGAGTTGAGCAAGACATTCCTGGTTATTGGTTGCGACGCTTACGCTCATCACTCACTAAGCCAACATCAATAAAAGGGGTGAGTCTATTTTCAAATTTTTCCTTTCCACAGCTGTTGTTCTTTGTAATAGGACAATGGGCCAACTTTTCAGAATAGAATCAGGGAAGAGATAATTGACCAAGCAAAAGTGAGCAATAGGAAAAAGCTCATAGTCTATAGCTCGGAGATATTACGAAAGGACTCATTTTCCGATCAATTTAAGATGCTGTTTACCATCAATGAAGACCCTCATATAAGGAAACAATTTAGAAACCCAGTGAAAAATAAATGGAAAAACTATGCAGTCTGGATGAGCAATAAGACACATTATATTTCTTCCATGATGCGTCTAACGACAATGCAGTCAAGTTTATAATGAAAAAAATGGATAAGGCTTTTAAGAAACCTAGTCTTGATGGCCCAAACTTGCTAATGCAAACTGCTGGACAATTAACCTTAGGAGGCCCGAACGTAGGTCAGAAAACTTCACCGGAAAGCCATTTTAAGCAAACTAGAGCAGAACTGAATAAACAATAGATCTAGTTAAATGCCTACACTAGAAAAGTAGGATAGCAAAGCGAGCATCTTGGACAAATTTCTCTGAGTCCATTGAGGCCACAATTGAAGCTGCTAGACTTCGTAAAGCGCTATCTTTGCCACAGGCTAGTCAAGAAATTATGCTACATCTTCATCCCATAGAAGAGTGCCTTCATAAGCCTGGAAAAACCACACTTGCGTAGATGTATCTATTCTGAATTTCCATGGAGGACGTTTACGACCACCTTCAACCATACAACTATTAACTCTCATCAACTGAGGGTGATTCCCCACGTGGTATTACGCTTAGTATTAGTATTAGTCTTAGTCTACAAAAACAAAAAAAAAAAAACAAATTGGCCATTTCAGCCCTTGAATGGACCTTGACCGAGCTTCTTATGTTCAATTGTGTTGTGTGTGTTATTAAATGTTTGCACACAATTAACCGAGAACTGGACCTACATGTTTTATGCCGACTCCGAACGGCTTATGTTCTCAAGAAGCTTTACATGCCATTATTTACTCTCTGAGGTTTGCCATTGTCTGCAGAGAGGTGGTGACCGATCAGAAAAATTTTTTATTGAAAAATTTTTCGCCGCGACTGGGGATCGAACTCGGGCTCCGAACGTGCTAAGTCACACACTTAACCTGCACACCACGGTCACCACAAGTCTTAGTCTACAATAGCCTGTAAAGTCAAGGAAAAAACATCAATAACTTTTGTTTTCTACTTGATGCAAATTCAAATTCAAAATTTGGATCATAGTTTCGAGTTTTGTATATGGATTATATAGGCATAAATAGGGTTAATACAAGTTCAAGTATTGTCGTTTTTCGTTTTAATAATTTAAATAAAAATTTATATAAATTATTAATTTTCGGAATTTAAAATTTATGAAAAGTATGCATTTCAGCCAACAGACAATGCTTTTTTTCATACAATCAGTAAACATATCATACTTGATTGTATTATAGTAAATAAGCATTATGTGGAAGCCAACAATGAAAATTGTTGCAAAAAAAGTAGCTCAATACGACCAAATACGACAGCTTGTAAAACAACTAATATTTTTTCGGCAGTCGTAGCCAATCTAATAATCTGCTTGATCCCTAGAACCAAATCAAATCTGACAGAGAATATATGCATATAATTTCAATGAATTAGATTTTTGTTGATGTTGATTTTTTGCCAACTGAATCTTAAATTTAATTAATCTATAATAAGCAATATTTCTGTGTTCCAAAATAAATCAAGGAACTAACTATTTATTAATCTGTAGATAGACGCGCGTACGAGTCGTCTCAATTATAATCACTGACCCAGTATCTGGTAGCCATGTTTTTCCTTCCTTGGGACAACAAATGAGCTCGTTTGGTCCCTTGAAACCGCAATTTATGGGATCCTGCAGTGAAAGTGTACCGCTTTTTATTCCATCAACCAATGGCTGGCATTCACTAAAAACTCGACAGATTCCCGGTTCGTTATTCTTCATTACGCAGTTATCAAACTCTGTAAGTTGGAAAAAAAAAATATTATTTATCATTATATTATATTTTAATAAAATATATATTTATAATATATTTATATACAATGAAACTTCGATGTGACAAACTTCGTCACGATTATCTCCAAAAGTTCGTCCCATAAGAAATACATGCAAAATAAAAATTACACTTGATGCTTGTCGCCCGTTGTCCTCATTGTGGATGGGCTGTAATATTAATAAAGACTGGGGACTCTACACCACCGTAGAATCACGAGAGATGCCAAACGTTCTGGACAAAAAACTTCATGATATCATGCTTACCCGACCGTAGATTGAAAGCACCACCAAAACACCACCGTAGAATCACGAGAGATGCCAAACGTTCGGGATAAACAACTTCATGATATCATGGTTACCCGATCGTAGATTGAAAGTGCGGGGTTCGATTTTGAATAACTTCCTGGATATGAAAAGGGTGCCACGATTGCTCACAATCGACCACAAATGCAGTTGCAGTCTTCATGGTCAAATTTCCTGAATTGCTCCCTCATCCACCCTATTCTACTGATTTACCCCAAGTGACTATTTCTTGCTTCCAAACTTAAAGAAATGGTTTTGCGAAAAAAGACTTCACTTCAATGATGAAATCATCCCACAAACAAATACCTATATTGAGGACCAAGTGAAAATTTATTTTTAATAATGAACAAAAAACATTGGAGGAACGTCGGATGAAGAATGAAGAGCTAAAAGAGGACAGTATTGAAAAATTAAATGATTTTTTTTCAAAAAAACTGTGTTACATTCAAAAAGTCACGGACTTATTAACCCACCAACGTACCTTTACATTCATTTTTCAAAAAGATTTTAATGCAACAAAGGATTTAAACTTTCCTTTATACAAAAACACTAGCCATTCTGTTGTGCTGACACACTTCCCCTATTATCGAACCCATCTATGAAAAATTTCACAGCTCATCCAACCAAAAATGTACAGAATAGTTTTTGAGAAACTGTTACTTTTACAAATTATTATCGCAATTCCCTCTCAGACACACACTTTTCAGAAAAATGCAAAATTTAATAATAACTTAACGAATAGAATGAAAATTTTAATAAATAACTCAATATTTTATAACAAATTATGGAAATTGGTCATGATTAGATTCAATACAATTTTAAGGCTAGACAAATCTTTTTATTTTCAACTAAAAATATCAATACATTCGGACTTTAATGAATGATATCACGTTCTAGTTTGTTTACTTAATTTAAACTTACCATATTTCGAGCCGGTGCTGTAACCCAACAGTGTAGCTGCATAGATGAGGCCAAGTAGATGTAGCCGGACATGAACGTATTTTCCGAATATCAACAACATGTCGGCATATGGCGTTCTGCGAATTGTCTGTTGTCGAGTTTGATGAAAATATTTTATTATAATATCGTATATTTTTATAACATATGATGAGTCAGTTCTAAAGATTTGTAGCTCAACAACACGTATAAATAACGCTTTAAGAAACTTGAAGTTGTAGTTGATAATGTTGTTTAATCAAGTCAAAAGTTTTTTTTAATTGTGGCTTAAAACAAGTTTTTTTATTTTTTTTTTATTTTTATTATAATTTTAAATTTTTTTCATTCAATGGTGTTATAGAAGAAATTAAAAATTTAAATTTTTATAACAAATTATGTAGATATCATATTATTGCACTATTCACATACACGAATTTATCATTCGAATATGTCACAGAGCTATTATTTATCGCATTTAATTATGAATTCAAGTTTTCCTTTTTATATAAATGCTATAAAAAGAGGAAATATTACGTTTTAAACACAAGCTTAAGAGATTGAATCCAAGAGAGAGATTTTTAGAAGTGCTCCGAAAAGTTGTTGCTCACAAAAAATAAAAAAAAAATATTAACAATAAATTGGCCATTTTAGCCCTTGAAAGGACATTGACCGAGCTTCTTATGATCAATTATGTTGTATGTGTGTCTATGTATGTGTGTGTGTGTGTGTGTGTGTGTCATTAAATGTTTGTAGACAATTGCTCGAGAACTAGACCTACATGTTGTATGCCGACTCCGACTGACTTATGTTCGTGTTCTCAAGAAACCTTACATGGAATTATTAATTACTCTCTGAGATTTGATATTCTCTGCAAAAATCAGAAAATGAATTTCTAATGAAAAATATAATCACAAGAAGGAGGCTTGCACGCAAGTTCATGGCCGCCACAATAATATTTTAAAATTTGAGAATACAATTTTGAGATTCTCTTATTGTATTATACAGAAAAAATGTTCAAAATATTTAAGCGGGTAGTTTTCGCAAAGCATACGAAAACGGAAATTCATGTCGTTTAGTGCGAAGTATTTATTTTGTTTTCACAAAACATTGAGTTTTGCCAATTTTTAAAATTTTAAATTATTATTGATTGATTTAAATAAACATAAAGCTTAATGTTTATTTTTTTTCAATCGAGAGAATTTTCAATAACACTGTGTTACAAAATTGGAAACTAAACATAAACAAAAACTTGGCATAACACCTACTGGACATCGTCGTTATGATAGAACTGCATACTTGAATATTTGAATTTATACACTGAGAAAAAAATTCTTATTTTTCTCCGATAAAAAATTACTAAATATTAATTAATTAAAATTATCGAAAATAGGATAATAATAATTTTATCTTTTACAAATAAAATTTGCTTCAATTAGAATAAATTTTCACATTTTCGAAGAAATATTTCTTCACTTGTGGACAATGGATATAATTCAATGTCTCTAATAATGATAAGTATTTTTCTCGCACAAAAAAATTCTTATTTATAGAGAAAAATTAATTGAGAATGAAAAATGTTTTGTATATTTTAATAAAAAATTCACTATGCGAAGTATTTTCTTTAATAAAAAGAAATCTTTTCTCAAAAATAAAAAGTGTTCTTTTCAAAAAACGATATAGTTTTATTTTTTTCTCTTTTTCACGGATACTTTTTATCATTTTAAGTATCACATTTATAGAAAAGTATTCTCTGGAGCAAACTTTATATCATTTGTCTCTAAATATGATTTTATCATATTCCGAGAAACTTTTTTCTGAGTGTACTCAAAATCTGAATTTGAATTAAAAGTAGTTTTTGTGAATACACACTTAACTATACATAAGACTTCTTCAAACAAAACAAAATAAAATTGATAAAATTCGTCTCTTATTTGAAAGCTTACATGGAGAGTGTTTCATTGCCATAAAAAAATGTTGCCAGATATCCTGTTATAACCGTAAAAATAAATGTTCATCATAACTTTGTTTTTTTATGTACGATCATCAAATCCATAATATCGTTGGAAACCTATTGATGAGTACTACAATAATTTTATGGATGGCACCTATCCATCCATTATCTCAAAACATCAAGTTCGATTACAGAATTCAATCACACATACTTCTAAATGAAAATCATTAGGGGTATTCACACTGCCTTGGGTAGTTGAGTAGATTGGCAAATGCCATACATTTTGTTTTTGTAAAAGTGTCATTGTACCCAAGTACCCATCTACCAATCTACTATAGCTAATCCCCTGACTGGTTTGGGTAGATTGATTTCTTGTCAAATTGAGTACTTTTTGCATGGGTTTCCACCTTTTTCAAAAGTAGGCAATAATTAAATTGACAAAAAATTAAAACAAAGTAAAATAAAGTAAATTAAAAAGTAAGAGATAAAAAAAACATGCAGTACTGCCCAAAATTATTCTACAAAGAACTCAATTGTAATTAAGGGCGCTCGCAGTGGTCAAAAGTACTCAATCTACCTATACCCAACTACCGAAGTCAGTGTGAATACCCCTATTAAAAATAAAGTTATTATGAAAAACGTAATTGGTGGTCTTTACAGGGTGTCTTGGATACTATGAACCTTCTTTTTCGATCAACTCTACTACACTATACATCCATCGATTACTTTGTACTGAACATTAAGTATAATGGTGTGTAATGCATTTAATTGTCAAAGGTCGAAGTTAAATAATAAAGAATTGTATCCATTTTCTTCAGATTTCTTTAACAATATCTGCAGTTAGTTAAAACAAAGTGGCTTATTTTAATTCAACAAGGTTTAATTAACTTAGGCCTAGGGCAGATTAGGTTAAGGTGGTGGTCGACCCACTTAGCCCAAGGTCCATTGTAATATCTCCAGAATCTGCCCTACAACTCCCAAGAGACCATGTCCATGAGAACTACCCAGATTCTCATGGACCAGATTCTCATGGACATGGGAATGGAAAATTGCTATAAGCCCTTCAGACGCGTGACGTCTGCTGTTTCGAGATGCTTCAGTCTTCTGCGGTAGAGACCCGGACATAACAACAGAATGTGCGATCTTGACTCCAGCTCTTCCTCGTGTGTGCAGCTTCTACAGAAATTATTCGCATGAACCGTCATTTTGATGGTATGCCTATCTTCAAAGGTGTTCTGTTATGACACCTTTTAATATAGGTGACAAAATATATACCTTTTAGTGCGTTTTTCACTTAAACTGGGCCACAGCTGCCTAGTATTGTAATAGGTTGTTACAGGCATACCTAGTGTTTCCATATCCTGCATGAGCACCTTCACCGTACCTTCCTCTAGCGAGCTCATCCGCACGGCAGTTATCAGGAATGTCCCTGTCCCTTTGTCTCGACCACCATGCTTAACAAATATCATACTTCTCAGTGATCTCTTTAGAGAAGAGCGGCATTTGTGGGCTGTTAATGATGTTAGGAGCACTCCTTCGAAGGATTTCATAGCAGTTTGGCTGTCCATAAAACTGTAGTTATCCCGAGTCGATAACTCATGACACGTCAGCCATTCTGTCGCTTTAAAAATATGAGCGCCAATACAGTTTAGCGATATTAACCCTCACATTCATCTATGGTTGGGATCATGTAGTGGAAGCCTACCTCAAAAGAGGGCTAAGCATCTTGCAATTTGACTGTGTATTTAGTGCAGGCCACTTCACACGCACGTCATTTAGTAAGAAAGGCCTTACTACAGCCACGTATAATCAACACGCAATTGCTGGAGTCAAATCCCAGGTTCTAACTATTTCTTACAGGCATTCAGAGTGACGTTTGCTCTAGTAGTTCGCTCAAGATTATCTATTAACTATAATTAATAGACTGCGGATTTTTATGCAGATAAATTGTTTTCTCAATATTAATGTTTCAATGGACCTTACCGTTATAATTCTATATTATATAGAGTATCCTACAGTTTCTTTCAATATGCAATTTATATCCAAGTTATATGCAAGTTATATGCAACTTGAAAATAAGATTTCTCATTGAAATCAAGATAATATGAAGGTATTTCTAACCTTTGGTCCCCCTTGTAGCTTTGTGTGCAATATAGAAAACAAATTTAAAATCTTTATTCAGTTAATAATTGTCCACAATACATAAAATCTTTCAAACATTACATGAATTTAATATTCAATACATGAATTTAATATTTAGTTTATAATATTGGACTGTTTTGAAATATTACAGTTTGGACTGTTTTTAAATATATAAAAAAAATAATCAACACAACCTAATTGGGTCTCTGCTTTTTAAATGCACCACCGGCAACAGCTCAACCACGACTGACTCATGCTCTCGAAGCAAAGACACACCATGCGAAGGACAAACCAAGATAAAAGGGTTGCCACCTTATACAATTCCTACAGATATATGCAACGTATGCAACTTATATGCAACGTATTCAAGATATATGCAATATGCAGATTATATGCAATATGCAAGATACACAATATAAATACAATTGCATTGATTCCGCAGTCTAAATGAACTTGAATGGGTTTAAAATTCTTCGAATAAAGACCAAATATTTGGGTTGAACAGGACCATCAAATCGAACCATAATCGGTGCAAACATTTAATAACATACACAACACAATTGATCATAAGAAATTCGGTCAAAGTTCTTTCAAGGGCTGATCTGGCCATTTTTTATTTTTTTTTTTGTTTAGATAATCGGACCTGCCGGCTTATTTGATCGTGCTATTGGGAGAACCGAACAATTTTTATTTTTGTTCAGTCAAATTTAAACTAGATGTAGAATGCTTAAACCTAAAATTTAGGAAGCTTTTACTACGGACAATAAAAATTGCAACAATACATGACTTTGTTCTTATTTTTTCGATCACTTCCTTTATAACGTAACGTCACAACAAAATTAAAAGCGCAAACAATTGCAAACTCTTGTACTAGTTTCTCAATTGAAACTAGTAGAACTCTTCTACTAGTTCCTAGTTCCACTACTAAATTATATTTGTGTTTCTTACACAATATTTTACTTATTATAAAATATAATTCTCAAAATATTTCAGAACTATTTTAATCTTCACTTTGATTGTTCTAATTATTTCGAACACATCTGTACATAACCTCGTAAAATATTGTATTTTTCACCAAATCCAGATGTTAAGCATAATTTTGATAATCCAAAAATGCATTTATTAATCTAATATGTGCTACGACAACAACGATGTTCACTAAGTCTCGTGCAAAGTTTATTTGCACTGTTACACCGTGTAATTGTTGTTTGAATTATTATCGTTATTCAACATCAAATCGTATTTAAAATTATTTTTATGTAATTACTTCGTTTAAATTATGATTTATTTTTATTTTTATCGGTTTTTTTTTATTATTGTTATAACTTTTATTATATCAATAAATATTATAAAAGAAATAAATTCAGATATATTATTAAATTATCACCACTTTGCCATTAACTTAATGACTCAACAAACTTCTTTTCCCGTTTGAGAAACAACAAGTGCTCAACTTTAATATTTAACAATAAAAAATTACAAAAAAAAACAAGTTTTTTCTACATTGCACCAAATACTGAGAACTTAAATACTTTATCTTAATTTTTCACAAGAATTCACTTTCGGAAATATCGCAGATTTATGTGTACTCAACACGATCGCCCTGCTCCAGCAACTGATTTGTTTATCTCGAAATAAAAATATACTGACCACAGACTGATTTGCAAATTATAAAGTCAGTTTTTATTCTCAATCACTCGATCGTTTGAGATTTTTTTTTTCGAACTCTGCTTATTCATATTTTTAGAATGCAAAAATCAACAGACAGTTGTATAGAGGCATCGAAAGCACTCGAACTGAGCGTTTAAACTGATACAACTCAGTTACCGCTCAAGTTCAATATTGTACATATACTAAATAAAAATAAAAACTACACAGGCGGGAAGCTGAAAACTGGAATTTCGACTTGATAGCAAAATTAAAATTAATTTCATAGATACATGTTTGCGTGTCCATATATATTAATAAATCCAAATAATACAAAGTAATATCAAGTGCTTTGTATTTATGTATATCGATATATTTGAAATAAAAAAGAAATAAATCTATCTTTTATGGCCAGAGCTGTGACGAATTTAACTTACTATAGCTCTTTGAACCTAGATGTTTTTTTCTTTAAACCTTGGCACTGATAAAAACTAAATATTAAAAAACAAGTTTAGCACTCAACAAAAAATAAAATAAAGTGTGGTAGTGTCATATCACACCACGTCTTTGAATTCGCATATATCGCTCACATACTTCAAGACTATTATAACTCAAAAAAAGCGTTTTTCAGAAGACGCATGTGAAGTATTCAATTCACATAGAAAAGAGAAGAATTATTCTCTTCTAACGTGGAAAGTATTCGAGATAATAACTTGAAATTTTGTATTCACTTTATTTTTTCACGCAATATGAAGCGTGATATAACAATTAAATCTGCATCATTACTCAAAAATCTAATTTTTTTCCCACTTTTCGATGGCTTGTAAAGAATATGTAGAATATGTTTCGAAAGCGGTTTGGCAGATAATAATTGCTGTAAATAGTTATTGTATAAGAAAAAACCCATTTCTTAAGAAGGGAAAAGGGCAGGAAAATCTCCAGAATCTCCGTCCACTCGGTCTCGCCTGAACGGCATTACGATTTTTCTTGATCCTTTGAACAAGGATTTCAGGTATCAAACCCATTCAGTCAAGTCTGCATTGGTTCGTAAATGGGGAGATAGATAAGTAGGGAGAAAGTGAAATCAAGAGAAACAAGTGTACCTAGAATGTTGTAAATGTGGCGGTGAGCTACATCAACATACGAATTTGAATCTGAGGTAAATGTTTTGGTTCTGAAAAATCTACATGGAGCGGTTTTAATTGTCCTGGACCGCTTTTTTTTTGCCAAAAAAACACAAATTTTTTGCATATTACTTTTTTTCAGAATGCTTCCCAAGATAGGCAGAAAATTAAAGATTTTGCTAGTACACAAATATTGGCTAGAACCAGGCGCGCACTCAGGATTTATTTTCGGGGGGGGTTAATATCAAGTTGCCGCCGAAAAAAATTAGCAATATCATTGACATGTTCCTACAATAAAATAATATATTTAAATAAAAATCAAATGTTTGTCTGTCTGTCTGTCTGTCTGTTCCGTATAGAATCGCGCACCGTTTATCCGATTGAGCTGAAATTTGGACACCGAGTACGTTTGAAAGAGAGTAAGAACATAGGGGGTGCAAAAAGTGGGCGCAAATCTGTGGGCGTGGCATTCTATAATAACTTCTAAACGCTTGGACCGATTTCAATGAAATTTGGTATGGAGGTTCAACTGCGCCCAAGATAAATCTTAGACTATAAAAAATTCCAAAAACTTCCGCAAGAGGGCGCTTTAAGTAGTGCGTTTTAAAGACATAAAAACTACTAAACACATGCACCGATTTTAATGAAATTTGGTATGAACGTTCACCTCCACCTAGATAAAACATAAAATATAAAAAGTTCTAAAGGCTTCCACCAGATGGCGCTTTAAGTAGTGCATTTTTAAGACTCAAAAACTCCTAAATGACATAAACGATTTTACTTGAATTTGGTACGTGAAATAACTTGATCCTGCAACAGAATTGAGAGGGCGCTTTATTCAATCAACTATGTTTGGCTCATTCACGTCAATACGGATGAACCGATTTTGATGAAACTTGGTCAAAAATCAAGGAATGAGCAGAAGGCAAACGTAGTCAAGAACCAAAGACGAACGAAAAAAAAGAAGTTTAACGAATACGAGCAGAAGCTATATAAAGATGAAAAAAATTAACCGAACAGTATCGACCAAAACTGAAGTTGAACGAAGGCAATCCAAAAATCGAATCGATGCTTATAGGGTTTTTTTGTGATTGGGGTAAAATTGCATATTAAATGCATGCTAAGAAAAACTTTTTCTCGAAATGACTTTTCAAACTGAACTCAGAAAAAAGTTTCTCGGAATATGATAAAAAAACATCATATTTAAAGAAAAAGGATATAGACTCTGCTCCAGAGAATGCCTTTCTCTAAATGCGATCCTTAAAAATTCTCTAAAAATTATAAAAAGCTTCTATGAAAAAGAGAAATATATAGATATATATCGTTTTTAGAGAAAAAGCCTTTTTATTTTTGAGAAAACATTTGTTTTTAATGCAGAAACTACTTCTCATAGTGAATTTTTAACAAAAGATAGGAAAAATTTTTCATTTTCAATAATTTTTTCTCTTTAAATGAGACATTGAAATATTTCCATTTCCTAGAAGTGAGGAAATATTTCTTCGAAAATGTGAAAATTTTTTCTAATTGAAGAATATTTTATTTGAACAAGAGAAAAATGCTAATATCGAAAGAAGTGAAATTTTTCAACGGAGAAAGATATGTGTTTTTTTTTCTGAGTGTGGGTGACCATTTTCCTCAGAAATCAGACGTCAGATCGAGACGTTGAAGATGTCATTTTTGTTTTTTAATCATGTCTGGCAGGTACAGTTTTACGGAAATTTGTCCAAACACTTTCGACGGAAGGAGGAGGCAAAACGCCAAAAAACGATAATTTAAAAATTTTAAAATTGAATTGATAATTTAAAAAATGTTAAAATGAGAGCAGTTTTGAAAATCGTCCTTTTTCTGTTCTCGAGGCACAACCCTGAGTAACACCGGGTTTCTTTCTATATGGTGCATTTAATCCCAAATCACTTAATTTCTACGCAATAATAAATTAAAAACAAGAAAAACTGTCAATAAAGTGTTTAGACGCTATACATTTGTTTCAATTGCAAAAAAAAAATCCGCTCATTTACAGTTAATGTCTAAACACTTTCTTGACATATTGTTCTTATATATTTCAATAATTGTACACGCATAAGGTTTTACACAAAAACTACAAAATAACATTTAGAACAATTGATGAACTTACTTTTCTCAGCCGTTTTTCAGCCAAAATTGATTCATTGTCTCTAGTTTCAATGGTTTCGGTAATTGTAGCATCATTTGTACGTTTTACCGATTTGTTTGTAAAATATTTTTTAATTGAATTGACACACATGGCTTGTATCACTCACGGCACTTCGAAATTGAATGATCTTGTTGAACGACATGCTCATTGCTAATTTGTAGAAACGACAATAACGGTTAATCACGAACAAGTGCGAAGCAAGAGAAAAAATTCTCAAAAATTTTAGCTTATTGCTCGCTAGTTCGCTATTTTCACAACAACAAATATGTCTATGTAAAAAAATATATGTATCGTGCGAGAGAATAAACTTATTATATATTTTTTTTGGTTTTTTGTGCTTACAGTTTTGTCTAGAGTTAGACAAACATATTTATACAGTATAGTACTGAGCAATTAATATATTAAATTTTATTTCTTTTATTATAATTATTTCTGCTTGTTGAAATAATAAAAAAATCAAATCATTTCGGTGGGGGTTTGAACCCCCAAAACCCTCCCCCCCTGTGTGCGCGCCTGGCTAGAACAATTTTGAATTTACAAACTCTTTTAAGACCCCAAAAAAAATCGATATTTCATTTTCGAAAATATGTTTTTTTTTTAATCCAAAATAAAATATGTATTTTTCATGAAAAAGTTTGAGTTTTTCTTTCCATTGATATATTTTATGGTGTCGTTTAACCAAAACAAAGTACCAAAGCCATATAAAACGTGAGAAATCGATATTCAAAAGGCTTTTTTCAGCTTAATTATTATTTAATTGCCAAAACAACTGTTTGATTTGATCTCAAAATCAAATTCTGGTAACCGTTTTTTAGTAAAATGTTCGCCAGAGAGCGCTCCACTACAAATTCCATGATTTTCGAATATATATTTTTATAAATACCTATAAAATACGTGAATTTTATGGTACTCACTTTTGATTAATATGATATAATCGATGTACGACCTATCAATGGAAAAAAAAGCTCAATACTTTTCCAATAAGCTTAAATGCATGTGAAAACCATGCAAAATACATAATTTGTAGGTGTTTAAAAACATATATTTTTGAAACTGACGATATATAGATTTTTGGAGGTCTCAAAAGATTTGTAAAGAAAAAAAGTTTCAAAATTGATTTTAGCTCATATTTTTCTGCTTATCTTGGGTATGCATTCTGAAGAAGAAGAAAAATTTTATGCAAAATACTATTTGCAGATTTTTTTGGCCAAAAAAAGGGGTTCAGGATATCCGATTGAAAAAAATATGACGCAGAAATAGTTTTTAAGAGTCGCTCTAACTTTTGCGACGGTGTTTGGCGAAATCTTCATTCCGATCCAAATTGAATTGCAGTTGATTAGGAACATGGCCAGGCAGGGATTTCGAACCCGGGTCTTCTGGGTTGGCAAATCACGCTTACCCTTGACTACTTTGCACACTTTTTAACATACTTAATACTCGATTTTAAATGAAGACTTTTTTCAATTACAACTTCACAACTTATGTATGTCTTAATTAAGTAAAAGTAAAAATTTTTGGCAAAATTCAGAGTTTTTTCATGGAGACATGAAGATGGAGACGGCGTCATGGGAGACGGCGTATTAACACTTCTCATGACTCTTTCACGTGCCGATAATATATTTTTCTACTCTTAAAGAACCTATAAATAGTTGTCAAAAAACTCAAGTTGTTCATTTATTTCCTACAATGACAAAAAAAAAAATTAAAAAAATCACCGTGTTTAACACATGCCCTTCATTGACTTCTTTCAACCGGACTTGAGTAGTAGATTGGGTTTTCATCTAGAAAGCTTTTTACAAGCAACATCAACATTTGTTATCATAGAAAAATGGAGTTGTTCTTTCAGATTTTGGTGTCAGATTTTCATAATTTTGACCGAAAGTGAACGGAAGCCACTCAAAGATGGCAATCATCTATATTATAATAGTTCCTTATTGAAAAGTTGATAAAAACATATAAATTTTATAAAAAAATTATACCCAAAAATAATTTTCCACCATTTTGGGTCATATTGTTGTGGAAATTTGCTTATTTTTGTCACTTTTTCACTAAAGATCACATGATTGAAAGCACCTAAATTCGAAGGTTTTTTACTCTTCCTTTATTCCTTGAAATCAACAATCATTTTGATTTAAAACCATTAAAATATGCTAAAAACTAATGATTGCTACTTGTTGGAGAGGAGGGCTGAAAATGCCGGCGCACGGATTATTGAAATATAACTTATTTATTTAACTCAGCGAGTTAAATAAATTTCATCACATAAAAAATAGAAAAAAGATGGAAATGAAAATCAGTGTAATGTGTATATATATATGGACATATATTTGGAAAAATATGATTCTATATAAACTAAAAAAACACCTTACCACGTTCAAGATCAGAGCAAAAAGAGAACGAATTTTTCTCAAGCAGCAGGAAGCTGCCAAAAAATGTCACGATCACCAGAACATATGTTCGGACTCGAGTACTAAAATAGTTTTCGAAATTACTTTTTAGTAATTACTATTTTAAGCATGACAGTGTGTTTCATATAAACATCGCCGCCCGCCTTGCAGTAAGACTGCAAAAAAAATTAATTTAAAATTTGAAAACAATTCAAAATATTTCAAGTGATCGTGCCTTTTTTTTTACAAGATGGATCATATAAAATCTATACAAAGTAATGAATTGAATTCAGGAGAAATTATGGAATTATAATACTTAAAATAATATGATACATAATATGTTTAATGAATTTGTGGAAGGATAAATGTGTTGTTAATTATTATAATGGTAAATTATTACAAAAGAGATAGTTGTACTTCATAATATTTTGGCATTAATTATAAAAGAAATTATTTTTTCTCAATTCAAAAAAGATTAAATAAATATAAATGTCATATTAACAATTTGTAACAATGTACAAGAAAAAATTCAAAATAATATAAAGTGAAAATAGTTAAAAAAGTTATAATATACCTAATATATAAAAATATGGCATATGCATTATAATAAATTCATCAGATAGTGCAATTTGTTAAATGACATTAAAAAGTTTGTTTGTTACGGAAGCTGAATAGAATTAAGCTGTCAATGCCCCGGATAATATCCATCCGAATACCGTGTTTTGAGCAATAGGCAGGCCATTATTACTTGGCATCAACCCTTGTAAAATAATCTTAGAATAAAGATCGGCACCAAGCACTACGGATATAGGATCGGACTTAAAGAATTTTGTGTCAGCCAGTATTAAGTTTGAAAACTTTTGTGCTATGGATTCATCGACTGATTTAGACGGAGTTCGAATAGAGACTCGGTGGTCAACTCGAAGTACAGATTGAATCCTTATGTTAGGATCAAATCGAGCACGAATGATAATTGGACATACCGATTCGTCACCGAGTGTCATAGTTGTAATATTAAATTGATCCACTAACTTTCTAGCGATGCGACTAGTAGCTGAGCAAGGATCAAGCAGGGATCTTGCATAGTGCAAGCTGCCGTTCACTTCCAACTTTATAATCGTAGTTGGCAGGAATGTAACGAGGTTCAGAGATAAGATGAATGACAGCGACAAGTTGTTCGAGGACAGCATTGAACTTGTTGGAGCAGAAGTGTTCTTCTTTGGACTACTGGATGGATCCTTGCGCAGACGTAGATGCATATGAAGAAGAGTATGATGACGTTCTTGGCAATATCGACAACCATGAGTGCTTATGCAGAATGTATGTGAATGTTCATGTGCTACACAATTGGAACAATTTTTATAAAGTAGAACAGTTTGCATTCTTTTTCTGTGTTCATCAAAGAAACTTCTCGCAGAGTCGTAGAGGATGAGCATGTTTGCACAGGATGCACTTGAATACTTTAGCCTTATACACACGTTTTTGAGGTCTATTGCTGGATTTGCGATATTTGTTTTTGCTTAATTTAACCAGGATGGTTTTGGAATCAAATATTTTTTTTTTCTATTTGAGGATAATTGACAGAGAATGATTGCCAACTTAGAAGATATTCACTTAGAATATTACGTCCCAGTCTATATTTTCTAGCCCAATTTTTTTGCATAGAGACTTTAGCTAGAACAATATGGGGGGATTTGCAAGCTGGCTGGTTGAAAAAGTTTAGAAATATTTTAGAAATTTATCTTTTAGGATAAGTGGGATTTTTTTTCTTAAACGCACCTTACTTCTTAAGAACTGCGAATGTGGGACATATCTGCGTTTTCTGTTGCGAATTGTAGTAAAGTTATAATTTTCTTCGCAAAAACGATCGGTTTGGGTTATGAAATGTTTTTGTGGAAGATTCTCCACCTCCCAAAAACTTGAGATCTGTTGATCCAAAGAAACTTTATTAAAATATGACAAGCATGTGGAAAATGAAGCAATGGACTTTGAAATTGGGCCTGTCAGTATCCACCCAAATATTGTCTCTTGAGCAACAAGAGAACCGCAGATGTTTCGCTTTACGCCATCCCGCAAAATGAATGGAAAAAGGTCGCCACCAATTAAAATGTCGATTTGCGAACATTTGTGGAAATTTTCGTCCGCATATTGCAAATTTGGAAGACTCGACAATATTGAGGGATTTATAGAACAGGATGGAAGATTTCCTGTTAGCTGTGGAACTACAAGAGCAGTTGCTTCAATGTTTATACGAGAATCGAATGTTGAACTTGCTATGAACGAACATTCATGTTGAATTTTGGCCGAAACTGCGTTATTTAATCCAGAAATTTGAGTAGATGTAGCACGAGATGGAAGCTTAAGTATTCTGAAAAGTTTTTCTGAAATAAATGTTCCTTCTGAACCTGAGTCAATTAAGGCTCTTGCGAGATAAGTTACACCAAGATGGCATATTTTTACAACAGCGGTACCTAGAAGCACATTTTTGCAATTTGAAGCAAAGCAAGAATTAATATTTTGTGATGAACATGGTGCTTCAGTGGACTGTATTTGAAATGTATGAGTAGTTTGCTTGCTAGGTTTGAAGTTTGAAGAAACAATAGGTTCAGAAGTTGGAATTTCTTTATGTAAAAGTGTATTGTGACGCTTGTAACATGTGAAGCAGTTATGACGGCTTTTACAATCCTTTATTAAATGCGATTTCGAGAAACAATTTAAACAAAGATGGAATTTTTTAATTAACGCAATTCTGTCATTAATGTTCATTTGGAGAAAACGAGGGCATAATCGAATGGTATGCTGTTCGTTAGAGCATAGTTTGCATGTCGGAATGTAAACATTAACATGATAAGAATTAACATTTTTCGAGCTACAATTCTTTGGATAAGAAAGCGGTTTAGAACTGGGTACTTTTAAACCAGAAGACCCTTTTAAATCGGAAACAGTTTCCAGTGTTTGATAACGACTGGTTAGAAATGAGTCTAGCTCAGACCATTTTGGAATTTCGGTCTTATTTTTAAGGGATTGTTCCCACAGAGCTAGAGTTCCGTCTGGCAATCTAGTGGAACAGAGGAAAACGAATATAGAATTCCAGCTTTCTATGTCAACATTGTATAGTTGAAGAGCAGAAATGCAACCATTCACTTCACGTTGAAGTTTTTTGAGAGAGTTTGCAGATTCAATGGATATGGATGGCAAATTAAAAAGAATTCTTAGTTGACTATTTATTAAGATTCGCTTGTTTTCATAGCGATCTTGTAAGTTCTTCCACGCCAAAGAAAAACCATCGTTGGTCAGTGGACTTTTCTTAACTATATCACGAGCTTCTCCTCGTGTCTTCGAGTTAAGATGGAAAAGTTTCTCTACCGGACTTAATCTTGAATTGTTCACGTATATGGCAGTGAACATGTCCTTAAAGGACGGCCACGAAAGATAGTCACCGTTGAAAATCTCGGTGTCACATGGAGGAAGATGGAAATAATGATTCGAAGCTGGAACAAAATCGGTTATTGGTGTAGATATTGTGGAGACCTGCGCAGAGGTGGAAGCCTTGTTAAGATTTTCTAAGCAATCTCCAATTTGTGAAGCACACCGGACGTATACTTGATATGATATGCGATATCGAGCTTTTATAGATTCCAACTCGATATCTGGATCCGAGTCTTCATCTTGTGCAGCAATTAGTTCACTCAGGCACGTCTCGTAAACCGCTTTTATCCGATTCCATATTGACTTCATTTCTTCCTTGTGGACATCCAGTGAGTGAGTTGAGCTTGCTAAGTCCAAGGTTTCGCTTAAGTCAGATTCAAACTCAACCAAGCTATCAGTTAAACGAATAAACGAATTCAACGATGACATTATGAATGAAAGGATTAAGCCACCGATAAAGAAACAAATAAATATATTGGAAAAAAAAAAAATGGCCAAAGTATCTGCGCCAATTTAATAAAAGCAAATAATTTTGTTTGGAATTTACTTAAGCTAAACTTATGTCGGAATTGAATTAGCTATTGGAATGATCGACAGAATAGTCGAAATTTAGATATATAATCTTATGAAAGAAGCCAGAAATATAAAGCACAATGTGACTTTATGGAGAATTATCAATAGAATAATCGAAACTAGTACGATTGTTACGATATAAATAATTACAAATAGTTTTGAATTGAAATTTGATATTATAGAGCTATCGATCGTTCAAATGATTCAAACGACTGCAGAGTGACTGTATAAAAGTGGTTCTAAACGAGAACAGAAATGTGTCGTTTGCAGATGGAATTGAATTGAATTGAAATGGAGTTGAAATAAAAATAATTGCACTTATCGATTGCACAAACAATTCTGACGACTGTATAAAAAATGGTTCTAAACGAGAACAGAAATACAGTCGAATTGAATTGAATCTTAAATAGGAATGAAATAAATAATTATAAAAATTATTGATTGAATAATTAATTCAAAACTACTGCAAAGCGACTGTATAAAAATGGTTCTAAACGAGAACAGAAATGAGTCGTTTGCAAATCGAATTGAATTGAATTTGAAATATTCGACTGAATTAACAATTCAAACGACTGTATAAAAAAATGGTTCTAAACGAGAACAGAAATATGTCGAATTGAATTGAATCTAAAATAGAAATGAAATAAATAATTATAAAAATTATTGATTGAATAATTAATTCAAAACTATTGCAAAGCGGCTGTATAAAAGTGGTTCTAAACGAGAACAGAAATGAGTCGTTTGCAAATCGAATTGAATTGAATTTGAAATAGAACTGAAATACTCGATTGACTAACCAAATCAAACGACTGCAAACGATTGTATAAAAGGTGGTTCTAAACGAGAACAGAAATGAGTCGTATGCAGATCGAATTGAATTGAATTTGAAATAGAACGGAAATAGATAACTAGAATTATCGATTATATAAACAATTCAAACGACTGTATAAAAAATGGTTCTAAACGAGAACAGAAATATGTCGAATTGAATTGAATCTAAAATAGAAATGAAATAAATAATTATAAAAATTATTGATTGAATAATTAATTCAAAACAACTGCAAAGCGACTGTATAAAAGTGGTTCTAAACGAGAACAGAAATGAGTCGTTTGCAAATCGAATTGAATTGAATTTGAAATAGAACTGAAATACTCGATTGACTAACCAAATCAAACGACTGCAAACGATTGTATAAAAGGTGGTTCTAAACGAGAACAGAAATGAGTCGTATGCAGATCGAATTGAATTGAATTTGAAATAGAACGGAAATAGATAACTAGAATTATCGATTATATAAACAATTCAAACGACTGTATAAAAAATGGTTCTAAACGAGAACAGAAATATGTCGAATTGAATTGAATCTAAAATAGAAATGAAATAAATAATTATAAAAATTATTGATTGAATAATTAATTCAAAACTATTGCAAAGCGACTGTATAAAAGTGGTTCTAAACGAGAACAGAAATGAGTCGTTTGCAAATCGAATTGAATTGAATTTGAAATAGAACTGAAATACTCGATTGACTAACCAAATCAAACGACTGCAAACGATTGTATAAAAGGTGGTTCTAAACGAGAACAGAAATGAGTCGTATGCAGATCGAATTGAATTGAATTTGAAATAGAACGGAAATAGATAACTAGAATTATCGATTATATAAACAATTCAAACGACTGTATAAAAAATGGTTCTAAACGAGAACAGAAATATGTCGAATTGAATTGAATCTAAAATAGAAATGAAATAAATAATTATAAAAATTATTGATTGAATAATTAATTCAAAACAACTGCAAAGCGACTGTATAAAAGTGGTTCTAAACGAGAACAGAAATGAGTCGTTTGCAAATCGAATTGAATTGAATTTGAAATAGAACTGAAATACTCGATTGACTAACCAAATCAAACGACTGCAAACGATTGTATAAAAAGTGGTTCTAAACGAGAACAGAAATTTATCGTATGCAGATCGAATTAAATTGAATTTTAAATAGAACGGAAATATATAATTAGAATTATCGATTATATAAACAATTCAAACGACTGTATAAAAAATGGTTCTAAACGAGAACAGAAATATGTCGAATTGAATTGAATTTAAAATAGAAATTAAATAAATAATTATAAAAATTATGGATTGAATAATTAATTCAAAACAACTGCAAAGCGACTGTATAAAAGTGGTTCTAAACGAGAACTGAAATGAGTCGTTTGCAAATCGAATTGAATTGAATTTAAAATAGAACTGAAATAATCGATTGAACAAACAAATCAAACGACTGCAAAACGATTGTTTAAAAAGTTGTTCTAAACGAGAACAGAAATGTATCGTATACAGATCGAATTGAATTGAATTTGAATTGAAATTGAATAAAAATGTCGATTGTATAAACGACCGCAAATAAAGTTTAAATCACAATTGGCACTTTATTCGTTGTTTCGAAACTTTTTGTTATCAATTAGAATTGAGGAAAATCCCAGGAATCTATTGTTAAAAACACGTATAAACCATATACACCAAATATGCTTCAAAATTGTTTTAAGAAGAAGAAATGTTTTAATTATAAGAAATAAATGGATAAATAGATTGAAAAAATAAATATTGATCACTTGTTGCTTTGGTTGTAATTGTTGAATTTGTTATTGAATTGTTGGACTTTTTTTTTTTTGTAAGAAAATAACGTTTAACAAATTTGTATTTTATTATTAATTTTGTTTTGTATGGTATTAGACAATAATTAATATTGAGTTTATAATTTTAATCTTAAATTGAGTTATAACGCCACTGTTTTATTTGCGTAGAATTCGCCTTGTTTGCTCAAATATATTCAACAACAAAACAACATGTATCTTTTATATATTTCTCGCAACAAGTTTGTTAAACAGATGAAAAAATCAATATTTTACAAAATCAAGTTGCTAACACGGAATATGTTTAAACAGAGGGCTAAAATGAAATGTATGCACGGAGAAATTGTAGAAACATGTATTTCTGATTCAATTGATAGCAACAAATATAAACGATGTGGCGAACATACATTTATCGAAACGATCAAGATGTTAATGTATATAAACATGCAAGAACTGATCGCTGCCAACAAAGTTGATGTTCTCTTAGTTTGCGCTGTATGTTTATAAAGATATGAATGTATAGAAACGTTGCAACAAAGTTTATATAGAAAATCGAAAAATCTAAATGTTTCTGAAGAGAGCAATATAAGCAAATAGAATTCCTATAAACATGTATACCAAAAGATCGTTTGCAACAAGTCATAAACACATGTATAGAGAATCGAAAAACTGTAGATGTTTCACAAGAGAGAATACAAACAAATAGATTTCCTATAAACATGTATACCATAAGATCGTTTGCAACAAGTCTTAAATACATGTATAGAGAATCGTTTAGCTGTAGATGTTTCACAACAGAGAATATAAGAAATGTAAATATATACATATAATTTCTATAAAACATGTATACGAAAAGATCTTTTGCAACAAGTTTATGTAGAGACTAGAAACGTTGAACATGAGTATAAAGAGAGAAATGTATATATCTTCGTGGTAAACTGTATAAACATGTGTACCACGATCGATCGTTCGCAGCAAGATTGACGATAATAAAGAAAGAAGTTACCCAAGAGAATGTTCAAACATGAATCCAAAGAATTGGTCGGTTTTAATAAGGTTGCCTAAGAGCAAGACACCGCTGTACAAACGTATATATATACATACGCAGTGATCGAAATTAAGATGTTGCCAACGTGTTTAATATTCGCAACAGATCAAATAACTTTACGATCAATTAAAACAAATCACGGAATATGCGAATTTATGAGTAGTATGTATGTATGTAAAAACATACGGTATGTACATGCAAAAACAAAGCAAAATGCAATTTTTTCGGGAAATTTTTACGAAGCCAAATTATGATTTTGGCTCAACTTATGTGTGAATTTGAATTATCTATTTTTTTGTTTTTATTTTTATGAATGTTATGTTATTAGAGCTGCTGTTATTTATAAGATTAAATAATTTTTCACATAATGGAACGATAGCAGGAAAAGTTTCAAAGTTTCGCGTTAATATATTGTTACGTTATTGTTAAATTTGTTGTATTTTAATTGCACTAACTAACAAATATATTATGATACATACGCACCTTGAATTGTGATGAGGTCTTGCTTATTTTGGAATGTAGATTTTTGTTGAATTCTGTAGAATTTTGTGGAAATGCCCGTGGTTCGGTGTTTATACGCCGTGTGTTTATACGCCGTCGTTTATACGATGAAAAATCCGGTTCGATTGGACCAAAATGTTGGAGAGGAGGGCTGAAAATGCCGGCGCACGGATTATTGAAATATAACTTATTTATTTAACTCAGCGAGTTAAATAAATTTCATCACATAAAAAATAGAAAAAAGATGGAAATGAAAATCAGTGTAATGTGTATATATATATGGACATATATTTGGAAAAATATGATTCTATATAAACTAAAAAAACACCTTACCACGTTCAAGATCAGAGCAAAAAGAGAACGAATTTTTCTCAAGCAGCAGGAAGCTGCCAAAAAATGTCACGATCACCAGAACATATGTTCGGACTCGAGTACTAAAATAGTTTTCGAAATTACTTTTTAGTAATTACTATTTTAAGCATGACAGTGTGTTTCATATAAACATCGTTTTCTATGTTTATATTAATTACTTTGATCAATACTTTGATTAATTGATCATAAGAAGCCCGGTCAAAGTCCTTTCAAGGGCTGAAATGGCCAATTTGTTTTTTTTTTTTTATATTAATTACTTTCAATCAATAAATTTTAAAATGTAACCTCAAAATCTGAAAGAGCCATCCTAATGAAACGATATATAAGTTTTTTAGTTCAAAATTGAGACAAAATCAGATAAAACCACGTCTTTCTTCCATAAAAAGTTACTTTGACAAAAGAATAAAATTGTTTTGATTTTCAATATGCATTCAGAGCATGAAAATTGCCAAAATCAAATTTAAACTCCGTCTTCCTCTCTTACTAAGTGACCTCATTAAATTAACAAAACCTTCATAAATTGCACAAAAATTAATAAATGAACCCTAACTGACACTCAAAGCTTTATAATAAAAAAAATAATTAAATCTTCATAACTTCGAATACACTTCATGGCTTCATGGTGGAACGAATTGGTTAAAGTGCAGATTTTTTCATAAAAAATGTTTCCTAAAATAATTTCGTAGAATAAGAATTCGCTGAAAACACTTAGAAATTCGAAATACGAGAAATTTTTTAATAAAAAATAAAAAGTTTTATTATAAAACGAGTGCAGTTATACTGAACATTAGCCTTTGGGAGCCGGCGTTAAGATAAAGGTACAGTTCTCGATCATTGTACACAAACATTTCATAACACACAGTACACTTTTGATCATAAGAATTGCTCAGTCAAAATCCTTTTAAGGGAAATGGCCATTTTATTTTTTAATAAAACGAAAAATTCCAAAAATTAAGTTTTTATTTTAATTTTAATTTATTCTTAAGATAACACTTGCTCTTACGATTACTTTTATTAATTTTACTTTTGGAGCTGAGCAATAAACTCAGAAAAATATTTTGTCTTAATTGAAGTTTAAACTTTAAACCTGAAAACTTGGTATTAAATGTTGCGTAAAATTGTCTGAATTCAAATTAAATACAAAACAAATTCTGCAGTTTTCTCTTTTTCCTGGAACAAAAAAACTCTGGCAACTCTTATGATAAGAGAAAATTATTGAGCTACTCTTAAATATGCTTTAACATGTTACTATATCGATGGTTATGCGCACTAAAGTGAAAAGTTTAAATATTCAAAACTGTACTAAACACTAATTTCAACTGTGTACTGACCAGCATTCATTGTTAATGCATCTTCAAGAAATTAACTGATGACTTGGAAAATGCAGTAAACCTATTTTTGTTAAAAGGTCACTTAACACTTTAGTGAGTCATCGATATACTATAGTAACTATGCACATTTTAAAACATCAAAAAATCATAAAAATCTATAACTTTATAAAAAGATTATAAAATCAACAGAATTGAGGCATTCAGGATTTATTTCTTTTTTTTTCAAATAAATTATAACTTTATTTCGAATATATTTATCGTTCATACATCATCTATATATTGTGAACTTTTTCTTTTCAGCTTATAATTAAGAACACCTACAGCTAAGTACACTTGAAGGCTCTTGAGTTTTCACCACCAAATATATAGGTAAGAATAACCAATATAAAGTCTTAATATCACACAAAGTTAAGTAAATAAACATCGTATTACTTTGTTGGCCAAACTATAGCTTCAATAAAATCAAGATATGAAGCAACTCTTGTATATAAGCCAGGTATTGCTGAGGCACAGCCAAAACCAGTTGAGATCACACCCACAATGCGATAACTCTTTGTGCTCTCATCCATGACCATGTTAAGTGGTCCACCGGAATCACCCTGACAGGCATCCTTCGTAAAGCCTGGATCACGTGCACAAAGTTGTGTTCTCTCCAAGCCGCGTTCCAACTGGCGCGTAAGACCGTATTCAACATAGCTGCTATTGCAATTGTCCAGCGGTTCTATTTGTAATCTGGCTTTAAGCAGAATGCGTGAATTCTTGCGTGCTGCAAAATATTTAAAATAACAATTTTTTTTTAGACATACTTATGACAGTGCTAAAGAGTTAACATACTTCTTGTATCCACTGTTCCCCAACCACTGACATATAACTTTGAGTCCGCAGGCGGATCAGCCAAGTCAGTGTATAAGCATGTTGGATAGATGAATTCACCCAGCGGCACTGCACGTTGCAATTCCAACACAGCAATATCATCATATTTTCTGCTATTTGAATAGTTTGGATGAATGGAGACCGTCTAGAAGATACAAATTTAAAATGATTTATTATTTCTGGTAATTAATAATGAACATAAGAAATAATTATGTTTTTTTTTTAATGACAAATCCACTTTTTAAAGAGGAGCTGACTAAGTTAAGCTACGATATAAACTGCGTTAGTGCAAACTAGCTTTTACAGATGAAAATATAACCTCTTCAAAAATTGTTTATACGAAGAAATTATGCCAGAAAAATTCCGAATATTAAATTCGAAGAAAATATGAAATCAAATTTGAATACAAGAAATAAATATTTACAATTTTTCGACAGCGATGTAAGCAAGCAAATGATATTTCAGTCGCATAAATCAATGAAAAGTTATTAAGGATTTCATTTTAGAAAAAAATATCTTTATTTTCAGAAGGATTCCTCTTAGTTATATAAAGAAATCGAGAAATAATAACTTCAAGTGCAACTTAACTATGATTTAGTTTTTCCACTAACCTTTACTGGCATTTCTACTCGGTGCGCAAGTTCAGCTGGATCATCAAAGTTGGACATGCCAAGACGTATAATTGCCGGTGTAACATTACGACTGTTAACGCAATGAGCTGCAGTCAGAACGAATCGTTCGTGTATCAAGGCGCCACCGCAGCGGAAGTCATATGGACCACCTTCATTGCCAATCTCCGAATAACCTATGGCTGCCATGTGAGGATATTCACCCGGTGCTACTGGTGTACCATCCAAAATATGGGGTGATAACATGGGAGTTAAACCATCTTCAATGACACGACAGGCTAAAATGAAATAATCCATGTAATGTTAAGTTGAATTTTTTACCAAGCAAGATATTGTCGCCAAATAAATATGCTGCATTTTGCCCGATGTGTGCCATCAGAAGACATATTCAAAATTAAGTAGAAGAATTCCATTGACATTTTTGAAGAAATTCAAAAGTTGTGCTGAGATATGTGTGAATTGTGCTTTAATTACATTTAAAAAGATTCCTGTATATATAATAAAGAAATTTAGGTAACAAGTTTAGCTTCAACAACAGATCGGATTATGCAGTTATTGGTAAATATTAACCAAGGTGAAAATTCACTGAAAAATAAGACCGATGTGAAATTTTTGGAGTACCTTCTTAAAGCAGTACCATCTAGTGAAGAACGCATTAAAATTTTTTGACTGTCAATTACATAGTTCCAATTTCATATCCATCGATGATTTTTGTAAAAAGTAAAACAGTGAATTTTGCGTCTTAATGGTAATCTGATGGTACGTTCTTATCGTTCAACTGAGGTTCCAATGCATTGAAATCTTCGATAAAATCTAAATAATACTATAGGTGAGGTGATGATGTACTATAAGTATAAAAACATTATGAACTTACTACATTGAAAACTACTTAATACTACTACCTTAACTACTACCTTAATAGCATATTTTCTTTGGAAAAAATTTCGAGCCTTCATGCACTCCGACTACTGATTCACTTTATTTCGAAAAATAAAGTCAAATACTATGAGAGGTCATTTTACAAAACACTTTCATCAAAACCTCAATTAAAAATGTCAATTCAAATTTTTATTAAAGTCATACCAATTCAAGTCATACCAATTTCAAAAGTTTCCACAAATCTGGCGTGGAAACTTTTTCAGAACTTGTTTAAAAACTTATCGTTAACCATCGACTAAGGCGCACTAAGGTGATAAGTGACCTTTTGACGAAAATAGGTTTACTACATTTTTCAATCCATCAATATAAAATCTACCTTGTGTTAATTTATTGAAAATTCATAGCCAGTGAATGCGTACCAGTAGTTCAGTTGCCATGTATGCCAATTTTCTTACTCTCACGCATTTTTGCCTCTGTTTTTTTTTCGCCTGAAAAAAATTACAAGCAATAAAAAATCTAAGTAATTTCCATTAATTTCAAAAATTCGAAGTATATAACGATGGTTAAGCTCACTAAAGTGATAAGTGAAACATTTTAAATGTTCAAGAACGTCGATTTTGTTTTTAAATTTCAATACATCTCAATACAAAACACTAATTTTAACTGTGTACTGACACGCATTCACTGGCTATGCATTTTCAATAAATTTACACAAGGCAGATATTATATTGATGGATTGAAAAATGCAGTAAACCTATTTTCGTCAAAAAGTCACTTATCACTTAAGTGCGCTTAACCATCGATATACTTTTGTCAGGACGTTTTTAAATTCAAGAATAATTTTATTGTTTAAACTTTTTTAAAATCATTAATTTATTATATGAATGTTCTCACAAATCTCAACGATGTTCTCACAAGTTTTTTGTGTTTCTCTATATCGACGCCGAAAACTTCTAACTTCTTCTGCTATGGTTGCAACAGTTCATAAAAGTTGTTCAGGGCTGCAATGAAAGTACACATTCTTCAGGGCTGATGATGTGACACTTTTAATAACCAAAAATAAAATCAATGCACTGCCTGGGTGGTGACCGAGCCTGGGTTTGCTTGCGCTGATGTTAACAAAAAATCTTTAAAATTGTCTCATCTCCGTTTACGAAGGAAGCTTTTATTACGATATGTTGTGAAAAAAGAAATCTGCTAGTGTTATTTTGTGTTTGATATATTTTTGACGTCGCGGCAATACTGCCCAGCGCCGTTCATCGCAAACGATATTGTCATATTATATTATGTAATGATATAATAAATCAAAAATTACATACTGCTCGTTATAATCTTACGATATATCACTCTAATTTTCAGAAGATCGATCAAAATGGAGAAGTGGATATCGCTGTGCCAACACAGCAAGCAAGTCGGTTTGCTATTCTTCTGGATTTCGGCGTAAGCTCAATCCTGTGGAAATATTTAGTGAATGCCAAACAGCGTTTGGACTGTATGCGCCATCCCTTGTGACTATTTCGAAGTGGTTATGGAGATTTCACACCAGTAATTTTTGTGTGGAGGACGAACCTCGAGAAGACCATCCAAGATCTGCGACTGACGATGTGAGTGTAGCGCTGGTGAAGTCTAAAATTGACGAAGATCCAAGATTGACCCAGGAAATGATTGCTGAAGAACTGGGTTTGAATGCCGTGGCTGTATCACGAATATTAAAAAATAATCTTATACTTGGTTTTCACTTAGTCATTTTTTGTTTGACATGAAATTTAAAAGTTTAAAAAATCACATAAATAAAATTTTGTTTGCAATTTTTGCTATAAACATGTGAAGAGATCAGTTTTTCCTATTTGTCGCCATTGTCAAACAGAAAAAAAATGACAACGTGTTGGCATTTTTCATGTGACTGACAACAACTGACCATTGAAATTGACATAGTGAAAACCAGGCTTAAGATACACAAAAAAATCTGCACAATGGATTCCTAGAATTTTAACTGAAGCTCAAAAAGAGGCACGTATGCGTTTTGCTCAATATTTGCTTGACAAATTAAAAAATGTAAAGTCTTCCACTTTTCAGAAAATTGTAACAGATGATGAAGCATGGTTTTACAGGTAAGATCCTGAAACCAAACAACAAAACATGGTATGGAGCCCAGAAGTTGGAAATCCACCCATTAAAGCAAAGCAACAAAAGTCAGCAACAAAAGTAATGATGTCAGTTTACTTCACCAGAGAGAAAGTTGTAGCTGCTATTTCTTTGGAAAAAGGTCAGCCGGTAACTGCCAAGTCATAAACTTGCTTCCCAGAAGTATTCCAAAGTTTATTGGGAAGAAACTTCGCCGATAATTTTTGCATCATGACAATGCGCCAGCACACACTGCTAGAAAAACAAGCGACTTTATTGCGCTGTCAGGCATCGAAGAAATTCGACCAGCACCTTATTT
This sequence comes from Tetanocera ferruginea, assembly GCA_958299015.1. NCBI lineage: Eukaryota > Metazoa > Arthropoda > Insecta > Diptera > Sciomyzidae > Tetanocera > Tetanocera ferruginea. Next base: position 10,680,734 of record OY282643.1, on the reverse strand, counting down.
CCCTGATTTAGCACCTTGCGACTACTGGTTATTTCCAAAAACAAAAAAAAATTTGCGAGAAAGAGTCTTCAACAGCAATGAAGAGATAATAAATGCGGTCAATGATGAAATTGCAAAATTCCAAAAAGCCAATTTTGAAAACTGTTTTCCAAGATGGATTTATCGACTTCAAAAATGTATCGAAATAAATGGCGCTTACGTTGAAAAAATACAAAGAGATGAAGAATAAAGATATAAAATTAAAACATTATTTGTTTAGTTTTTTCTACTCTATTAAGCGATCTTTTGTTAGTGCCCTCGTAAGTAACTAATTTTTTTTTTTTTTTCACTGCGGCACTTAATACAGCACGCATTGGGCACAATACAGCACATTCAATATATTTGTGAATTGTAAATAGTTACCTGCTACGGAAGGACGCTCGGTGCGAGTTATCGCTGAAGGTTGCTTAGATGTTGATGTTGTTGTAATTGTTGGTTTTGTTGAGGATATGCTGTGTCTATTGAATATTGAATAAGTCATTAAGAACGGCACATTTTAACAACACATACATGTGCATGAGTGTTTGTGTGCCTTTTAAATTCACTTATATATAAAAATACAAATTGAACAAGCACCACTAATAATTATGTATATAAATTTACTTCATCCAAAAATTTCGGTTAAATAGTACTTTTATTTTTCTTAATTGTTGGTAACACAACTTTACTTTAATATTTTTATTTTTAGTAAAATATCTTGTTAGTACACGTTTTAGTAATAAACAATGACAATGAAAAATAAATTGAAAGAGAAGAAAAGGACAATTCACAAATTCACAAAGTTAAGCTTAAGTCTGCAAAAACCTGGCGAACTGGTCTATATTTTCTGCATTCACATTGTTGGCAGCAGAATTAAAGAGGTTTTCGTTCGCTTGTGGATGTTGTTCGAAAGTCAGAAAAGGATTCGATAAAGCTGGCTGTCCAGTTGTTGTACCAGCATTAAATATATTTTGAACATTTTCATAATAATGTGGCTGAAATTCTGAAGTAGCGCCTTCATTGTCCTGATAAAGTGGATTTGGCGCAGGCACATTTTGATTTTGATTGTTCCAAATTTGACCATTCGGCAGTTCTCGAACTGCGCTTGCCTGCGCATCAAAGAACAGTTTATTACTCCCAGATATATCTATATTATTCTGTTCAAAAGTAGGCTGTGGCGATGTCAAAAATGTTTGTGGCGGCTGTTGGAATTGAAATGGCATGTTTGCTGCAAGTGGTGGGCCTTGAAATGGACCCAAATTGTTGACATGATGGTTTTGAAATTGATTACCCCGCCCACTGCGACCATGCGAAAAACTTTTGCCAACAACAATGTCTGGTGCATTACCGCGATTAAAAGTTTGCGCTGCCGATGGTCTTGTGAAAATATTTGCCCCAATTCTATCGCTTATTTGAAGTGGCTGTTGAAATTGTGCTGGAAACTGATTGTTGGGTCTTACAAATGGATTATGATTTTGCGGTGGCCTCGGATTGTTTACATGTTGATTTTGAAATTGTAAACCCTGTTGCCGGGGATCATTCACAAATCCATTTCCAAAGCTATTTCCTATATTAAAACCATTGCGACCCTGTCCTCTTGTAAAGCCAATTCCAAAGCCATTTCTCTGTCTATGACCACGTCCATTTGCAAAACTAGGTCCAGGCGCATTTCCATAATTACCTGCAAACTCATTATCGGCTACAAATAGGTTTTCTACACCATTTACATTTACACTTTGAGGCATATTGGGCAATGGGTTGTCTAAACTATTCGCTGCCCAATTTTCCGACATATTTTCACTGAAATTGGGCTGAAAATTGGACGGGTTTTGCGTTTGCATTTGTAAATTTTCAGATTTTTTATTCTGATTCAATAGTTTTGAAAAATCATACAGCTCAACATCTGTAGCCAGTTCTTGGCCATCAACAACTAGTGGCTTTGGCGTGGTTGTAGTAGTTGTTGTTGTTGTTGTTGAAGTTGTTGTAGTCGAACTCAGTAAATGCAGCCAAAAGTCTGGCTTAGCTGTTGTTGTTGTTGTTGTTGTTGTTGGTGGGGTTGTAGTTGAATTAAGTAAATGCAACCAAAAATCAGGCTTAGCTGTAGTTGTAGTGATTGTCGGAAGCAATGATGCCGAATAATCGATCGACTTTTCGGTCGTTGCATCAACTCTAAATATAGATTAAAGCATAGAAAAGTAAGCAAAGCAAATGTTGTATAGAATAAGCTTAAGCATCTACTAAGCGGTAAGTTTTGAAATTTTGGGTAAAAGTTTTACTTGTTCGCTATGCATTTAGACAGATTTAGAATAATGCATTAGTGAATTCAGAAATTAATATTGCATGCATGCATTTATTTTGCTTTGTTTTAAATTAGTCACAGCACTAACTACTTATGATTAATTAACTGTGTATGTGAATCAATTCTCTTAACCGCGCATTACAACTGTCAAAACTTACCCGAATATCAGTTGGCCTCCTTTTGATTCTATATTTCCTCCACTGCCCGGACAACATATGAGCTCATCATTTCCCTTAAAGCCACAACGTGTGGGATCGTTGATTGCTGATTTGTTACGTTTTATTGCCTCAATTAACTCCTGACACTCTTGAAAAACACGACATATACCAGCTGAACCATTCTGCAGTTCACAGGCATCAAATTCTGTAAATTGAAAAATATTTTAAAATGGAATTGTTGATTAATGCCAGTGAATATCTTTAATTCTCATATTGATGATAAAATTAATTAAAACCAGTTAAGATCTTGGCTATAACCAATGGATTTTACACAAACAATTATTCAATAACTGGAAATCCGTGATATGTGAATGAACTTATGTAAATACATATGTAATACGTTGGCAATAAACTTTGGTATTCAAGCAAAAAAATTAGTATTTGTAACTCTTGTTTATTCAAACTAATTAAATGATGATTCATACAAAGTTGTTGAAAGTTTTAATCATTTTAATATATATCATGTCAAATATCACTATAAGTTGATCTCTGTGTAGCCGGAAATAATTATATGAACTGTATAAAATTGTATAGAGAGTGTAACACAACGTTATAGAGCGAAAAAACAAAACGTAAAAATAAATTTATTTTGAGAGTTAGAAGTGTATTATGATTTGACTTCGTTAACACCGGCACGTAACCAAAGTTTATCTAACAGAGCTCGGAAACAACTTTAAACAGGAATTTTGACGTTTAATTACGTCTTACAGCGCGGTTTGTATGGGCTTGTTTTAACAGATATTTTAAGGCCTTGAAACTTTTTTGACGAATACTTTAGGGTATACCTACAGCCTTTAATACTCATCGTTCAAAGATAATATATATATACTAAAATTTCAGATATAACCCGCGCTAAATGAATATCTAATTTTTGATTTTGTCACTATTACATTATAGTCACAAAATAGCAAAATATAAGAACAAAAATGCATGTGTTTATATAAGAAAATCAATCATCAGCTGCTTATGCTTCGCCTGCTGCTTTCTTTGTTTTTGTTTCGTTGTTTTTGCTAGTATTGTTTTTATTTTATTCGAACTGATTCGCAGGCTTCTTCATTCTTGTATATACTACTTCTTTATTGGATTCTTGCATGTACTACATAGAAATGAGTGCTCTATTTTAACACAAGATTTCAATCACAACCTCTTTTCAACTCATTCAATGAACTCAAACTATCAAACTTAACGAATTGAGTCTGTGATCCGGTTAGATTTAACTCTTATGAAAAAACGAGTTGGGTCATATTTCGTTTTATGGTTTTACCGAATAGGTGGCGTAAAATTTTCATTTTTGTTTTTAATACCAATTAATTTGGATCTCACATCCCATTAGCACTAGCGAGTGTAGCTCGCAAACTAAACATCGGACAGAGACGAAAGTTGCACTTATGTCAAAGACATGTGCTCAGCGTGAGATGTAGTCACCATAAAATTTTTTTGAAAATCGGGGACTTAATTTTATTTTGGAATTAGTAGTTAAACTGACTGTAGCTCACAAGCTATATATCGGAAAGAGACGAAAGTGACATTAATGGAAAGTGCATTTGCTTCGCCTTCTTTCATCTAACTGCATTTTGCTGTAAAACGAAAGAGCACCCCAACCATAAGCAAGACACGTTAAGCAATAGATTTTTGTATGGAATAAAGTAATGCTTCTCGTGTCTTGCTTATCGTTGGTGTGGTCTTTCGTTGTACAGCAAGATAGGGTAAGTCAATGAACTCAACCTGTCAAACTTAACGAAAAACTAATCGAAAAAATTTGACATTTTGCTTGTTTTTTTTTTTTTTTGCTTGCTCATTTTATCATGCTTACTTTCAACGTTTTCTTTGTATTGGTCTCGATAGGAAGTCCATAATTGAGGTTTATTAATTTATTTGCTAATGTTCGGAAGATCAATAAAAAATACGTACAAAATGGACAAAACAATCGGACCAAAGAGACAAATTAGAAAAGGTTACAACTTAAACGAAATTCTACGTCTACACTTACGATACTATCGAATCTATTTCATATTTTAATTAAATAGTTCTTGAGACAAAGCTTTATGCTTTCAGTCTCTAAAAGTATCTAACGGCAGTATCATTTTTTTGAAGAATTTCATCAAGAATATTGACCAAACATATCCAAAACATTTTTTTTTTTAATTTGTAACGGTTCTTAGAAATAAGTAATTTTTTCAAAAAAAAAGTTAATTAATATTAAACGTCCAGTTTGGATAGTTTGATTCAAAAACTGAAAATTTTTTGTTTGCATATAAAAATCAAATCAAAATGTCTCAAAAGTAATGAGCTGCCTTGCCCTAGTTCAGGATATTGATTAAAAAAAACGAAAATTTTATACAATTTTCTTCAAAGTACTATTAAGAAGGAATGAAAAATTTTGAGTACACACATTATTTTACTTTTTCTAAAAAAAAAAAAATATCTGATCTAAATAAAATCGCACTTTTTTCGCACATTTAGGCTGGGGCTTCAAGATTTTATTTGGAACTTCTGGACCGAATTCAACTTCGCACAGTATAACAAGTTTCAATCAACTCGTAAAAAAAACAGTTTCATGACTTGTTTAACACTGTACACTAGACCGGATCATTTGCCTTTTAAAGCAGTTTTAAAAAAATGTTTTTTTAAAAATATCAAAAAATTCAATTTTTGGTGGTCAATAAGAGTTATAATGGAACATAATTTTTAAATTTTTTGTATATCAGAATATTGGTATAAGTAAGAAATTTAATATTTTAGCAGGTGTGGGTATGCGTTCTGTGAAAAATAAAAAGATACAAGCAAAAAAAATGTTTTTTTTACCAAAAAGGACCTTCAGGAGAATCAAAATTGCTTCGGCGGTTTTTCTCCAATTTGAAAAAAAATTATGCAGAAATCATTTTAATGAGTTCCTCTAACTTTTGAGATCCCGACCGGTGGAATTCAAATTTCGATCCGGTCTACTGTACACACAAATTAAAAAGTCGACTATAAGTATAATTAATACCAATATTTTGAGCCTGGTTCATATCATAGCGATGAATTAGTACAACAGCGTATTCAAAATCAGAGAAATCGATTAAGTAGGTTTTGAAATTATGGCGTTCATATTTAATTTTTCTTAGAAAATGGCATCCTCTGTAGTCAAGTTGCAGCGCGCTTGTCTGCCTTACATGGGTCCCGGGTTCGAATACCAGCCAAACCATCTTACTTAATTTTTACTTTTCTTGATTTTTGTCTTTATTTCATCTGCAAGTCTACACTTCTAAAATAACTTCTCTTCCCCACTTATTTGACTGAATAGGTGTAACACCTGAAATCCTTTTTTATTATATTTCTTTATTTTCAAAAACTTTTCTTTCTAATATTTTTCAAATTTTTAATTTTGCGCTGTAGTCCACAAAAGTACCAATGATAAAATTTTAACTTATAGTACTCGAATACATAGAATCATTATATAAACTTATATAATTTATTACACTTTAACTTATTATTTACACTTACCATATTGTGAGGCAACACCGTTAATCATCATTATGGCCACATAGATGAGACCAAGCAAACGGAGCCGGACATTTATGTAATTTCCGAAGGTAAACAGCATTTTGGTGTCTCGTTGCAAAACGTCTACAAAGTAATTGTTTAGAAATGGTGTGTTGTTAGTTAACGAATATAATTTATGCATTAATTCTTGTTGTTATTAATAGATGATGTGTCAATTCAGATGATGAGTCCATTCTATGGATTTGCAAATTAACTCATTTGCATTGTTGTCGTTTCTATATCAATATGTTTCTTTGGCGTCTCAATAATTTTATTTATAGCGTGAACTGCTTAATAATGTTAAGAGTTTAATAGTAGCTACGACAAGTTTTGAGTTTTTAATTTTAATATATCATGTTTTTAAATTTTATCCGAATTGAAATAAATTATTTCGTTTATTTTTAATTAATTTGCTTTGACATTAGTTAGTTGTAGTTGTTAGTTGTAAGACATTTATTCCTTAACTTTATATTTATATATACGTAATTCTATTTTTATTTCTAAGAAATTGAAATTTTTTTTTTTTCTTAATTCAAAGAAACAGAATTTCATTAAAAAATACATGCTAATTTCAACAGGTTTGGATAATCGAATGAGTTAGATGTTCCGTACCAGTTTTGAAAAGTTTAGTTTAACAGCTGAGATATAACTTTCACATATCATATACTTAAATTAACTGAATTATTCATGCATATTTTCTAGAAATTAATTGTTGGCACGTGTTATACCACTCAAGAATGGACTGAATCATCAAAAAGCAGGTTATATATTCGAATCTATATTTTAAGAATTTCAAAATGGATTACTGTGTTAAGTAGAATTAATAATTAATTACATGCAAGGAAAAATAAAGATTATTGCCAGTTTGCTGCAAACAAACTTATTATGTCGTGCTCAAAATCTTTTATCTTCTTACAATCGTCTTCAATCTTTAATATCTCACAATATCTTAGTGGTCTGTGCGTTAGACTGTCATGCGAAAGGCGTGGGCTGGTATCCTGGCTATGTAGGTATCAAAAATTTATTTTAATTGAAGTTCTAATTCTGTTTCATTAAATGCTTGATCAAAAATAACCTTTAAAATAAGTTTGCTTACAATCTAGAAATAATTGTGCATTTCATTTTTTATTTAAACAAAAAAAATATTTTAACTAAAAAAAAGTTCCTATTTGAACATAGGACAGTCGAGTACTAGACGCACTCGTCAGCACACTCGGCCAAACAAGAACTTCCAAAATATTAATAACATTTCAATAAGTACGTTTTTATATTGGTTTCGTGTTCTTTAGACCAACAATCAACCGACTTTTAATTTGAAAGTTTCATTTGTTGAATGGTATTTAACAGTGAAATCTGTAATTTTAACACATGATTTCTTTGAAAAGAAATCATCACCATGAAGGAGCCACTGCTTCCGCATAAAATGACTGTCTGGAATTTATTGTGGTGTTGTGGTGTCAAATATCCGTATTTTTTCTACTCAAAAGGTCACGGCCTAGCGAGTGCATAAAAATCATCAAAAATTATCTTTAAAGGACTGAGTCCTTCAAAAACTTTCATAGAAGATATTAGAATGATATTGTTTTCCAAATATAAGTCAAACTTCAAATATTGTTATTATTTAATATAATATAATATATATAATAATTATTTATAATTAATTATTAATTTTTAGCAAAATCATAATTTTGAGAGTAGTTTTTAAAACTTTACTTGGCAGACAGAAAAAGAATAACCCTTTAAGTATTTAAATAATAAGTTTACAAACCGATGGTGTAAGGAAAAACGTTCCTCCTCAAATTACAGAAAGGACAATGTACAAAGGACTATGTTTAAATGTAGTATCATCATAATCGAACTCAGTGGGACATTTAACTTTACCGCTGCCACCAAAGTTTGCCCTCAAGAAGTGGTTCTATCACCTCTTTTATGGACATTTCTTGTTGATGAACTTCTCGAAAAAGTGAAAAAGCAGGCCTTTGCTACTACAGGATATGGAGATGATCCACTCCGGGCTGACAAGGCCCAACGGAAAATATCGGAAAAAATGCAAAGTGTCTTGCGCATAACAAACAAAGGTTTAACTATCAATCCTGAAAAAGCCTTACTAGTACATTTTTCTAAAAAAAAAGAAACAGTTTCGATAGTATCGTAAGTGTAGACGTAGAATTTCGTTTAAGTTGTAACCTCTTCTACTTTGTCTCTTTGGTCCGATTGTTTTGTTCATTTTGCACGTATTTTTATTGATCTTCCAAAAATTAAAAAATTAATGAATAACACTCAATTATGGACTACGTATCGATGCCAAAACAAAGAAAAAGTTAAAAGTAAGTATGATTAAATGAGCAAGCAAAAAGAAACAAGCAAAATTTCAAATTTTTTCGATCATTTTGTTAAGTTTACAGGTTGAGTTCATTGACTTAGTTGAAAAGAAGGCGAAGCAAATGCACTTTCCATTGGTGCCACTTTCGTCTCTGCCCGATATATAGTTTGCGAGCTACAGTCAGTTTAACTACTTATTTCAAATTAAAATTAAGACCCCGATTTTTAAAAAATCGTATGGTTACTATATTTCACGCTGAGCACATGTCTTTTCCTCTCGTCTCTGTCTGATATTTAGTTTGCTAGCTACACTTTCTGTTCGATGTATAGTTTGCAAACTACACTCGCCAGTGCTAGTGGGATGTGGAATCCAAATGAATTTGCATTATAAGCAAAAATTAAAATTTTACGCCATCTATTGGGTAAAAGCATAAAAAGAAATATGATCCAACTCATTTTTTTCATAAGAGTTAAATCTAACCGGATCACAGACCAATTTCGTTAAATTTGACAGATTGAGTTGATTGACTGAGTTGAAAAGAGGTTCATGAACTCTGGTTTCAAAATAGTATACTGGAACTGTAGTGCATACATAAACCCAATGCGAACTAATGCTTACAATGCTGCCAAAGCGAACCAATCAGTTCGTGCAAAACCAAAGCATACAAGCATAAACAACGAAAGAAAAACAAAGAAAGCAGCAGGCACATAAGCAGCTGATGATTGATTTTCTTATATAAAAACATGCATTGTTCTTCTTATATTTTACTATTTTGTGACTTTAATATAATAGTGACAAAATCCAAAGTTAGATATTCATTCAGCGCAGGATATATCTGATATTTAAGTATATATATTATCTTTGAATGAAGAGTATTAAAGGCTGTAGGTATACCCTAAAGTATTCGCCAAAAACGTTGCATAATGACCTTGAAAAAATCTGTTAAAACGACCCCATACAAACCGCGCTGTAAGACGTAATTCTACGTCAAAATTCACTTACATCTTACAAAGCCGACACTAAACGTGAAGGGGATTAACTTTTCAAGTGAGAACAAGTTATTATGACAACTAACTTTCTTAAAACACTCGCTAGACAAACATGGTAGGCAAAGCTACACGTTAAAAATGTTGGGTCTCAAGCCAGAAAAGGTATATTAGACGTTCTAAACTAATATTAGACCTATGGTTACTTTTGCAGCACTTGCATGCTGGACAAAGGTTCAACAACAATAGGTCAAAAGGTTCAAATAGACAATAAGCTTCTTAAAATACAAAGAATGGGATATATTGAAATCACTGAGACAAAGAGAACGTGTCCGACTAAAGATCTCCAAGTAATATTGACTGTGTATTAATTACTTAGACTATCATCTTTATCGAAGGCGATCGAAAAAGAGGCATGTCTAAGTGCACAATGATAGGTTCATACCTAAATTAAGCTCATAGTTATGGTAGCTCATAGAAGCGGGGTGTTTGTTTACAGATTACAAAAAGCTCTTCCAATACTCCAATTGGTGATACTCCAATTTGTTTGGATTCCAGGCGGAAATATATGCTATTGAAGTATGTGTCCGGGAGTATCTCCAAAGAAAAACTATGGGGGCACATTCTAAACACTCTTAGACAGTTAAGTGGCATTAAAGGTCCTTCAAGCATACGAGCTTGTTGGTTAAAAACTAGTCCTTGATTGTATCCAATCACTTAATGCATAGGAACGAAACAATAATATAGAATTATGGTGGGTACCATGGTTTGAAAGCAACAAAAATGCAGACAGCCTTGCCAAGAGGTGATCATCTCGATGATTTAACATACACATATTAGGCTGGGTCGATTTTTAAACCAATGTTGCCTGGGCGATTTCAACCAAAAAAGGGTCTAACATGTATACGTTGTCATACAAAAATTTACCGTAACAAATTATTAAAAAAAATTTCACTAAATTCAAAGTATATTCTTATCGTTGGTGCGTATGTAATTGAGACCATCACAGCTGAACCATTGCAGCTATCCACAATATATTCACACCATATCTTTTTGTGGTCACACCATATCCTCCTAGGTAAATATCTGGCGTTAGTTTTGCCTTAGCTGTGCACGTTTTTAAAAAAAATTTTGAAAAAATTCCTATAGAAAAAATTCACAAAATTGAGAGTGAGATGGGGTGAAGTGTACCTCCAGCCCCCTTCTTTTATTTTGTTTTTTTAATAACTTTTCATACCCGAACCAAAAATCGTCCAGGCCACATCAGATTTTTTGCCTCCATACAAATCGAAACAGCCTAATACACATACCAAATTTTATGAGTTTAACTATTATGGGTTGTATGGGAGATTGGTTTGAATGTGGGTGGATGGAGCCCATGTGTCGTACACGTTATAGTTTTGATGATTTCATATACTCCGCTTTATCCTGTACTTACGTATAGACGTACATATAAAAATCGGTTGTCGGAGTCATATATCTGATCAAGAATATATAATATACTTTAACTGTGCCCGTGTATTTCTGGGTTCTAGGGTATAACAAGGAGGATTTAAGATATTTACTGGTGATGACTAGTAAAAATTTTACAACCAATTGACGTGGTCGTGGTCGTCCAATTCAAGGAGGTAAAATCAATAAAATCGAGTGTCTTTGTCAAGTTATTAAAGTCACAAGACCACGTTTTAAAGTATTTAAGTCACAAGACCACGACACCGCTTTATATTCCCTGATTGGGTGCTAGAAATGAATGTACAGGACCATGATTTTTTAAACAAAATTATTCAAAGTGATCGAGCCTATAAAGAACCATACAGTCTTTTAAACACAAAGCAAAATTATCTATTTTCGGGTTTCAAAAAACATATATTTTACACGATATTTGCACAATATAGTGTAGCATTACAAACTTCAGCATCTGTTACTTTTATTAAAGTTAAAATATATTCACTCTACATGAAATGACTGCATCTTTATCTTAATTTAAAAAACATAAACCTCTTGTTTAAGGGACCTGTATGAAAGAAAAGTGGTCCAAGCCTATGGAAAGTCAGGTAGGTTTAAAGAATTTTTGAGCAAAAAAACTTGACTCATATAGATGGAAAATTTAACTTTAAAGTTGAAAAATGCATTTCTTTAGTGAAAATTATATATAAATATTGATTTTAAACGATAAAATATTCCAAATAAAAAAATAAAATTTAACTCAAAATAATCAGTAATTCCCGAAAAAAGTTCAACCCAAAAGAAGTAAAATGTTATTTTTACTACACGGATACACCGGCAGGAACTGAACACCGGCAGGAACTGGAAAAAATTCACTTACAATTAGTTTTTAAATTTATTTTTTTATAAAATTAAAATTTAGTTTTGTTATGTCGAAATTTTTTTTTTAATTTCTTTGTAAAAAATTTTTAGTCAGCTTAACCGGGTAATTTCGCTCTACCTATCTATCTCTCAATCACTCTCTCTCTCACTTCAATGTTTTGATTTTAATAACAACTTTTTTTTTATTTGCTGTAATCTTTTGTTGTTGTGGTAATTTTTATGTTTTTTTTTTGTGTTTTTTTTTATTTTTTGTTATTGATTTAATATCAATCAACCATTTTATTAGGTTTATTTGTGAAGAGGGAATTTTTTTGTTAGACAAAGTTTCCATTTTTTTTTCAATACATCTCGTGAAGCGATGATCATAAGTTATATGATTATATTATATTTTTGTTTTTATTTTGCAAATATATGGCATCAAATTATACTTTGATGAGTTCTCAACACACTTTGTCACAGTCACAGCTTTTATGTACCAATTTAAGTTGTGCAGCTTTATTTTTTCCTGTTTTTAAAACAACAAGTTTTGAACTAAATATTCAAAACGAGTTTCAACTTATTTATTATTCTATCTTTCATTTAAAACTGAGAAGTATTTACTTCGTTGGTTTTTTTTTATTTCTTTGATCACAAATTTCGTTTAAAATATCGCAGTTGTAGTCAACACGATCGCGCTACTCCAGCAACTGATCTGTTCAGCTTTGAATAAAAATCAACTGGCCACTGACTGATGCGCAAACTAGCTCTAAAATTTTGTATATTTTTTCTGCTCGATTCAATCGATTGAGATTTTATTCAAATTGATAATTGAGACTTTTCATATTTATGTGTAGAAAGTAAAGATTTACAGACGGACAAGCAGATAGTTATGACAAAACCGAGAGCAGAAGTTTGCGAACTGAGCAACGTTGTCTGCCGGTCAAGTTTAATATAACAAGAGCTAGATGGGCGTCAAAATTGAGAACTGGTATTTTAACTTGGCTGCGAGAGAAATATGTTTATTTGTTTTTGAGGCTATTCTATTAATGAGACATATCAAAATATAATATATTTTATTGATTTGTGTTTATGTTATGTGAAAATCTAGTTAGATAAAAGTAACGCTAGTTTTTTTAAAAAATATTACAAACAGGTTGAGAGTATAAAAGGTTGGTGGTTGAGTATAAAAGTCCTCAAATCGAAAATTTCACTGAAGCATGCCTGTGTCACACATAACTCAAACGATTTGACATACTTGAATATATTTCTTTAGGTCAGGTTATAGTTTTTAATTAGCTTGTTACAGTACAGCTACACTCTGTTTCATTTCTACACAATGTTTATTCGTTTTTTTTTTTATATTCAGCTGCTTTAATTGCTTTCGTGATTTATATCACGTTTATTTAACAAAATATTATTGCATTTATTATTGCAAATTGAAATTAATTATTAAAACATGATAACTTGTCGTTGGTACTTTCAAGTTATTGTTAAGTTAAAATGAATATATCTTAATTTCTTCATTGCCTGAGGTTTAAGAAAGAATAAGATAAATGTTTCCTATCGTTTCTGTGAAATGATAAAACTTTGTTAATCGATTGAAGACATCTGTGCATATCGAATTTTAATGTACAAACTTCAGTTATTTTAAGAGTTTTAATTATTAAGATTGATATTTGAGGAGTTTACATTCAAAACCAGATAAGTCACACAGATCGAATTGTTGGCAAATCGAAAAAAAGTCTTAATTTTGACATAGATATTTTATTAACAAACCAATTATGCAAAATTATGCTCCACAGGAATATATATATTATGCGAAAAAAAAATTGTCTCATAGTGTAAAAAAAAAAATTGTATTTTCAATTTCAAATTTAGAGTTGTCTGGTTTTGAAAGTTAGTTGTTAATCAAAATTTTAATTTCGCCGTTCGGGGTCTCAAAAGTTAATGGAACTCATAAAACTGATTTCTGTATCCTTTTTTTTCAAATCGGAAGAAATCCGCTGAAGAAATTTAGATTCTCCTAAAGGTCCTTTTAAAAAAAGAATGTTTTTTGCTAGCAACTTTTATATTTTTTACAGAAGACATACCCAAATCCGCTAAAATGTTAAATTTATTAATTTCATCTGGATCCATTGCAAACAAACAAAATCAAAATTTTTATTCAGACAATCTAATTTTCTGTGAAAACTACACAAATGAAAACTAGCTTGAACTTATATGGTTTTGATTGAAATTTTACAGTGGACATGTCTATTTTTGATTGAAAAGGAGATTTTTTCAATGCATTTTTCTCTAGGATTTTTACCATTTTTATCAAAGAGAATTTTATGGATCGATGTGATGCAACATTAGCTCTACAATGGCATTTCCAACTAAATTTTTTTTTTCCTGTCCTCATTTATAGAAATGTTATTCATAAATTATAATAAATAAAATCTATTTATGAGATTTATGTGAAGTATTCATGAGATGTTTTTCACATTTTTAAGAAGAGATGAAAAGATCGCGCTCATCGAATTTTCCCTAAAAATTTTTGGAGATTTTCGAATTGCAAGCATAATTTTCATAATTTTTTTGCCAAGTGGTGACCGTGGCATGCAGCACAAGTGTGTGGCTTAGCATGTTCGCAGCCCGAGTTCGATCCCCAGTCGCGGCGAAGAGTTTTTTTAATAAAAAAGTTTTCTGATCGGTCACCCTCGCTCTGCCGACAATAGCAAACCTCAGAGAGTTAGTAATGCCATGTAAAGCTTCTTGAGAACATGAACTTTAGCCGTTCGGAGTCGGCATAAAACATGTATGTAGGACCAGTTCTCGGTCAATTGTGTGCAAACATTTAATAACACACACAAAACAATTGATCATAAGAAGCTCGGTCAAACTCCTTTCAAGTTCTGAAATGGCCAATTTGTTTGTTTTTAAGCATAATTTTCAGACATTTTCTTCGTTTTTGAGTAATCATTTTGAAAATCCAAATGATAACTTAAATGACATAAATCATTTGGCAAAGTTTTGTCAATTTTTTTAGTCTTTTGGTGTGACATATATTAAATTTGTTTGTGAAATTTTCGTAAAGATTCATACCTTTTTTAAAATTCCATTAAAAATAAAAATATAATGGTGCAGTTAGAAATATGATAAGATTCTGTACAATATGAAAACAAGAAATCCTTGATTTTACTCTTTCGTTCCAAAGTTAAATACTTAGAAGTTTTATAACCATTGGTTGAATTGTTTAAGTTATCGTTGGTACACTCAGGGAAAAAATGCTGTTTTATCAAACAAATCATGGGTTGAAATAACAGATTTCACTGTTAAATACCATCCAACAAATCAAACTTTCAAATCAACAGTCGGTTGACTGTTGATTTATGGAACACGAAACCCGTATATAAACTTATTTATTGAAATTTGATCACTGGTTTGAAAGTTCATGTATGGCCGAGTGTGCTAACTTGTGCGCCTAGTACTCGAGTGTCCACGGTTCAAATCCGGCAAGGCCAATAAAAAATTTTTTTTTTAAATAAAATATTTTTTTTAAATAAAAAATGAAATTTGCAATTTTTTTTTTCTGAAGATTGTTAGTATTTTATTTTGAAGATTATTTTTGACCAAACAATTAATGAAACAGAATTATTATTATTTCAATTATTAAATTACAATTTTTGATACTTACACAGCTAGGGTTCGAACCCACGTCTCCCGCATGACAGTCTAGTGCACATCCACTGAGCTACTGGCAATGATAATATAAATATAGCAAAACACATATAAAAACTATTGCTTAGAAAAAATTGACAATTCGATATAAGTACAAAAATATTTCAACAGATGATTTTAACAGCACAAAAATACTTTGAAACGTTCATTCAACCCAATAGGCAATTAAACCAGCGCTCTTCATACGAAGGCATGCATTGACTGCTACTTTTGAAGACTAAACACATCCGTTCCTCGCTGCTCTTATGAGCACTTCTTGAAGGCCTGCCTTTTCTGTACAAAAGGCAGCACAACAAATTTGTTTTCCCTTCAAAGACTGACTTTTCATATACTTCAGGGCAACTTTTTCGTTAAAAGTTAGAATATATATCAGTTTAAAAATATGACGCAATAATGGCCCTTCTTACAGCTATATCAAAGATTATAGATTGAAATTAATCTAACTTAAAAAACATAGGAAAGAAGATAAGATCATAGAATATACAAATAAATAGAAAAAGGTGTAAAAGAAAAAAAAAATGTTCAACACTTTTTTTTTACTTTACTTTTGTTTACTCCTACTTTTAGCCATTCTAAAGGAGTGCTTCTATCAGGCCTCTTTTGAGCTATCGGAACGGAAGGCCTGCGAAATTTTCCCACTTCATATAAAAAAGAAAGTGTAATTGTATATGAGTGCGGCAGTACTACAAAATCCAGAGGAAGGCCTGCTAGCAGCGATGTCATTGTCTACTGGGAAAATTGTCTACTTAAACGCAAATCATTCAATCGAACAATGTTTTGAAATAACAGCGGCCGACTGTTAATATTACAGTTAATATTTTCTGAGTGTATATCGATTAAAAAACCAATTTTTAGCTCGATTAGCGCGACCTCTAAAACCTGCCAAAAAAATTTTTAAAAATCTCAGTGAAAAATCTCAGAAATTCGAAAAAATTTTTTATTTGGGACACCCTTATAACCACGTGAGAGGTTTCAAGCTTTTCTTTTCTTTTCTTTTCTTTTCTCATTTCTTTTCTTTTCTTTACTTTTCTTTTCTTTTCTTTTCTTTTCTTTTCTTTTCTTTTCTTTTCTTTCTTTTCTTTTCTTTTCTTTTCTCTGAAGCTAATAAGAACTTTAATACCATAATTTTGGCCATCGTAACTGCGCTAGCGTGCACCACTTAATGAAAGACCATCTTTTTCAGATTCAAATGAGAACGTTTTTTCGTGGATTTCATCTTTGAGCCGGTCAATAACGAGCCGGTCAAGTATCAATAGAGATGATTTCGTATGCATCCCAGTCCTTGCCAATCGATTTCAATGTATTTGCCTTCTTCGGAACCCGTTCATCCCAAATCCAGTGTTTTAACTGTTAATTTACCTCAAGAGACAAATGTATCCAGGTTTCATCCACAGGTATGTTTCAACACAGATTATTCTTAGGATTGCGACGAAAAAGCTCCAGTACAGTCTTAAAATCAACCACATCATTGCATTTATTCACCACCATGAGCAAACGTTGCACAAAATATACTCTATTAAGTTTAAAACTATTTTCAAATTTCGAAGCAGTTTCTACTCTCTGAGATATTTATTGAGTTTATGAGTTTCATGTTTGCAATTAATTTTTTTTTTTCTTCTTTGAACCTTGGATTTCACCTGTCAGACCTATTCAGTCAAGTTTGCCTTGGTTCGAAAATGGGAAGATAGATAATTAGCAGAGAAAGAAAAATCAAGTGAATCAAGTGCAGAATGTGTGGCGATGCGCTTTATCAATATGCATATTTGAATCTGATGTGGTATCTCTATACCACCAACTATAAATCTAAAGCCGTAAATATTGATGAACTTTTATTTTCAGTTGAAAGAATTAAAGAAGACCATGGCCTAGCCAGGATTTGAACCCCAGAACTCTGGATTGGCAGACAATTGACGATTGGCATTTGAACTCTACTCCCGAGGGCGCAAAAAAAGACAAGCTCTTTAAAAACTTTTTAGAGAAATCACCATATTTTAGGCCTTATAAAAAATTAAATGTTTGCTAATGTTGGCACAGTTACATTCGATTAAGATACTTCAACCATGTTTTTATTTGTCGTTCTCTCTCGGTGGTTCCCACAAGAAAAACCTTATCAAAATAATAAAGTTCATCTGTTATTTAATATAACTCTTTTCTATTCATTAAAAAAAACCGTATTAAAAAACTTTATCTTTTGGATCACATATCGTTTTGCATATTTAAAGACCCAAAAAATAAAACATCTTGATTTTTGTTTAGATAAAAATTTAAATATTTTTCATTCAACATTTAACGATTATAAATATGTATAATTCTGTGTGCCTTACTAGCTGCTTGTTCTCTAAATTTTTATTTTATAATTTGCATAAGTTTTGTCAGACAACAATATAAAAGTTTTTGCATACATTTCTTTCTAAATCGGTTGAAATATATTTGATGAAATAAGATCGCTTTTTATTTTATTGATTTTAACTATTAAATAAGTACTATACTATATATATAAGATAAATTCAAACGCGGACATTAGCTCATCGAATCGAACTTTAATTAATTAAGCAACAAACTTATAAATAATTTATTAATATAAATTGAATTATTATAGGTTTATAAATTTATTAATGCATTTAAGTAATATTAATTTTTTTCAGAGTTATTTATTGCATGTCTGTTACTAGTAACACTGAACTGGTCGCATGTGGATATGTGAATGTTATGAAAAAAAATTAACGAAGTGCTTATTTTTAGTTAAGAATATTATTTAATTTTCTCGACTTGACCACATTTATAGCAAATTGTTGTAATATCTTCGTTTTCTTTTTTTGTTTTGCAAAACTATATATTTGCCTTTATAACAAAACTAATTTTATTTCAAAGTATTATTCATCGGTATGGCATTTCCCGAACTTCCAGTCAATTTATGAATGTCTTGTCCGTTCAACTTTTTAGACTTATTTATTTTAGTACAACTATATTTTGAATACATTCAACTAAGATTAAGCAAATTCCAGTTAGGACATTCGGCACTTACCGAAACAAGGTGTATTCAGAAGAGACAAACGAATCTGGTGAAAAGAGCAGTTGAGACAAAACTTAATTTTTTTTTTAAAGTTGTTAATCTATCCAGCGCCATTATGACGAGCGTTGTCATGCGGAAAAACTACTTTGTCGTGTCTTTTGAAATATCTGTTCAGGCCGTTTTTCGATTTAATCGTATTAATTATTTTACAATAGACTTGTAAGAAAATAATTAAAAAAACAGCACAACTTAATGAAATCGAAATTAATTTTTATAAATTCCTTGTTTAGCATTTTTTTTAAACCAGTCATAACTTCAGACAGTTACATCTGCAAATATGTGTATGTAAATATCTTTACAGAAAAAAATTTATAGGGGTATTCACACTGCCTTGGGTAGTTGGGTAGATTGGCAAATGCCATACATTTTGTTTTTGTAAAAGTGCCATTATACCCAAGTACCCTTCTACCAATCTACTCTAGCAGACCCCCTGACTTGTTTGGGTAGATTGATTGAGTACTTTTTTCATGGGTTACCACCTTTTCCAAAAGTAGGCAATAATTGAATTGACAAAAAACTTAAACAAAGTTAACAAATTATAAGTGAATAAAATAGACAAATGTGTTCAAATTAGTTATTTTAAAATTTTTCAGATTAAAATTATTACATGCCGCAAAGTTCACGTAAAACATTACTATAATTTATACATTAATATGGTGGCAACTCTTTTCTAGCTGTTATTCATCTCTCATCAGCTGTTTCTACAAAGTACTCAATTTCAGTTAAGGGTGCTCGCAGTAATCAAAAGTACTCAATCTACCCGTACCCAAGGCATATTAATCCAGGTACTATAATAAGAAAAAACTGAATGGGAGTATAATGTCAAAATCAAAAATGACAATGAGCAATGTTGCTTCTGCACCAAAAACAAAAGAAAAAGGGATTTTTTTAGTTACAATTAATTTACACCTAATATCAAAAGTTTAAAATTATTCTTCAAAATATCTACAAAATACAATTAAAACATCAAGCACAAAATTCAATAATTAGAACATTAAAAAACTGCAAACTTACACATAAGAAAATTCGAAAAAGGCGAGCATAAAGTTTTTCTCTGAAAAACAAAAAATCCCCCAACACGTTTATAAGAGTGGGCATTATTTGATTTTGACATTAGACTCCCAAAAGTCGGCAGCGCAGTTGCGTTTTATACTACCTGGATAAATATGCCTTGCCCGTACCCAACTACCCAAGTCAGTGTGAATACCCCTTATGTGTCTGAGTTTTCTTTTTAATTGGATGCATATGCGTTGGGTGCACATATATACAGATCTACTCGATTGTTATCTGTTGAGTAAAATTAATAGCATTCTACTTTTTAATTGATTTTTTTCTTAAGTTTCAATTGTTTACTTTGTTTTTTTTGTGAGCTCTTATCTATAAAGCTGGTTTAATTAAGAGCATTTTCAAATTAATAAATACTTTTGCATAAGAAATACTTGAATTAGGTCAAGTTCTTTAAAAAAAAAATACATTTATTTTCTTAAAAACCATTAAATTTTAATGAAAACGTTATAATTTTTTTACGTTTAAGTGGCTCATCCTAACAACAAAATAGTTTAAATTTAAATATTTCCAAAATAGAACATAATCATCAACTTCAACATTTAAATTAACATATTAATGACCTTGTTGAGCTTCCAAAAAACTTATCATAATTTATTTACTCTCTCTCTCTATATGTCTCTCTCCATTTTTCTATCTCTCTGAATCTCTCTCTTTATAATTGCTCTCCCTATCTGTATATCTGTATAAATTTTGAGTTTCATGTAACTTATTCTCTAACTTATTGATTTCTAGCTTATTTTGTAAACAAATTTTCTGATGGTTTTATAAATATACTCTGTTTGGGGAAAAATTTAGCAACATTACATGGGGAATCACCAATTAACTATTTCTGTCAGAAAATTACAATGAAAACTATAATCACATAAACAACAGTCATCATTACAATGAACCTTCAAGCTAATTATGGTAAATTTTTCACAATTAAACAGCGAAAAATTTTTACTTTAAAAATTTTAAACACTAGTTAATTATATATTTCTTTGTAAAGTATTATTTATTTCATTGTAAATTAACTCAACAACATGTTTTGAAGACGTTATGCTGATTTTATATATGTATGTATATTTTGTGTCTCATTTTCAGATATTCATGACTATTAAATTTATCTTCCAACATATAAAATCAAATGTTTGTCCTTCTGTCTGTCTGTTCCATAGGCTCGCGCACCGTTTATTCGATTGATCTAAAATTTGAACACCGAGGACGTTTCATAGAGAGAAAGATTATAGGGGGTGTAAAAAAGTGGGCGGAAGTATGTGGGTGTGGCACTCCATAATAAATTCTAAACTCCTGGACCGATAACCTGCGCCCAAGATAACATAAGCTATAAAAAAATGCCAAAGAATTCCGTAAGAGGTCACTTTGCTTTAAGTAGTGCGTTTTAAAGACTCAATAACTCCTAAAAGCCTGGACCGTTTTCAATGAAATTTGATAAAGACGTTCAACTGCACCCAAGATAAAACATTAAATATAAAAAATTCCAAAGACTTCCGCAAGAGGGCGCTTTAAGTAGTGCATTGTTAAGACTCAACAACTCCTAAATGACTTAACCGATTTTACTAAAATTTGGTACATGAAACAGAAACCTGACCCCGCAAAAGAATTGTGGCTATTTAAATTTCAGAAAACTTCCTTCAGAGGGCGCTTTATTCAATCAACTATGTCTGGCTTATTCACGTCAAAACGCATGAACCAATTTTGATTAAGCTTTGTAAACATTTGTATCTTTTACTGAAATAATCCTATGATTCTAAAAGTTCTTTCGACAAAAATCAAGGAATGAGCCGAAGGCAAACGAAGTCAAGAACCAGAGACTAACGAAAAAAATAAGTTTTACGAATACGAGCAAAAGCTATATAAAGATGATAAAAAAATTAACCGAACAGTATCGACCAAATCCGAAATTGTACGATAAAAATCGAAACGATGCTAAGAAGATTTTTTAAAATTGGAATTTTTTGAGATAAAATTGCATATTAAATGCATGCTAAGAAAAACTTTAAGCTCATTTTTTCGAAATAGCTTTTTTCAAACTGGGTGACCATTTTCTTCAGAAAACTAGACGTCAGAAAGAGACGTTGAAGATGTCATTTGTTTCTAATCATGTCCGGCATGTACAGTCTTACGGAAATTTGACTAAACAGTTTCGACGGAGGGAGGGAACAAAACACCAAAAAACGATCAATTAAAAAATTTAATAATTTAATTGATTTTTTAAAAACTAGTAAGGTATATCTTCGACTTGGCCGAAGTTAAAATACCCCCACGGCCGATTCTTAAGGGTGGAAGAATCTTAAATTGGAGAGCTTTTTGTATGAGATTTTGAGAGATTTTATTATTTTTATGTGTCTAAAATACATACATATCAAATTGTTTTCCTGCAGCTTAAATATAAGCCTTTTTAAAAAGTTTTAAATTTTGGGGTTGTATGGGAGGTGGGCGTGTTAGATTGTGTATGACGCCAATTTTTCTAACATACCTCAGTTTCGACATAGAATACACAAATACCGAGATTCTGTCTTGTAACTTTAATATTAGCCTCTTTATAGATTTTTCAATTTTGGGGTTGTATGGGAGGTGGGCGTGTTAGTAGGTGGATGACGCCCAATTTTATAACACACCTTAGTTTTGATATTAATTACAAAAATACCGAGTTTCCATCTTGTAACTTTAATATTAGCCTCTTTATAGATTGTTAAATTTTGGGGTTGTATGGGAAGTGGGCGTGTTAGTGGGTGGATGACGCCCAATTTTATAACACACCTTAGTTTTGATATTAGTTACAAAAATAACGAGTTTCCATCTTGTTACTTTAATATTAGCCTCTTTATAGAATTTTCAATTTTGGGGTTGTATGGGAGGTGGGCGTGTTAGTAAGTCGATGACGCCCATTTTTCTAAAACATCTCAGTTTTGACATAGAATACACATATACCAAATTTCAGTATTGTAGCTTTAATATTAGCTTCTTTGTAGAGTTTTCAATTTTTGGGTTGTATGGGAGGTAGGCGTGGTTTTCATCCGATTTAGCCCATTCTCGAACTTGACCTTAGTTTTTTTAAAAAAAGCTTAAATATCGAATTTCATTACGATAGCTTCAAAATTGCGGCTGTAATCGTGTCGACAGACAGACGGACAGACGGACAGACAGACGGACATGGCTAAATCAACTCAGGTGGTAATGCTGAGCAAGAATATATATACTTTTCCATACCTACCACGCCTCCTTTTGGGTGTTACACACGTCGTGACAAAATTAATATACCCCTTACGCAGTACGCGTGGGGGTATAAAAATGTTAACATGAGAGCAATTTTGAAACTCGTTTTTTTTCTGTGCTCGAGGCACAGTCCCTAGTAACACCGGGTTACATCCGCTAGTTCTATAATAAAATATATTTGTATCTATGGTTGCTTATTTTCTCAGCGCTTTTTTCATATTAAACAACACTATGCTACAATTTCTTACTTTTGACAATTTAACAGACATTAGTTTGTGGTGGATAAGACAAAAACAAAAATACACCTATAGCATTAAGTGTGGACCACTTGCGACCCCGATATATATATACAGTACGCCTAAGACTATGCATCTAAAAATTGTAATTCTCAGTTATAATTTTTGGGTTCTACTTATTCTCATTTTCTAAAACAATGGAATGCCAATTAGGAAAGTAAATGTCAGTAAATTTGTTTTTACTAATTTAAACAAAAGTAGCAGCGTATTATTTAAGTTTAGAATTTCTTATGAAGTGCCCATTGATGAGTTAGTAAAAAATAGTTATGATTTAATAAAACTTTCTAGTGTTATAAACGAAAATTATGAGTCGTGTGTTAATAAAGAAATTCAAATAATCAGGAATGATGTTAAACAAAGATTTATTAGTAAATTCCGATACAAAATAAATAATTCAAGGAGGAATGTAAGACTTTTTTGATAAAAAGCGAAGAAGGGCTTTAAGGTAAATATAATAAGTAAAGAAAGTCTAAATTGGGTCCAGCCCGACTATAAATTCAGCAAAAAAAAAAAGTACTTCGGAATAAGTTCTGGTATAATTTTTTGTGACCAGCAAATTGTTCCAGTCATTTCAGCCAATATTATCTTTCCAGGCTATTTCAACAGAAAAAAGTACTTCTGCTCTCGCTTCTATCGAAGCCAAACTATAACAACTTCTTAACCCACTAAAAAATCAGTGAAACGGGAAGTAGTACTACACTCACATCTGTTGGACTAGCCTATAACAACTTCTTATACAACTGAAATGGAAGTGAAGTGGAAAGAATGTACTTCTGTTCTCACTTCTACCGAAGTCAATATAAAAGTACTTCTAAGGTAAAAGGTACCTTTGCTCTTGCTTCTCTCAAAGTCAATTAATAGACGCTGCACAAAACGCAGATATAAATGAGATGTAACCTAGAACAATGCCGTAAGTATTTTTTTCAAGTTAAACCATTTAACCATTCATTTGAACAAAAAAATACATTTTAGAAAAAATGTTAAAAAAAATATCAATATTTTTTGGCTTTTTAAAAAATTTTAAGATATGAACAAGAAATTTTTTTTATATAAGAAAATAAGTTTATTTCAACAACATATTACAAATGAGCGACGATAGAAGTGAGAACGGAACCTGTTTAACATTTAAAGCGAAAGAAGTAGTTCCATGTTTTTAAAGTTAAGTTATAGAATAACTTCTTAAAACAAGTACTTCCATATTTTCTGATGGGAAATGTCCTAAACCTACTTTTTCAACATACAATAAAAGTATTGAAAATGGATGTGTCTGTGGACGGATGAAGCCCATATTTTATAATATAATAAATATAATACATACATTTTACCTCTGTGGGACAAACATAAGCTTATTTATTAAGTTGTACATTTTTTTTGTTGTATGTGAGGTAGAAGTGTCCGTTGGGCAGACGGCGCCCAATTTTTCGAAAATATATTTGTTTTTTTATAACATACATACGTACCAAATTTTATCTCTGTAGGTTATTTATTGAGGTTTAAATTTTTGAGTTGTATGGGAGGTAGACGTATTCGTAGGCGGATGACACATTTTTTTTTTGAAAACATATTTTCTTTGTTATCAAATACATACGTATCAAATTTTATCTCTCTTTGTCAAACATAAGCTTATTTATAGAGTTTTCAAACTTTTGGTTTTGTTGGAGGTGGGCGTGGGCTGATGTATGATAAATGAAACATAATGAAAAACTAATGATTTAATCTTTGAGTGCTTTAAAGCTATTTTTTTCGAATTAAACCAAAAGTTTAATCACTTTGCAATCATTCCTATTAAATTTAAAAAGTACTATTTTTGGATTTATTTGAAACTTTTTATTTTTATACCCCCACGCGTATTGCGTAAGGGGTATATTAATTTTGTCACGACGTGTGTAACGCCCATAAGCAGGCGTGGTAGGTATAGAAAAGTATATATATTCTTGCTCAGCATCACCACCTGAGTTGATTTAGCCATGTCCGTCTGTCTTTCCGTCTGTCTGTGGACACGATTCCAGCCGTTATTTTGAAGCTATCATGCTGAAATTCGATATTTAAGCTTTTTTCTAAAAAACTAAGATAAGTTCAAGAATGGCCAAAATCGGATGAAAACCACGCCTACCTCCCATACAACCCCAATAATGAAAACTCCATAAAGAAGCAACTATTTAAGCTACAAAACACAAAAAAATTCGGTATTTGTGTAATCTATGACAAAACTCAGGTGTGTTAGAAAAATGAGCGTTATCCATCCATTAACACGCCCACCTCCCATAAAACCCTAATATTGAAACCTTTATATAGAGGCTTGTGTCGAAGCTACAAAAGTAAAATTGAAAACTTATTATTTTTTATAAAAATTAAGACGTGAGAGAAAAATAGGCGTTATCCACCCACGAACACGCCCACCTCCCACAAAACCCCAAAATTTAAAACTATATAAATAGGCTTCTGTCGAAGCTACACTCAGAAAAAAGCTTATCGGAATGTGATAAAAAAGGCATCATATTTAGAGAAAAATGGTATAGACTTTGCTCCAGAGAATGCTTTTCTCTAATTTCGATACTAAAAATTCTCTAAAAATGGTAAAAAGCTTTCATGAAAAAGAAAAATATATCGTTTTTTGAGAAAAAACTTTTTATTTTTGATAAAAGATTTGTTTTTATTGAAGAAAATATTTCTCTTAGTGAATTTATTATCAAAATATAAGAAAATTTTTTCATTTTCAATAAATTTTTCTCTATAAATGAGAAATTTTTGTGCGAGAAAAATACTTATCATTATTAGAGACATTGAAATATTTCCATTTCCTAGAAATAAAGAAATATTTTTTCGAATATGTGAAAATTTATTCTAATTTAAGAAAATTTTATTTGAAAAAGAGAAAATTTCTATATCGAAAATAGAGAAATTTTTTACCGGAGCAAGGTATGTGTTTTTTCTCAGTGTACAAAAATAAAATTAGATATTTATTATTTTTATATAAAAATTCAAACGTGTTAGAAAAATGGGCGTCAACCATCCACGAACACGCCCACTTCCCATACAACCCTAATATTGAAAACTGTATATAGAGGCTTGTGTCGAACCTACAAAAGTAAAATTAGATAGTTATTAATTTTATATAAAAATTCAGACAAGATAGAAAAATGGGCGTCATCCATCCATGAACACGCCCACCTCCCATACAACCCCTAATTGAATACATTATAAAGAGGCTTGTCCTTACTGTGCAGGAAAACAATTTGATATGAACGTATTTTAGGCGTCATCAATACGTAAAATCTTATTTGAAATCTGATATAAAAAAAGCTGCAATTTTAGATTTTGTACCATTACGAATCGCTCGTGGCGGATTTTAACTTCGGCCAAGTCGAAGATATATCTCACTAGTTTTTTTTTACATTACAATAGATGATTTTTTTCTGAATATGACAAAAAATTTTTGTTTTTATTTTTCTTGTTGAAAAGTTACACACTCTATTCCACAATAACACTTTTTTGACCACTGTGCGATGTAATCACTTTTTAATGACTGCAATATATGTAAGTAAATTTGATAAATATATTTAGAAACAAAAAAATTGTAGATTCTAAGCAATTGTATGTCGAATGCTACTCTTGATGGAAGAAAATTCGTGCTCAGTGTTCTTATTCCTCCGTTGTAGTAAAATAAAATATGCTTATTACTTCAAGGTTTTCTCACTCTTATCGTGCCTAGTACTTTCTTTAGTGGTACTATTGCAGTCAGCTTAAAACACTTACAAATTCCATACTTTCGTAACTTACTGTACCTAAATGAAAAATCGTAATAAATAATTTTAAAATGTTAGCATATCGTAAGGCGCTTGTAGATATTACCCATAGCTACAACAATTTTAAGTTATTTTTTTTCTTATTTCAAATTTTACATGCTTTATTTAAGGCAAGCGATCCGCGCTGGCTAAGCAAGGGTGAAAAATAAAAAATATATTAAGTTTATTTATTTAATAACATGTCTGCTTCTCCACAAGTATGGCTGCGGTTGTCCGTCAGTCAGTTCGTTAAGAAGGAATTTATCTAACCAAATCTTGGCTGGAATTTATATGAATTGAAACAAAACAATTTCGTTACAATCATACATTTTTTGAAATAGAGTCTTCTTCCACTGCATAGTCTCATCGATTTGTTCAGATTGCGTAGCATGCATGTCCTCAAAATTCGTTGACTTCAAGTAGCTGTTGCCGGCCAGCAGAATCATAGAACCTCGAAAAATGTCCTAACTTTTGCGTAAATCTTTCAATATTCGATCAAGTGCCTAAAATGATCGTTTGTGCGCTATCATATTCTTATCCTTAATACTTTAAAATAGTGCTTTCTGTGTAGTGCTTTCACCATTGCTGTATTTTTTGACAATGTTTGTACTTCGACTCATCTATGATGAAGTTTGAATCATCTCAGCGATCATTCAAACTGCAAATTCAGTAGCAGTTTGAGCATAAAATGAGTCACCGACCTCCTTCCACCAATATGACAGCAATACCAGATGATGCTAGTCCAGCTATATTTGACATTGTGCGCAAAACGAAGTTCCGCAGGGGTATCGAAGATTCTTCCGTATCCGTAATTTGTCGCAGACGGTTTTCTGCTACTGATTCAAAAGCATCCGTTGTTCGTACTAATTGATACAAAGCATTTCGATCTTATTGCCGGTCTCGTTTAAATTCTCAATTTGGTGCATAGTGCACAGGCCAATTTGGCGCTGGCATTCCTAATTCGTGTAACATATTATCGGACATTATCTGGCACGAAAAAATTTGATGCAAAGTTTCTTCAGCTCCTCATTCAGATCCAAATTTCCAACTTTAACTTTTTAAACTTCTGACTCCGGTTGCTCTTCAATACAAACCTTTTTCTAACAATTGATTACTGATTGATTACGACAATCAGTCAAATCTGTCTAGCCGTTCTCAAGTGATATTCTCGCCTACATACTTGCAACAATTGATTTTTATTTATATAACTAGAGAAGAGTTAGATTATAAGCTTGTATAATTTATGTTTTACTAACCTTGTTGAGATACACACAATCAATGCTTCAAGTGCACTCTCTACAAGTTTATTGAAATGACACTTATTGGGTTTGTGATAAAAACGATTTCAAGTAGTACATGTAACTGCTATAAAAGCAAGGTTACACATTGCGCTACCATGAATAACAAGTCACCCAAGGTAGCGACAAAATGCAACAATTTCTGACCATTTTACTGCTGGGCGCAGCTGCTTTAATGGCTGTTCAAGCGACACCATTAAATCAAGCAGGACAACAGGATGTGATTGACATTGATTCAGTTGCGGATGTTCATGAAGGAAAGATACCTTTGCAGAAGCTGGATATAACCACGGAAGTGAAACACTTTACTTATGGCACCGAAGTTGAAGGTCAATAAATGAACCCAAAGGAATCTTATTATTTTGTAATAAAATTACTTGTACGTTCGCTTACTGTTAGGTGCTCTTCCTGTCTATACCTTTGGTGACTCATTGAACTATGATACATCACAGTATGTATTTAAGGACCTCAGTTATCCGGTAGATGGAGACGTTGTACCCAATGATGTCATCATTACACAGATTGTTGCTCATGTTGAGGGTAGCGACGGCATGGATTGTCAGATCTATATTATGAAAGGTGGTATTGGCGAAAAATCCATTACGCTACAGATTATGGCATTGAATACGTACTCGTTGCGCTACGTTGTGGTAGTATATGGCAAAAAAGTGAAGATGAGTGAAATAAATAGAAAAGTAAGCAAATACTTAAATAACTATTGTTGCAGTTGAAATTTTTACCAACCAGTTTTCCTCATAAATGTTATGTCATAACGAGCTTCAAAGCAATTCATGATATGTGTCTGAACCAGTACCAGTATCAATACCAAAATCCAAACCCGAAGCAACCACATTGTGTCTACTTTTAACTCTCTTAATAGTACATTAAGAGCGCGCAAAATTCTCACGTTTGTAGTACAGTTGAGAATATACTCCCCTTCTGGAGTTCACTACAATCTTCACACGCTCATTATTGTTTTCGTTTTGACATGTTTTATACCGTCTAAAATATCAGGAGCATGTTTTGCTTAACACGTGTCTTTAAATCAAAAACAATCTGATTTCATTAAACTGACTACAGCCATGGTTGAATAACAAGATTGCTGCAAGACTGACTGTGCTCTCTTTCGCATATCCGAAAGTGTCAAAATCAACTGGCTGTCGAAAAAAAGAACAACAACAACAACAACTGAAGCAGTTCGCTTTGACATTTGCGGTAGTCTCGCTCTACGTGTTGCGGCTACCTTATTCAGTGTACTCTGACAACAACTGACTATCGAAAATTTCATAGTGAAAACCAAATTCATTTTTATAAGAACTGATTATTTTTGTATTTCTTGTGTTTTTTTTTTTTCTTTTCCAAAATTCGTTTCGCACACTTCAAGAAATTAAAGAAAAATTATCTCAAATTTATTTCAGAGTATAGATAATTTTTGTGACGCTGTTAACTATGAAATCTCTTAGTAACCTTATCTTAAGTTCTTCATGTTCATTTTTTTGTTTTATTACTTTTTGCTGAAAATAATCCTATATAAGAACGTGCGCACAAGTATTTTTTTGTCAAACTTTTATCACGCAATAACATTATTATGATTAGAGCACATGACAGTCCATTAATTGACAGAGAGATGTCTTAACGATAATGGCCAATTATGTCAGTAGTCTAAGTGGGAGTGCTTCCAATATACTATGATTTAAATGAAATTTGACCTGTAATTCAAAAACTAGCAACACTTTTTTATTTTAACTTGCAGAAAAGATAAGAGAACTCCCTAAGAATAAGTGCCTACCGTAACCTTAACCCAAATATGCCTGAATAACAAAACAAAAGCATTTTTGCTTTTGATATGAAAAACAATAAATAATGTTTACATTTTTTACATTCATCACAGTGAGGCTTCTCCCATTATCAAAGCATTGTTTGTCAACAAAAAAATTTGGTATCGGGTTATGTTATTTTCTTAACTGAATAGATTCAGGAAGCGACAAAATTTATTATTTGCACAACATTTTTTTTTTTCAATTCCGAGTATACTCGACATTATTTTTTATTATTGATAAGATAAATCGTTTTGATAAAAGTTTTGATAGGCTAACTTATAAAAAGCTCTATCTATTACTACATAATATGTGGAATATAATTGTTGTAATGGTTTCTTGAACGTTATACATATAAGATAAAGCTTTTATATTGTTAAGCTAATATCTGTAGTTAATCTCAAGTCTGTAAGTTTCTAAACTCGGAAAAGTTTGTTAAGAATCTATTTATGAGAGCGAGCTTTTGTTTTAAGTTCAAATAGAATTCAAATATATCTACGTAGTTATCTAAAACTGTTAAATAAATTGAAATTTTTAGATGTTAAGCTTATTTAAATAGCTTGTTTTCAACTACTCAAACCAGCTATTGGGAAAAAGAAGCGTGTTCTTAAGTAAACAATTTCAAATGTTTCACATTCGATTTGTTATTAATTTTGTTTACATTTAAAAAAGTAAACAAAAACTTAAATAAAACAGACATTTATCTTGCCATTTTTAAGATATTTTGCAATATTATTTTATTGTGGTTTTGCCAAATGGTCCGCAATAATAAATATGAAAATAAAAAATACAAACATCGAAATTATAACGATTATCAGATGGGATTGTCTAATGCAGGACCGTAGCCTTGATTATACTTGGTGGCGCCGGAGTGTTTTGATGACAAATATTATATCATAGAAATAAGTTCTTTTATTGGATATAAATCATGTTTATAGGCTGTTTTTCACAAGAAATCCAGTTCTTTTAAAAATTTGTTCTTTATGTGAAACTTCATATGACTCGTGTTGTTTGGTCAGAAAATGAAGTCAGAAAACCGCTATAAGTTAGACCTTACTACAGCAATGAATGGCACAGGAAATGTACACAATATTTTTGCAGTGGGTTAACTTTTCGGGGTGCTCCGAGACAGTAGAATTTCCTAGAACAAATAACTGAGTTTAGATTGAATTCATGCACCCTGATTTTTTCATCACAAACAAAAAAAACAAAACAAATTGGCCATTTCAGCCCTTGAAAGGACTTTGACCGAGCTTCTTATGATCAATTGTGTTGTGTGTGTTATTAAATGTTTGCACACAATTGACCGAGAACTGGACCTACATGTTTTATGCCGACTCCGAACGGCTCATGTTCTCAAGAAGCTTTACATGGCATTATTTACTCTCTGAGGTTTGCCATTGTCTGCAGAGAGGTGGTGACCGATCAGAAAAATTTTATATTGAAAAAACTTTTCGCCGCGGCTGGGGATCGAACCCGGGCTCCGAGCATGCTAAGCCACACACTTAACCTGCCCGCACCCCGCACCCCTGTAAAAGTGCATGTTTTTGCCTACTCGAAAAATATCAACTTAAATAAACGAATGTAACCAACCATGCATAAGCGCAACCAAAGGGGGGTTTCGGGGTTTAAACCCCCCCTCCCCCCCCAAAAATTATTGTAGTACCTAACAAAATAAGATTAAATCAAACTGATTCATATGAAAAGCAATCACACATCTTATCAAATAAGTGAAAACCCCAAATGTAGATTTCAAATCGATGCTGTTTGATGCATAATCTACTAAATTTTATATATTTTTTTTCCTTCAGACTGATACTGATCACTTGAGGGGTTCGATTTGAATTGTCTTTTCAACTTTTAGCTGGGAACCCACTAAAACGATTTTAAATGTTTGGATGAAAATTAATTAAAAAAAAATATAAAATAAGAAAGCCTGTATTTGAAGAAGAGCGGTCGAATTTCTCGCCAGCGAAATGATCAAAGAAATTTCCTCAAAAAATGTTATGTTTCGTTCTTTTTTAGACACAAATTTACCCAAACTCTGCAGTAATTAAGTTTATAGTGAAGTCATGTGATTCAGTAAAAAACTAATTACGATTGACTTCCGAAACTGAAGCAAAAATTTACAATTCATAATTTTCCATCGTATTTTCCCGAATCTGTTTCATAAAAATTACTTGACGATATAAAAGTCAATTTTAGATGAAATTTCATCGGTTATTTTGGTGGCGAAAGACTCAAACAATTTTTTCATAATTAGGCTCTTAGTTTTTCATCCCAAGGTGTCAGAAATTGTGTGTTTTATACTTTCGGAAATGAGGTCCATTAGTGCTGACCAAAGGACAAATTTTTAGGCTTGCCCCAATTAGTTATTTTTACAACGATAGTTTATTGTAAAAAATAGTGTGAGAAATTTTAACATAATTAAACGAGGTTATTTAAGTCACGCTTTTCGAGGAAGTAATTCGTTAAATACAAGAAAAAAGGATTTCTTGGTGGTAGAAGTATTTTGTAAGCAAATAACAATTTGGTACTTAAAATCGGAGTTTTGAATAAATATTAAATTTTATTCAAATATATTTGTTTATTTTAGTTATAATTCTATAAAAAAAATGGGGAAAAAGTAGGAATTAAGCGTTGAAATGAGATGTGAAATCGTGGAGAAGCATAATTGTGGTATTTCAGTCAAAGAAATATGCACCGAGTTACAGGTATCAAGGCAAACCGTTCACTATCAAATAACTAAGGACAAAAAAACAAATTCAGTAAAAAATTTTCCACTTTCGGGCAGAAAAAAACACGTAAAGAAGACCAGCTAATTATACGAGAGTTCTCAAAGAACCCTGGTTTAACACCGAAAAGCTAGAATTACAAATGAAAAATGTTTCTTAGAATCCAATAAGCAAACGCACAATTCGCAGACGTTTAAAAGAATTCCAATTCGGTACATATTCCGTAAGAAAAATACCGTAAGTAACCCCGGCAAATAAAATCAAACGACTCCAACTCGCCAAATATTTTTTTTTTGTAAGACTATGAGATTTTCAAACCGAGTTTTGTGGAGTGATGTAAGTACGTTTGAGTATCATGGATCACTTTAAACAAGAATTGTCCGAATTTCAAAGAATTCACGCAAAGAAATTGCTCCTGTCTTACAAGCAATTGACATGGCGGCGGTTAGGTTATGTTCTGGGGCTGCATTTCCTCTTGTGGTCATGGGAATATGGTTCCAATAGTTGGAAAGATGAACATATACAAATATTTGGATGTCTTAAATGATCACGCATTTCCATCTGGTGACAAACTTATTGGTGAGTCATTTATTTTACAACAAGATAATGCAGCATGTCAAAATAGTAAACTTATAATGAACTTTTTGAATCAAACTGGTGCGCCAGTGCCATAGTGTAGAAGTTTTAAACTGGACAACCCAAAGTCCGATTTTGAGCATTTGTGGGTCTATATTAAAGGAAGACGAAGCGTTTGCTTGACTCGGACCAGGGAAGAGACAATATCTGAAATAAAAAGTCTATGAGATGAGAAATTCCGGTCGATATTTTGAAAAATCTTGTGGAATCAGTCCCAAAACGACTGCAAAAAGTAATCCAAGCTAATGGTGGATATATTTTTTATTAAGTTGTTAAGTTTTTGTCATAAATTTTCTTATCTTTAAGTTGATTTTTGTATAAAACAGAACTTTCAAAATAGTTATGCCCTCTTTGAAATGAAGTTTTTTCTAATATATTTTCTTTATAAGTTATTTTTTAGAAAAATCACACATTTCTGGTAAGATTTTGACCAAATATAAAAATTTTGATTCGCGTTTTCTCAAACTATTTTAAAAACTGAAAATATTTGCCTTTTCTTGCGTCAAAATAATTATGCCGACCTTTGTACAACTGAAAACAATATTTGAAGTATTTTGTAATACTAATAAAATACTATTTATAAAAACTTTACTTAAATTTTAAATATGAATGTTTTTTAATGGGTTGGGTCGGTTTGAAAACTAATTTTGTTTTTGCCTTATGACATTGTACAATATGTCCAAAATATTCTCCTTAAAGCTTAAATCAACACTTATTTTTGCAAATTGGTTGTCATGATTTCCCAAAAAGTTATATCCAATCTGTGTAATATTTGGAAACCTTCTTCAAGATACATTATCTAGTTCTTGACATATTTAGATCGTATATTAACAAAAAATTTGAGCCTTCGAAACCCACCTAGCCCATTAACTTAAATAAACTTCTATTTGAAAATATTACTCACAAGCGTTCAAACTTTTTGCTGTGATATAAAGCCTTTGTAAAATTGATTTTATATATAAGTCCGAAATTTGATAAAACCCCCCCCAAAAATAAATCCTGGTTGCGCCCCTGCAACCATGCATTTCATAATATTGTTTTAAAAACAGCTGATATGCAGGGCAATCATCTACCCTGAGAAAGTTTCGCAGTTCAGAAAATACGCCTTTTTTGCCCTCTCTGAGTGTGACATTTTAAGAAACGAACACACAATTTACTCACCCGTTTGCACTTATTTTAGAATCGAACACGAAAAAGGCAAGGGCAATGAAAAGGCAACATTTTTTGGTAGAAACGAAAACGCCATAACTTGTTGATTGTACTATAAAAAGCTTTGCAAACTTTGTGCTTCATGTTTACCTTGAACCTGTGCATGGCATGTACCTTGGACCGGATAGCTGCCAAATTGCGTTATTGTCTCTCCAGAAAAGAGGCAATGAAACTTAACAATCAATTTGCTCAAGAGAAACAATAAAAAATTTACTCAAACATGGCTTGATAATGAGGCTGCTCGCAAGAAGTCGTTAGAAGGATTTTTGAAAAGAAATACGACCATAACATTGCGGATGCCTGAAGCCACTAGTGTGTCGAGATCGACAAGCTGCAGCAAAAAAAAAAGAATGTGGGAGATGTTTTTGAAAATTTCAGAAAACTTCAGAGAAATCAAATTGGTAGCATGACATCAGGATAACGTGGCTCCAATGTAACTATTATCGTTGCATTTTACAACTATTGGTAATCATGTACCTCTGGTGTTGGCTTGCCCTCTCAACATCTTGAAGAATCATATGATAAATGGAGCCCATTTGTTATGGTTGGGTTAATGAGGAGTTTTCTTTTTAAAATCCTTTGATCATTTCATTATCCATTTGAAACCATCAAATTATTCTTCTAATAATGGGTAACCATGAAAGTTACTCTTTCATTTCATTGATTGATGCCGCTAAAAATGATGGTATTGTTTACTTAACTTAATCACTCCAAACATCACTTGATCGATTATTGAACAGTGCGGCCAATGATTGGATGTTTAACAATCCAGGCAAAGCAATTTCTACTTATAATATTACTAAAGTAATTGGCTTATCATATAACTTATCATATGATATGTAAACACGCAAGATATTGTAAAAGGATTTGTAGTGTCTGGAATTTATCCCTTTAACGGAAATGTTTTTGGAGAAGATGATTTTTAGTCTGCTTTCGTTACAGATCGCACCTTTGGCTACCCAACCGCAGCAGAAAGACTAGGGGAGACTACGAATGTTGGTACTCCAATATAAATGCAACAAACTGTAAAATGCATCCTGAATTAAAGTAAGTAGAAAATATTACTTTGAACCACAATTGTAAAACCATATAATTTTTAAAATTGACTTAACTTACAACGCCAGATATAATACGTCCCTTTTCAAAAGAAAAGAGGATCCGAATTTTAACGCTCCAGAAAAAGAGAAAACTCAGCAGAGGAAAAAAAAGCTAGCAGAAGTTAAACCAAAATTAATCGGATATTGAGAGAAAGAGGCAAAATATGAATGACACACTCTTTAGTGACTTGAAAAAATCTTCGAGTGAGGTCTTGCTAAAAGAGTGAAGTTTAATGTAAGCAAAACCCAGTGTTGTTTGTTAAGTCACAAGCGAATGGATTCAACGACGGAATCAGCCGCTCCTGACTTTCTGGGCATATCGATTCAATCTGATCTTCGCTGGAATCAGGCGTGGATTTAGGTGGGGGCTAGGGGGGCTGCAGCCCCCGGCCCCGAGCAGTAAGGGGCCCCGCCATAAAAAAAATATTTCAAAGTAATCGATCTTAAAGTTTTAAAAAAAGTATATTTGTTAGAAATCATGGTTATGCTCAAAATTTCTATTAAGTATAGGGCCAGAATTCATCTGGTAATGATCGCAATATTTTTAGTGGATGTTGGTAATGCGTCAAAAGGTTCACTTTTCAATACAACCAACTAATATTTGGAAAAAGTAGATACTGATTTGATAGCTGCTTTCTCCACTTATCGAATTCGTAACAGATTTGCGAATTTAATTTTCAGGGTTTGAGAATAGTATATTATATAATAACTGATAGATTCAAAATTGAAACTTTTTGCTTTAGTTGATACGCTAGCAATAGAATTGAAGCATATGGACACATAACAAAGCTATTTGGATTCTTGTGCAAATTAATGGATATTGAAAGCTAAAAATTAGAAGTGAGAGTAAAACTTCTTGTTGAAGTATAACTAAATTATATTAAAATGGAATTACTCTGTAAATAAAATCACTTAATTCCGCTTATGAAACTTTCACCTTAAGGATCTCTCAGAGAGAAGTTTTTTTATAGATATCAAACTATTAAAAACAGAAATAATATGGCCCTAGGCATGATTGACATTTTTCCAAATGTTTATATAGCCTTCCGATTGCTTGCAACAGTACCGATAGCAAATTGTGAAGCTGAAAGTTAATTTTTAGTATTTAAAAGAATAACAAATGTTCACCGGTCTTCTGTGCTACATGAACGTTTGTCGTCAATAATGCAACTTTGTATTGAAAATGATTTGTAGCAAACGATTAACTTTGACGAGTTGATAGAACGTTTAACCTTGAAAGGATCTTTCTGTTGGTGTCATTTTTTTATAGTTCTATTATGGAAAAAAGTTTTTTTTTTATCCCGAAATTTACCATCATATTTTTCACAGTCGGCGCAACAACTCTTTCACCATTTTAATCTTCAAGTAAACTTTGGACTTAGAAACAAAAAAGAATTTTTGGGCCATATTGACCCATTTTGAAATTGCATAAGAAACTTGCTGAAAACTTCCCAAGTGGTAATTGCACAGAAAAGCTGAGGAACAAATTAAATAAAAAATGTGTTTATGCATTTATTTGGTTTTTGTTTAGTGCGAAAATTGAAGTGATGATCCAGACAAATGTACTTTGTACATTTATCACATCCGATTGTTAAAAATATGATGATAAATTTCGGGAAAAGAAAAAAAATTTTTTCCATAAAATAACTATAAACAATTGACCCCACCAAAGATCCAATCCATTGAAGGTACTTAAGCTATAGTTGAATTCATTTTCTGCACGAATTACAGTTAAGGAGAAAGAGTTGGTAAAATACATGTATCTCCTTAATTTATCTATAATTTTTAATGTTTTTGACGGTGTTTAACTTTGCAAAAAAAAAATGACGCAATAATAAAAAACAGAGAATGTTTTTAAATGTGAAAAAACTAACCTACAAAGTTTGAAGCAAATCGGGAGCACTAAGATCAGATTTTGCCAAAAATTTTTCGAAATATAATGGAATCACCGATATGGAAGTGGGTGAAAAATAATATTTTTATTTTTCAAAGATCCGAGCTAAATGCTCTGACCTTGAGTAGGCCCCGTGTCAATTTTAGCCCCAGGCCCCGCCATGCCTTAATCCGGTGCTGGCTAGAATGATCATATTTTCGATGTGCCAAAAGAAGCGGCCAAGTACCTAGGTTTCTTAAAACAGTGCAAAAAATACCTAAATATTAGGCCGAAAATGGAGTACAACTCGCACATTTGGACAGGGGCTTCAAGTTATTATTTGGAGCTACTAGACCGAATTCAACGCCATGTGATATATTTAATTGGGGATGAAAACGTGTCATTCTCTCTCAATTCTTTTGGTCATCGATGCAATGTTAGGTTCATAAGTTTGTTATACAGTTACTGCCATGGGAAGTATTCACCTGACTCTTTTAGCTCGAGTTTTTTCCAGGTTCACTCGTGCAGCTCATCTAGACCATCCCTACAGTATTGCCTTGATGCCCAACAGAACGTCGCATTACAGTGATAATCATTCTTCAGTCGTACAATTAATTTGTGGAATAATCTCGCTGCGGATGTGTTTCCCTGCAGTTTTGACCTGTGTAAATTCAAAACAAATGTTCACTTTTCTATTTTCCACCCTCTAACTAGCCTTTTACCCATTTTCCGAATCAGCACAATGCTTTCACATTAATAGCAGGCATCCCCTGAGCATTGGTTCAAGCTTAAAAAAAACAAAAAAATTAAACGTTGTTTGGAGACAATAAATGATTTATTGTAGATAAAATGGTCCATGGCGCATGACCTTCCTCTACTCATCAAAAAATAAAAGGTTTCAGCTTTCAGATAAAAACGTTCCTATGCTTCTCGAATATTCACATAGATTTTATTATTGCTTTTATACCAAAATTTTCAAAAAGAGTTAATTTATTTTAATAATTTCTTAGATTAATTTAAGCAAATGAATAACTCATGATCTAAAGTTAAACATGTAGCTTAATATAAGTGAAAGAATTACTAAAATCGGTTGAGTAGTTCTTGAGTTCAGCCTCGTTGTAGATATATGTGGATTTTATGGCAAGCCCACTTGCTATGAATTTGATGAATATGTATGGTCTTATGTTATTTATGAAATTTTCATAAAGCTACCTGGCCATGACCATGCATGGTAAGTGTGTGGCATGCAAGCCAACGAATCTCGGCCAACCCAGGTTCAAATCAGCATCTGACACAGAAAATTTGTTCAATAGCAATTAACTTTTCTGATCGGCTCATTTCTGATTATCTTTGAAATGATTGATTGATTATCTGAAATTTTATGTCCGACTCCACCTTAATATGTATATTAAACAACAATTTAGATTAGGAAAAAATCTAAAAATATTTTTGAGTTGAATGAACATAATTTTCTTTTCATCTTGTTTTCGTTCACTCCAACTTCACATGATTTTGTTTAGAGGTACAATAATGGCATAAATCATTCTTCACTACTCCCCACTTACCTTCAATAATAATTAAAAACTTTTTCACAGAGTTCAAGCGGTGTTATGAAGACTCATTTATTAACAGCAGCCGCAGTAGCAGCAGTTATCAGTATCTAAACACCTACTTTTCAAATTTATAACATTGAAATTTTATGTCGCACCATTAAATGTTTCAAGATTATTTTTCAAGTTATCTGCAAAAAGTTATCATTTCAAAATTAGCTTTTAATTACGTTGACCAAAAAAGAGATGGCTTCCACGATAGCACAAGTCATTAGCTACGCAATTTCACAAAGTGAAGTGTTAATAAGGTGTTGTTTTTAAAAAAAAAAAAAAAAAAAAAAAAATCTTGATAACTTTTTGTAATGGCGCCTTACTTTAGCCTGAAACAAGTCTGTCTAGAAGTATTGCTTTAACTGCACCATAAAGTGCAGTCATAAATCATATAAACTTTATTAAATTAAAGTCAATTTGTTACTTTGTTTGTTTTCTTTATCAATTTTAACTTATATTTTTACAAAACTATACAAGCATAACTTAAAACTAGCTTAACATAATATTGCCTATATAAGGTACTCTATTTATTGACTTGTTGCAATTCTATTTCTTAAAAGAAGCTTCTTGATCACAGTTTGTTTCATAAGTTTTTTTGTTTCTTTCTTTTTGTTTTTGTTTTTGTTTTTGTTTACTTTTTTGTTTTTAGGTTTTTTTTTGGGTACAAATGCTACTCGTATTATCTGAATTGCGTTTTAATAACCATACATGAATATCTCATAGGTATAGCGCTGGGTTTGATTGCAGACAAGCAGTATCTCGGCATAGGTTTTATCGATACCGCCATCGACGAAAAAGGCATCGGCATCATTCGATGTTAGATCAACAAAGATTTCCACAAATGTGATGACAGCACCATCAACAGTTTTAGCGGGATACTTGAGTAGGACCTCGATATCCTCACCTCTGGTAAATTGCGTTTCATCCAAGAAATTCAGTATTAAATGAGTACCTAAGGAAAAAATACAAGAGAAATACATACAATTAGTATAAATTGCTAAGCTGAGCATGTGAAAATTCTGAGAGGTGATTTGATAATGTAGCGGTAATACTTAATATTATGTATAGCTCTTCCCTTATCTCTAGTTTTAATAATAATTTTATATAAACTGATTTTTTTATAAGCTGAGAGAATTCAGTTTTTTGTGAAACTAATTTCATCTAATCGTAACTCTGCGATCAATTTTCTGTCACAATTTTTAAATTCACTTTAAGCGATTAAAGAAATACGTCGTCATTTGCTTAAAGAACACGCGCCGTTATTGAATCTTTTTGACCTATACGCATGAACATCACTAGTCAATACTCTAAACGTTAAGTTGGAGCTTATCTGTTTTTTGTTTTTTAGTTATCTGATTTTCCCCTAAATTATCTTTAAATATTTTGTGGGTTTAGATGAAGGATTAGATTAAACTCATTAATTTCAATGTGTATAGCTTGTGATGAAATAACGTTAAAATTTCTGAACTATGGCATGTATGAAGGGTCAGTAGTCGCAGTACTAATAAATTAAAGACTTCGATGATTCCCGATAAACTCAACAGGTCTAAAACCGTATCGAAAAAAATGTTCACATGACAGTGTCTGATGTCTGAGTTTATAAAAAAAAACGGAGTGGTATTATACAAGTTGGCTTTTGCATTAACAATGCATGGAGTGGTTATGAGTTCAATTTATGTGAAATGAGAACATTTTTTTCTGAAAAAAGTGTTTCAAAAGCATAAACAAATTAAATAGTTTTGGAATTTTTATGCTAAAGTTACCGACTTTTTTAACAATATTTAATTTGCTCATATCTCAAAAAGTGCATTTTAGTATTTTTGTTTTTTTTTTTTTGTAATTTTAAAAACAAAATTTTAAAACAAATGATACTTTGATATGATAATTTCAATTTTTCGCTATCATACGTTTCAGTTTATCGTTCATAACTTTTATACCCTTTAAAATTTATAGAAAATCTTCAAAATAAATATTATGGAGCCGATTGAAAAATATTGTTACTTTATTGTATTAAGACCGATTTAAAACATTCTTGAAGTAAAATTGCTCAAAATTTTAACCTGGCTTTTAAAATTTTGTAAACTTACTCACCAAAAAGTGAATAAA
Source organism: Tetanocera ferruginea (assembly GCA_958299015.1). Lineage (NCBI taxonomy): Eukaryota > Metazoa > Arthropoda > Insecta > Diptera > Sciomyzidae > Tetanocera > Tetanocera ferruginea. Next base: position 10,639,525 of record OY282643.1, on the reverse strand, counting down.
ACGAAAAAACTAAAATTTTGTAATTTCTTTAAGGTTTCTTTCAGTTTTATGAGCCAAGGTTACGTGTGAGGTCGTAACTATATAAAACAATTATTGGTTCTAAATAGGCAGATATTTTTGTTGAAGAATTTTTAAAAATATCTCAAACGGTCAGAAGTTATAAACGATAAAGTTAAATATATGTCAGATAAAAATAAGATTGCGAAAAAAACCATTTGGCCATCGTAAATCATTTGGCCAACGTAATTTTTTTGTTGGTGGAAAGTTTATTTTTTTTTTTAATTACAAAAACCAAAAAAAAACACAAAAATTCACTTTTTGAGATATGAGCAAATTAAATTTTAATCAAAAAGTTGGCAACTCTAGCATACAAATTATAAAAATTGTATATCATGTAATTATAATTATTATTTAAATAAATTGTTATTTTAAAAATTTTTATAAAATTTAATTTTTTTCCAAATTGATTTCTAATGATACTTCATTTACAAAAATGGCGTGACAGATGACGAAGATATGACATTTACTTTTATCAAAAATTAGTATCTCCATAACTTTTTCAAATATGACGATAAAAAAAACTAAAGGAAAAGGAACATATTGCCAAAATTTCAAGCAAATCGAAGAGCATGAGGTCAATTTTGAGGTATTGGGTTTTATTAGTAAGTTTGTATAAAATAGCACGTTTTAGGGACTCGAAATAACATTGACCACAATTAGTAAACGGATAGATTAAGGTCTGAGCTACCTGTTGACCCGTAGAAATTAAGTCCGTTAGACTATTTTTCAGCTACTCTTTAGTTAATTTAGCCTTATGGGCTAGAGCAGAACCTCGCTCAAGGATTCACGGTTTCTTTTTTAATAATGTCGTGTTAAGAGACTTCATAGGCCATCATAGGATACTCCCCACCATACCAAACAGTAGCCGGGTGGTTATCTCTCTGAACTCGCGGAACGAGTTCTGCTGCATATTGTGATGACAGAACATTCACTCTATCATTCTGTTTATTGAACGATTGCTCTACGGTGAGTAATTTTCTCGTCAGTATACAGAATTCCTCTGTGGGCATTATCCGCGTCATTGAGGAGTATTGCATCCGATTTTCACATAAGAGGGAAACGCAGTTTTTATTGTTTGTGGTGTCATATCGAGTATTGAACCTACATGTTAAATGCCGACTCCAAACGTCAAATATTTTCTTTTAAACGCAAAAACTTATTATTCTTTGGAAAATAAACTTGTCTCAAACCTAACAAACTTGATCTCAAACCCAAAATCATTTGATAGGTTAATAAGAAGATTAAGTATTTCTACATAAGCAAGATTCTCTATTAATTTTCAGTCTCATTTTCAATATATTGCCTCTGTCATATTAGCTCCTATCCAGCCGTTACACTTGTGTTAACACAAATATTGATTCACATGAGAGATGATTAAAATAGTACGTCAAAATATCACACTTGTTTAATATAAGGTTTACTAATTAATATCAGCTAAAAACTATAACATGATTTCATATTCTTATCATAATCATCAGTTCTATGATGAGCATGAGTAGTGAGTGGGTGGTGTGTGTGGGTAGGTGTTACTCCTGCATTTTGTAACTCTAGAAAGCACTACTCACCGCTTATTTGTTCGCCAGCAGAGAATACATAGTTTCCCTTGACATGATGAACCTTATTGAATGCTACCAAATTACTGTCCGGATGTAGAATGGTATAACGGGATTCATTGTTGACAACATAAATCTCACTGTTATTCAAATCCACAGCACGAGAATTGGTTAAAGATATCAGTACAATCAGTACTAGACCCTTGGTAAACATAGTTTTAAGTTGCTTTTTTTAACTGCACTTTTATTTATAAATAAGTTTAAAATTATTAACAAAAAACGAAAAATAATTGAAATTTTTTTTTTAAGTAATATTTCACTATTTCCACAGCAAACGCTATTTTTCGCTTTCGATGCTTTAACGTTTTCTTTAGTTTATTACCAATAATTTATTAAGCTTTTGTCTAGAAAATTTTGGTTTTTATATCAAAGTCCCGTTCGAAACGGTTCTTATCTGCAAAACATGCTGCTTTGAAACGAAAAAGCTCTCTCTCTCAGACTCTGCCACGGGAATTTGAGATATTTTAACTGCTATTTTATCGCTCATTTGATTAGATTGTGCTACATTGAGGTGTCTTAAAGAGCTTAAGCGCTATAAAAGGCTTAATAGTGCTCAAAGCTTTTAGCCGACGATCGAGAACTTATCAGTAAGATTTTCGACTTAAGCATTTAAAAAATAAATGACAACAAGTAATGAAAAGGAAATGGCTTTATCTGGTTAAGACTTGCTCAAGCTGGCGTGAGAATATTTTTATTTTTTTTTTCTATGCATCTACGTGGTTTTCAGAACTTTCAGTTACTTTCTAAAGTAAAAAAACTTCGAAAATACTCAGCACTGAGAATTTTTCAAAACAACTATAATTTATTTAAATTAAATGAATTTTTAGTTCTTTGGCATTTATTTTTTTTTTTTTGGTTAACAATTTTTTCTGTTAAAAAATACGTTCCATCTCATCATTAAAAGAAAATAACCCACATATCATAAATCGACAGTTGAATATTGAATACAATTGAATTGATAATAATATTGATAATAATTGCAAAATAACCTTCAGTATTGATATATAAGAACACCTACTAACTCTCTTTTAAGTGACTGTCATTCTCAATTACTAATATCGTCATTTAAAAAAGTACTAACTAAAATTAACAGTAAACAGTCCAAAGATTGTTAAAACTAAGAAAGATGATACCCACTGATAGAAAAAAATCCTCTTAAGATAACCAGCTACTACTTCAACTTTTTTTTTTTATATGCACCCAAATTATTTTATTTTAGCTTATGACATCACAATACTATTTATAGGTAATAGTTTTCACTATCAATTTATAATTTTAATGCGCTATTAATCATAATTGATTTAACATTAACAACTTAACAGCTGATCAAAATATTTAAACACTGACAACACGTACATATATGAATTTTTTGAAATATTTTTAATCTCTTTCTAAATTTTTTTTTTATATTCTTTTAGACAGTAAAAAATTTTAACTGGAATTTTTTTTGCTATTCGTGTGATATCAGTTGCAAGAATTTGCGCAACCAACCCACAAAAGTATTTCTTAATCAATAGCAGTTGAAGTACAAATTAATTTTGAAAAGAGGACTATAAATAAATGTATTACGTTATATTAAAATGTTTATATATATATTTTAATTGTTTAGCTTAAGCATTATCTCTTGAATCTAAGCCGCTTGGCTGTTAACCTTTATCAGCCTTATTTTCAATAGATTTCATGACAGCCGTTTTATTTTTTAAATTCCGTGACGATATCCTTTAGCATAGCTTTAGCAGCCATTTAGCACTGCGTCATTAAATTCTGATGTACATATCTCATGACAACAGATCTCTGAAATGACATCTCTAAGAGTTTCGATATATTTTTGTTCGATAAAAAGACATATCTTCAGGAATATTTATGGTGGAGTAATTAAATCTGTCACATATTGGAATTGGTTGGTTGGTTAAAGTGGTGATACAGCTATGAGCAGAGTTCAATTGACTCTTTTGAGCCGTTTTGAGGCCTCTGCCTCTTGTTCACTAGCGTTCTAGTCTATGGGGGCAGGCATGATTCCTCAGAGCCATTCAGTTTGGTTGAGGAATATAAGTATATCGTTGATACTTAACGTTGAAAATTACTCTAGATTGTCAAAGAAGGATTTTCCCAGTTTACTAAGTCAACATCTTGGTAGTGCTGGACAAGCACATAGAAAGTGTAGCTTTCTAACTGTTTCCTTTGTGTTCGGGTCGTTACAGCCACGACAATGGGATTAGAAGGGAATACGAAGCTGCTCAACGTGAACACCAATGAACCAATGACCCCTACTGACTGCCATTAATAAAGCTATATAAGCCCGTGATCTTTTTAACAGTTCGCGAAATTCTGAACTGGGATTCTAACATAATATCAAGCATAACGTTACAAATTGAGGACGTGATTAGTCACTGAGCAAGGCTTAAGAATTATAATCAATGGTGAAATATAACAAGTAAAACAATTGAAATAACAAATTTAAAACAAAATTTCATTAAATATTTTATTTAAGTTAATAGAAAATACTTAATTTATCATTTTAAGTCTTATTTTGGTAATTGACAATTTTAAATTTTTGACAGCGTAAAACTTTCTCATGAATTGAAATCGAAAGCTTATTATTTGAAAGAAATTAATAACATCAGAAAAGAAATTGATAACAGGAAATAACTATATAAAATATTTTTTCATCTTCAACTCCTTTTACAAAAAAAAAGCACGTACAAGATAAGCCTGTCATTAAATTAACAATTGTCAATCACCAGAATAATCGAAGGTACAGTAAAAATTTCAGAATAGCAAAGTTTCTAGCAATTCTTGTTCCAACATTGCTAAGGAATAATTTTTTTGTATAAATAAGACTCCCAGTCAACGACAGAGTTGGTTATGTATGGTAGTAAAAAGTATTGAAAAAAAATATCGACATTTTGCAAATTAGTTATCGTTTCGATATCGTAAATATTTCGCTTAGTTTAACTATCGAGATCTGATCTTAAAAGAGGCCTCTTCATCGCATTTGGTGTTATGTAAGTTTTTGAAACCAAATGGTATGTTCCGAATTCCGTTTCAATATCCATACATGAAAATCTCGTATTTAAAACCCTGGGTTTGATTAGAGGCAAGCAATATCTCGGCAAAATTTTTATCGATACCGCCGTCAACGAAAAATGCATCAGCATCTTTCGATGTTAGAACAACGTAGATTTCCACAAATGTTATGACAGCGCCATCAGCACTTTTAGCGGGATACTTTAGCACAACCTCGATATCCTCATTTCTGGTAAATTGCTTTTCATCCTGGAAGTGTAGTACTAGATGAGTACCTGTGGAGAAATTATAAGAAGAAATAATTTAAGTATGTAAAAGGTTTAAGATAAGCATGTACAGATTTGAATAGGCCGACATGGATCGCGAAAACTAATTATAATATTTTAAAAGTCCCTTCCTTTTCCTACCAGTTAAAATCCCGTAGAAATTTATGAAAAATATATTGAATTACTGATTGATTTCTTCCTTATATTTATATACTGACCCTTTTTTAAGTCGAACTGAGCCACCTTTTTATAAAATGATTTCTTTTGGTAGAAACCAAATTTTTCCTTATAAAATACGTAAGTCGTCTAATAAATTAATTAATTTTACTAGTTTTATTTTGATTTTCATTTAATTTTTCGTTTTTTTTTTTAGAAAAATATTAAGATAAGTAAGACGACAGGCTTTTTCTTACGATATGGCTGTGTTAGGTTTTCAAAATGAATATTAATTTCTGATTTTCGACAACTCATATTCGATTGAAAACTATCACACCTACTTTATTTATTATATCATGGAAAGATTTACAATCAACTCTTGTCAATTATTTCGAAAGTCAACAAATGTCGGATCTCAGTTCAGTACTTGTGAGCTTATTTTTGTAAATTTCTTCATATATTTACAATAGACTGGAAAACTATATAATAGATTTTCAAGTTTTTAACTTCAAATTCAATCTTTTCCATTTCAAATTAAACTTTTTTCAAATCAAATTATACTTTTTACAAGTCAAAAAACTACCTTTTCCATTTCAAATTAAACCTTTTCCATTTCAAACCATTTCCAATTAAACTTTTTTCAAATCAAATTAAACTTTTTACAAGTCAAAAAACACTTTTTTCATTTCAGATTAATCCTTTTCCATTTCATATTAAACTTTTTCCATTTCAAATTAAACTTTTTAAAGATCAAATTCCCACATTAATCAAACAAGCCAAAAAGTGGCATCGCAAATATTCATTTTGACACTAGAGACCTTATTATTGTATCATGGTCATAACTTGCTGTCTTTTATATTTGATAAAATAGAAAAAAATTTTAGTTCAGTGCTCTTATTGTACCACGAATACTGCCCTTTCAGTTCAGAAAACGTGAATAAAATTTAAATCGCTTTCTGTTCAAGGTTATTTCTCAAAATAATTTTCGGTTTTTAAAAATTAAATTAATATCGGATTTTGGAATTATTTCCGTGGGTGGCTATATGCGGACACCTAAAAATCAATGCGTGATTTGAGGCGCATAGAAGCAAAATAGTGCAATCAACAGAAAATTTTTTCAGGATTATGCTACCAGACACACTTACTGAGATTATATTTTGGGATAAAAATCCTTAAATTTTGACATTATTGACACTGTTTTTCATAACGTTATCATATATAATCCGACCTATGACGCGCATGTTTAGGTTGTGTAAAATGGAACGCCTGGTCCACATCTAAAAAGCACTATTTACCGCTTATTTCTTCGCCAGCCGAGAATACATAGGTTCCTTTGGGATGAAGAAACTTTTTGAATGCTACCAAATTAATATCCGGATGTAAAATGGTATAACGGGATTCATTGTTGACAACATAAATCTCAGTGTTATTCAAATCGACAGCTCGAGAATTGTTATGAGAGATCAGTACAATGAAAGCAACTAGAGCTTTGACGAACATTGTTCTAAATTTATTTTGCACGCACTGTTGTTTTTCTAATACTTTTTTCTCACGAGTAGCGAAAAATTATTTTTAAGTATTTTTTTTTTTTTTTTTGTCACTTTGCTCTCAACGTTGGTATGCTTTTGTCGTTACCGTTTTCTTAAGTATATTACCAATAATCTATTAAACGTTTGTCTAGAATATTTTGGTTTTTATATCAAGCACGCGGCCAGAGTCCCATACGCAGCGATTCTTATCTCTGAGACATGCTGTTTAAGAACCAAAAAGCTCTCTCTCACAGACTGTGTTTTGGGATTTTGTGATATTTGAAATGTTATTTTATTGTCTACTTGTTTTGATTGTGGTACTTTGTGGTGTCTTAAAGAGCTTAACACATCAATTGACGGTGACACCTTGAGGTGACAAAGGTCTGCAATATTTTTTTTCAATACGTCAAACAATTTTAAATATTTTAAAAAACAAATTTATTGCTTCTCAAATGTTTGCACTAACAATTAGTTGTATTGGTGTTATAGGAAATAATGTTGTTTTGAGAGGATGGAATTTTTCTGGCCATCAAACCATGTTTTCTATATGTTGTGGGCTGAGTTCGAATTCGTAGTCCGTTTGACCTTATCACGTCTGTGTGAAAAATTTATGGTGGTTGATGGTTTAGTATGAATTTTCTCAGATCCTGATAGAGCTTAACCGACTCAGGCATCAAAATAAGCGACCCCGAAAACCCCTGGGATGTTTTTTGTGGAGCTGTTTTTTTTTTGTCGAGGTAAGAATTTATTTTATATGAAGTATTTGAGAACTTAAGATCATTCATTCATTTCAGAAACCCTTTGATGTCTGTCAACCATAACTATATTGAATCAGTAACTGTTTAAAATATTAAGTAAACATTTTTTTAGCAACGCTTTTTAAGATATAAGTTACAAAGCGATACCCTAATTAGGCCATGAAGTCCAACAAAAGTTTTAACCTAATCATTCAAGTTTTAAGTACAAATTTTATTTGAAAAACAGACTATAAATAAAATTATTACGTTATAATAAAATGTTTATTAATTTTTTTATAACTTACCTTAAGCCTTATCTCGCGCATCTAAGCCGCTTGGCTATTAACCTTTATCAGCTTTTGACGTATACATTCAATGAGTTGGAAATAAAAATATCAAACAGTTCCATGCTAATCTAAGAATTCGCTTTAATTTCTTATTGCAATGATGTCGTCTGTTCATGAAGATAAAGAATAAATATTCCGTTAAATTCAAACTTGTTGATATGGGTCAAAAGTGGTGTTCTATTAATAAACTCTTTAATAATCTTACAAAAATCCTGCGAACGCCAAACTTTCAGTTAAAATATTCGTATTTTGTAGCAACAACAAAAACAAAACAAGCAACAAGAATGCAACAAACATCATATCATTCAATTCACAAATCACGTCTTTAGCAAATAAACACTCTAGTCTACGTATACTTAATTCCTCTGAGCTTACCATAAATATTGCTATATTCTGGAACAACACATATTTATGGCACATGATAAATTTTGCTATTTTGTAAATACATGAAATAATTATAAACTAACATTGCTGCCAACAGATGCAAGATAAACAAAAGTAAGACATTCAGAATAACAACGTATGAGTGTGAAAATATTTGAACAGCTAGCTTGAACAGTGGTTATCTAATGGTTATATGCATGTTTTTTGTCTGTTAAAGGGGGGCGGCGATTGACGTCATTGGCAAATCACACACATTGACTTTAGACATTGACGAGTGCAAAACAATTGATTAACTTATAAAATTTGTAATTAATTGCTATCAATTATGAAAATTAATAATTGACCAATCGAACCAATAATATAAACTTCTTGTTTTTCTAGGAATACTTCTTGTATTTCTAAGTATTTCTTTCTATCTATTCAAGATTTACTGTTTGGAGCTATTATCTATTTTAGCTAAATTTCTATTTCTTTTTGTGGTTATTTTTGCCGATTTTAGTCTGAAAAAAACCTCATCATAGATAAACCTTTTTGATTCTAAGAAAATATACAGGTTATTGCTTCCGTTCACTGTTTTACCGAATGTGATGATACTACAATCGGGAACTGATATTTGTTTCAAATGTACTTAAATTGGTGCAAGTGATGGTTTTTCTTTCTCTGAAAAATTTAATATTTTTATATTTCATGAAGTTTGATCATTATTTTTGCAACATTTTGGTTGATGTAAGCATCTCGCTTGAAAAATCCTTTTTAAAATTCTTGCCAAATTCTTTTAAGTATTGTAAAATAAACACTTTGAAAAATATTCCTTTTTAATGCAGTTCTCTAGACTAGGAGTAAAAATTTTTTATGGTTTTCAAAAGTCGATCATGAATCACAGAGACTATTGATGAGTCGGAGTGGCGTCCGACGAAACCACGGTCCAGTCTGTCGGTTGTTCTGCAAAGAACATTGTTGTAATAGCAACCTGTTGCTTCATGAATTATTTGGCATCAAGCTCTAAATATAATTTTTAAAAAATATGTTTTTAAGAATTATAAACTAAAAATAAACAATCGAAATGCCACAATTTTATAACTCACATCAGAATATTTTTACAATCTTAAGACAAAAATATTTAAATATTTAAAAAAAAATTTTAAGCTTTGAATGCGTTTTTCTCGAAAGTACTTTTTCTAATACATCTGACGTGCTTTCTCAAGTTCTAATGAACCAATTAACTTGAAATTTGGTATCGACCTTCTATATAAATCCCTTTATGGTTGGAACTTTAATTATGTAAATATTTTGTTTTATACTATTTTTAAAAAATTCAAAACTTTTTTCAAAAAAAGTGCAAAAAAATCACTGTTATTTTCAAACAGTCGCCTTTTTATAAAAAAAAGGTTTTTTTAATTTCCATATTTCAGCCCATAGCGATAATTGTTCTAATTAAGAATCTTTTTTCCTTTTCCTTCTCAGATCCACAGAAAAACATCACCAGGTTGGAATTATGTCAACAAGGATGCACTCTTATTTTTCACACCCTCACTTTCCTAGCCTGTAATTTTTTCAATTACAATCATGTTTTTTAAAAGTTTTGTTTTTTGTATTGTTAAAATATTAATTAATATTTCATAAAAAAAATATTCTAAGTTTTTTTTATCGAATTTAAAAAAAAAATTCCCAACATTTGTACCCCTAGACTGGAATATTGCATTAAAGCGAAATACAGCTGTTTTTAGGCAATTCGCAGTATCTTAAGATAGTCAAAAGCTGTTTTTAATTATTTGAAAATAAATATTATTAAGTTATATCTCTTTCTTTGCTGAAAATTTATTCGGAAAGGTTAAGTTAATCAGTTTGAAAATTTGAAAATAACTTTAATAGCAAGAAATAATTACATTAGACCAATATTAGGTGCAGATATACTAGAATTTTTAAACTATACGAAATTTATTCAGCTTTCGTAAAATTATTTTGTTTTAAGTTTTTGGCTCAACCATACAAATTTCAAATATTATATTTAAGTTTTCAAAAAAAATTCCTTCAAATTCAATTATTTCCCAGCGTAAACTGAAATGAGTCTGATATGTAGGTTCAGTGAAATAACGCCCAATGAAATAACGCACAAAATAAAAAATGAAATAACGCCCAAAATAAAAAATGAAATAAAGCCCAAAATAGATGAAATAACGCCCAAATCAAAAATTAAATAACGCCCAAAATATTTTCAAAGCAAATCATTTAAAATATTTTGGGCCTTATTTCATAATGAATAACGCCCAAAGTTTGTATGAAAAATATTTGGGCGTTATTTCATTTTTGATTTTGGGCGTTATTTCATAATGAAATAAAACTGAAAATAAACAAGTAAAGAAAGTCTAAAGTCGGTCTAGGCCGACTATGAAATACCCTAAACCCACTTTTCAAAAAAAAAAAAAAAAAATTTATTGTAAATGGGCGTGTCCGTGGGCGGATGAAGTCCATTTTTCCAAACCATCTTTGTCTTGTCATAAAAAACATACGTGCCAAATTTTAGCTCTGTAGGTTAAACACATGCTTATTTATTGCGTTATCAATTTTTGGGTTGTATGGGAGGTAGGCGTGTCCGTTATCGGATGACGTCCATTTTCCGAAGACATATTTGTGTTAGTATGAAACACATACATATAAAATTTTATTGTTGTAGGGTAATTATGAGCTGAGCTATGCAGTTTTCAATTTTCGCGTTGTATGGGAAGTAGGCGTGTCCGTGGGCGGACGATGTCCATTTTTCAAAACCATCTTTTTTTTGTCATAAAAAACATACGTGCCAAATTTTAGCTCTGTAGGTTAAACAGAGGCTTATTTATTGCGTTTTCAATTTTTGGGTTGTATTGGAGGTGGGCGTGTCCGTGAGCGGATGACGTCCATTTTTCAAAGACATCTTTGTGTTGGTATAAAACACACACATACCAAATTTTGTTGTTGTAGACTTATTATGAGCTGAGTTATGCAGTTTTAAATTTTTGCGTTGTATGGGAGGTAGGCGTGTCCGTGGGTGGATTCCAAAAATATTCAATAGTGCAGATCCTTGGGTACATGTGACCATGTGTACCAAGTTTCATCCAATTATCACAACTCCTTCTTCTTATCCTGTGTATACGGACAACACACAGACGGACAGACGGACGGACGGGCGGACGGACGGACGGACAGACGGACGGACGGACGGACATGGATAGCTCGACTCACGTGGTGACGCTAATCAAAAATATATATACTTTTCTATACCGGACTCGCTTCGTTCTATGCGTTACAAACGTTTGCACAAAGTTAATATACATAAAAATGAAATAACGCCCAAATAAAATGAAACAAAGCCCAAAATTTTGGCTCTTATTTCATTATGAAATAACGTCCAAATTTGTATGGAAATTTTTTCATTTTTTATTTGGGCGTTATTTCACTGAACCTGATATGTATTCCTAAAAAAAAATATCAAATAATTATTATAAAATATAGATTCTTTTTATTCTCTTATTCTGAATGTTAATCATTTCGAGATTTTTTTACTGATCTTAATCGGTGCCATAGTAGAGTGCTTTGTAAGAAAAGTCATCAGTTTGATTGGCTTCCACAACAATTGAAATGGAACGTTGTCCAATTCCACCAGCCACAATATAGGCATTACCATCCTCGCTATCCTGATTGCATGTCAAGCCAACAAATGTGATAACGCTGCCGGTACCATATTCGGGATAAGTCAATTGAATGGTAACATCCTTTTTAGCAGGATAGGAAAACTGTTCAGATTCTTGACCAACAAGACGATCTCCTGCAAATAATAATAATGAAAACTTATTATTTCAAAGCCTAGAAAAAAAACTTAAAGCTTACAATAAGTATTAAAAAAACAAATTTATAAAAATGTGAATATGAGCTCTATTGAGTTATAGCACATTATCTAGCAATTGCTAGAGATCTTTACTTGATTCATTTTTTGTTTTTTGTGTACTTATGCCAATTCAATACCTGAAACACGTGCTCCCAAAGAGTACTGCACCGATTGATTTCTCAGCCTACTTGGTTCCTTGGTCATGCGCATCAATTTCACTCCTGGATTGTTCTTGATAAATTCATGAATATCCTTAACGACAGTGATATCCTTTAAATCAGTCGATGAGTTGTCAAGAGCCTTAGCATCAATCATGTTAACAGCCATAGTAGCTATCAAGCAAACAGCGGCGAAACCCAAACGAAAGTTCATCTTTTAAAATGTTTTCAATTCGAAGTCAAAGTATGACAATTTAAGTGGAATTATTAACTGAAACTAAGAACTTCATATGCCAAGAGCTTTATTTATATCGATTGTGAAAGTGAATTCTATACTCGATGAGTCAACCGTTAATCATTGTTGTGCTTCTTCTCAAAGGGTTTTGCTATTGATAACTGATAACTCTTTTTTAGACTGTTGAACTGATAAGACCATCCAAACAGGTGTCTATGAGTACACTCATAGAAAATGATTTGGCAATTTTGTTAAGGAAGATATGATAAAGAATTTATTTATATGAATAATCATGTTACTCAAATAACATGTTATTTAAAAAAAAATATGTTTGTGAAAATTTATTTCACGTAGAAATGAAATGAATATCCGAAAAGTAAAGTTAGTGGTTAATTAGTGGTTAAAAAATGTACTATAAGAGAGTCTTTTGACTTAAATCTTAATGCCATATTCGTGATATAATCATATCATATCTATCAAATCTATCATACCATAAAAATTATACCTAACCATCATTCCAAACCGTTATACAAATTATGCTTGAGAATAATGAAAAATTAAAAATTTTATGGCTGAAAGAACTATTGACCCTTTTTTCTTTGAAAATTAGAATGGTGGAAATTCTTTTACGCTGAGTTAAGGAGGTATGGTTGCAACATGAGTTACTTCTCACACTTCTAAGCTAACTATGAAGCTATTGTGAGATCGTTTTGTTAAAAATTAATTTCATAGAATGCTGATAGCATTAAGGTAAGAACTAAAAAAACACATTCGAAATGAAATATGACTTTTAGAACCTGAAGCCTATTTGAAAAATGCACATAATGCAGGAAAAAATAATAACGCCATACATAGGAACGACAAAGAGATCACTCAGAACGAGAGTTCTTGAGCATCAAGCAGACATCAGGCACAAACGTACGTCGACAGCGCTAGCAGAACACATGATCGAGAATGGACATACACCTGACCTGAACGGAGTGAAAATACTGGACATCGAACAGAAGACAAGCAAACGTTTCACTCTAGAGAGCCTACGAATACAACAAAAGATAACGACGACGATGAACTCACGAGAAGACAAAGACAATAGGGGTATGCACACCGAACTCGTTAGTTTGTTAGTTGTTACTTGTTATTTTTTTACATGCACTTTGTTTTTGTTAAATTATCGAACTATCGAACTACCGAGCATGGTGAAATAATTGAAAGGTGTTCTCATCCCATGACATTTTTCAATATTTTTTTTGACATGCTGCCTTATTTTGACAATTATAAGGGTTTCAGATACATGTTTTTTAAGGGTGTTGTTTTGAGTCCGTTAAGTACTCAAAAAAAGTACTTTTTTTATTTTTGGTATGTAAAACACACAAGTCGTGTTTTTATATGAAAAAACTTGATTCTAGCAAAAGTTATCACAAAAAAAAGTAACCTAACATAGAATTTTTATAAATATGAAAACTTTTAGCAAGATTTCTCGAAACATGATTATGACTTGGATTATTATTTTAGATTATTATTATTCTGTCTAATCGTGAAACATTTTTCCCGGGAGTTGTAAATGGGAGTATCCTGTTTTAAGATAACAGATAACATATCTCATTTTTTATTTAACACTCATGAATATAGGCGGTTGATGAACAAAATTGCATTAACAATTTCCGAAAAGTATTTTAACTTTATATTTAAAACGGGAACTCCCATTTACAACTCCCGCGAGAAAATGTTTCATGATTGGGCTGATTATATTAGATTATAATTGCATTTGACTACATATATAATGAATATTCATGTATATTAGTATCGCCTGGGTCCATGGTATAATAATTTACAAGGTAGCATTGACAAGTGTTGATTTTCTCATCTACAAGTAATTGAGTTCCTTTCAAAAACAGCTGATCGTTGTTATATGCGTTGGCCACATTCGGCCGTGTCAACCGTTGTGATAGCGACACATCTTGGAGCGAAGCTATCGCTACGGAAGTGTCAGAAAAGTTGTCAAGTGGAAACTTAACCGAAAATGGAAACTTACCCACAAATAAAAAATTTTCTATTTTAAATTTATTTTTATGCGCAACTTCTTGAGAAGACGTCAAATATTGGGATAACCTTTTAATTTATTGAATCATGATTGTTTCCTACTGAAACGTTAATACTACCTTGAAAATTATTATACCATTTTAATTATTAAAAATAGTCGGTGCTCTCCTTCTCCGCGCTCCGAAAAAAACAATAATCAAAATCAGTTGAGAAACACAGGAGAAAATGGTTCTTAACTGTTTTCCCCACGCCTATTTATATAAAGATTAGACAATTAATTTTGAGTTTTACAAGAAGATGCTCTAGAGTACTTGTATGTTATGTAATAAGTAAACTCAATTTAGAAGATTGTCAAGAAAGCTCTGATTTGTGGGCTTATGTTGTCAAGTGTCAAGCGGTTCTCTTCTAAAACCGAATGCAATCTTCATAGAAAAGATCAAACTTCTAGAAAATATCTAAAAGTTGATAGTATATAAAAGCTAAAATTTACTTATTTCAAAAATAAGTATCTTAAATCTCATTGTTACATGTATAATAGTAACATATTCAAGTAGCATCACAAAAAAGTACTAGTATCAGGAAATTACAAAAATATGCAACCCTACTCCGATTTCAAAAGAAATTGTCAAAATAAGGCAGCATATTTTTTTCTGATATTGGGGATGAGAACACCTTATATTCATTTCACCATGCTACCGAGTAACAACTGAACAACCCTGATAAAGTTTTCGTTAGTTCGGCAAAGCAAAATCAGCTGTTATTTAATAAGAACTACCAGGCTAACGAGATAAAACATAAGGGTGTGTTCACAGTCAACAAATTTAACGAAGTAACAACTAACCAAATAACAAACTAACGAGTTCAGTGTGAATACCCCTAATATAAGCACGAGCTACGCTATCGTTTTACATCAGTAAAACAGTGTTGACAAGTGGTGTAACCAAATATTAGTTTTTAGACCAATTTATATTTTTTTATAATAAAATCATTATTTTGAATGTTTAATGTTTAAACAATTTTTTTTCAAGTTTAATGTTTTGAGTTTAAAATTCTACTTTCACGATGTAAGTTATTGTTTTTAGTATTGTTTTGTTCTAATTTACTTATATGTTTATTTTTCATTGTTCATATTTTTAAATTAATTTTTAAATTTATTTTTGACTAAGTGTTGCATTGTTGTTTTTCTCGTTTTTAATAAAAAAGATCCCCTGAAGATGTTGACAAACAATCAACGAAACGTTGGGAAAAATATGAATTGAATTTTTGATTTAATTGCATAAAAAAATTATTGATCAGAAAAGCCTATTCAAAGAATTGAAATCAAGAAAGCATATGACTTAAACTGATCTACAAAAATAACACAATAAGCCAAATTATATAATTAAAATTAAATAAATATGTATTAATAATTAAGAATAAAACTCTCGTAATACTTTTTTTAGTTTTACAACCGTCAGTCTTTCATGGGCCACTCTGTACAGCCTTTGTTAGATGACGGTAAGCCTTACAAGTAAAAATGAACAATAGGCCGGGCAGATAATTAGATTCCTCCGCTTGGGGTCTCCATGTAAGAGGAGCTCTTAAGAACGATTGCTGCATACTTTCGTTTTAAATAAAAGACAACTTATTGGAGAAGTTTTGATTTTTCTGATACTCCATTTTGGATAAAACTGAAACTCCACATAAAATGATTAAAAAATAAATATTTTTTCGATTTTTATCTTATCGACCTCCAAACACCGTTTTCTTTCCTCTCTTTTAAAAATAAATTTTGCCCAAAGCCATTCCAAAAGACAATTTTTGTATTATTGGTTTGGGATTTTTATAAATTTTATTTTTTTTGATAAGGAATGCTATACAATAACATACCAAACAAAACTTTATATAAGAAATTACAGTATTTAAACATTTTTTATCAATATTATTCGGTTTCACTCGGTAAAAATTTGTTTTTCGCACGGTAGAAGTGAAATTTTAACCCAAAAATGTTTCATATAATAGCAAGAGTTCATTTAAGAATTTTTAATGCAATTTCGAAAAGTTTAAAGTTATTGTAACATCAAATAATCATACTTAAAAACCCTTACCCCAAAAATTTCAAATATAAAAATGGCAATTTTCGGTGAATTGGTGTAACAAAAGAAAAGAACATTGAAGATACACATGCTTTTTACCGCCAAATTTTTACCAAAAATTATGAACTCAAACCATTGTGGAATAGTTCATTAGGTCTGTTAGTTCGGACTCAAACCATTGTTGGTTAAGTTTTTTCTCTCGTTCATTTTGATCTGACTGTGAACAAATCAACCGTTCAATTTAACTAGTTCATTCGTGAACTATCCAAGTTTATTGTTGAGTTTTGAGAATTTTTTCGTTTTACAAGTACTGCGTTGCATCGGTTTTACTTCCCGTTTAATTCGACGAATTGCTTTATACGCGGCTAAAGCAGTTTCACTTCAAACACGAATCTTCTTGAGAATCAAACCGCTTTATTGAATTTGCTCGATTTGTAAAAAAAAAAAACAGAAATAATTGTTAGGCTCATGTCAGGGTGATAGCTACAAGCTTGTGTTTTTCTATCAAAAAACTAAAAACGTGTCAGAGTCAAAGCTATGCTATAAGCTATACGAAAATACTATGAAAGCTTCAAGCGTTCAATAGATGTTTGAAATGATTTGTATGAAATTCGAAGTATAAAACTAATTGATTCAGAATTTGTAGTAATAAAAAAACGCTTTCACTCTGACATAGAAGAGCATTGCTTATAGCATCTACTAGCAAAGCTTTAAGTATCGCTTCGCTTGTAACGCTCACTCTGACATCAGCCTTAAGAGTTCCTCTAATTTTTGAACCCCCAACGGCTGACTTTTTTCCATACAATTTTATGCGGTCTATTGCTTATTTTAACTCTCTGTATTAACTGATGATACACGTTATGGTTTTCTGTTTGTTTTTTTAAACATGTTAAGCATGATTTGCTGTAACATTTTGCGTTCGGTGTACTTGGTGTGATAAGCGAAAAGTCATCACATCAACTCATTGTAATTGCCAATAAAGACGACAGCAAATTCGACAGAAGCTTGATTGCTTTGATTTGGCTTTAATAAATCCATTTAATTTGAACTATTTTCTACTAGAATAAAAAAGAAAAACAACAAATTATTTTTAACACACCGATTAGGCTTATCACACTTATCATCGCAAAAACATCATAAAATTAAAAAAGTATTTTTTGTATGATTCGACAAGAAGTAAAATAAAAAAGAACCGTCAACATTTCATTTTAATACTGTCAAGAGTTTTATTAAACATTGATAAGTTTCGCTTATGAGGCTATACAGTACCTGCTCAATGAATTATGACCGCTTTTGGTTTTTTTTGTTTTGTTTAACATTCGAGTGGCACGTTAAGTTTTTCCAATGATCATGTTACCAACCCAGACTGTAATTTGGGGAAACCCGATATTTGTTTTTTTATAAAATGGTTAAGATTGAGCTAGACGAAAATATATGATTATAAACACTCAATTTAATATATGATCTAAAAACAAAAATTAAATATTTACAAGGTCAAAAATTTCTTATAAGTATTCGTCACTGCTGAAAGAACTCATTTAACCCACTTAATCGCAAGAGAAGGTCTGGCGAACAGTGAGAGTTTTGGAAACGTTTTCGGGTAGAAATTTTTTTTAAATATTTTTGTTTTTTTTTTTTTTTGTTTAATTAGTGCCCAGCAAATATTTTCAGTCTTGTATGACTCTTTTAAGGAAGAATTTAAATTTTTGAGCGAAAAAAAAAGAAATTTTTAAAATTAAACGATAAATTTTGGAGGAAACGGTTGAAGTGTTGTACCATCCAAATTCTTTTTTTACAAAAAAGAGTGAATAATTTTTCACATCGAAATAAATTTATAATTTAAAATAATATACGAGATAGAATGAAATTTCGGTAACAACTCCAGTTCATCGAGGTTGAATGAAATTTGCATATGTAACGATCTTGAAAACTTTACATATATATCAAAATTATATTGAAGTAGAATAATAATCTGATATCGCAATAGAATCCTTAATAACGGAAATTTCAATATTGATAGCGATATAAGATTGAATAGAATTTCACACAAAATATAGCTAGTTTATTAAAGCGAGAGAATTTATTGAGATCTAAAGAACTTTGCTATCACTAAATTGATGTTTTAAAAATTAAATTCGTTACAAAAAACTCACCAAAAGGCGTCGGATTTGTGCAACGATTACTAGAACATGTCATTCGTTTTAATCGATAATATTCGATTTTGATCTCGTTACTTTATCGAAATATAACTCTGTAAAAAAAATATTGTGGTTTTGAACAACGGAGGGTAATTTCCGAATCAGGATTATGAGATACTTGAGGTTAACGCAACCTTGACCATTACCTAGAGGAGATGTTGCTATATCGTTTATTTTTTGGGATTAAATATAGACTACACAAATTTTTTGTAATTTTTAAAATCTTTTTCACAAAAGCTTTTTCACAAACGATTTCGCGGATTTTTAATTTTTAAAATTCCTATTTCGAATCAAATGTGGCGGACAATTATCTTAAAGCATAGCTTTTGAATCTATTAATCAACCATCCATTGAACTTTCACATCTTTCGAACATTTAAAATTTCTTTTGTTAGTAGTTTGAGAACAACCACCAGTAATGTGCGAGTATTTCTTTCATTGATTTCAATTTTACAGACGTTACTGTAAAAGAAAATTATGCTTTGATTACTCATTTACAATCTTTGAGTGGCTACTTCCTTCCTTAATTAAGTTTTATATTGGTTGCTCTTTTAAATTGTTTTGTTTGCTGTTGATATCAGTTTCAGTTAAAGCTTCAATCATAAACAACGATTTCAGAATATTCTATATTAGGACTAACTACCAATATTTTTATGTGATTCATTACAAATTTATTAGAATTTAATAATGATAAAAAGAAAATCCGTTCCTTAAACTGAGTAGACTAGTTCATAAACTAGTATATTTTTATATACACAAATAACTCTACTTAGCGTCTTAAATAAATATTAAAAATTTCGATTTGATTTTTTTACATCAGACTTTTTAAGTTTATTTCATTTTTATTATATTGCTTTATAGAGAATTTTATAATGATGTTATTGGTACCATTAACACCATTTAACAACATTTAGTCACTAACAATTATAAGTATTTTTAAAAAAGAAAAGTCTTTTCAACCTTTGATATTACATTTAAAAATTTGTTTATATTATTTTGCTATAAAAACGATTTGTATTCAAATCGTATACATAGTTAGTAGAATCTAAATCGGTTAAAGAAACCTTATGGAAAACATTGTGAGAATACATTGTTATTTAAAAACAAAAAATCAAAATAAAATATGCAATATTCTTTGCTATATATGATTTATCACATAATTTATATACTCTACAAACTATTTGAATTAAATAAGACTTCATTAAAATAAGGTTTTTCTTTAGAGATAGTTCAACGAATTTAAAAATTCATATTGGCAATGAGAGTGCTCAATTATAAAATCATTATTTTGCAAAAAAAAACTGGTTGTTTTAATATTAAAAACTAAAATAAATGCTTCAACTTGTTGAAAATTATTTAAACAATTTGTTAGCGTAAATTATTTTTAAAAACATGGAATTTTTTCAATTTTATCCATTTAATAAAAACGTACTGATTACGTTTTAACTTAACACTCTATTCCACTATATGAAACCCTTTTTATTGGTTTAGTTCTAACCAGTTTCAATTCCAGTTTTAAATCTAATTCGGCGTAATTTCCTTAAACTTCCATTGCTGGTAGCCATCATTAACATCACAATGCGAGAGGAATAACTGCTGCGTTGTCGGATGCAGCGCCATGCATTTTTTGTGTACACGATGCAGCAAATGCTTAGTCGAACTATTATATTGCCAGGGTCCGTCAACTGTGCCCAAGCGACATACAGCCAATTTAATGCCTTGACGATCGGCTTCAATGCAACGCTCACCTACACCTAACTGGCCGGCAGCATTTAGACGCACCAATTGATTGTTTCCCACACCATGGCAATGAGAAAGTCCCATGATGGCGGGCGGTTGTAGGCCCATCGAATCAAGGCAATTTTCTGAAGCAACTGAACGCAATTCACCCCAGAACAAGTTGGCTGGCAGTGCAGGGAATTTGTCATAAACATCATAGGCTACATTATCCATAAACCATTGGAATGATTTGCAATTCATGCGTTTCTTAAGTTCAAGTTGTTCGCTAATATCACCCATGTCGTAGAAACGTGCCAGAGGTTCACGTGTGTAGAAGTATTCTTTGTGTGTCTCATCAAACCAAGTCTCAATGACTCGCTTATAATTGATAGTTATTAAGGGTCCTTTCTTTGTTTGTGCCAATTTGCCGAAATTGTAAGGCATAAAACCACGATAGACATGACCAACATGAGAACAAGGCACCCATTCAATGCTGCCACCACACTGCCATATTTTAAAACTTAACTCAAAGTTCTCACCACCCCAAACCAGCAGACCAGGATCATAGGCACCCAACTCCAAAAAGTATTCACGATTGATGGCAAACAGACCACCGGCATGAGTTGGACTGCGATAGGGTTCTGAGTTGTGAGCGCGTCGCTTCTGTTCACGTTTTGGCACTTCATTTTCTTTATACAACATGCCCCACTCAAAGATGCCACGATAATGATTTTCAGTGCCATAAACAGGACGATATTCAAAGTTCTTGTGATCGATGCCATCAATGATGGGTACCGTCATGACTGTGCGATCGCGATAAATGGGCGCTAACAGTGGTGGTAGCCAATTGGTATTGACCTCACAATGAGCATCCAAAAAGACGATAATTTCACCTAACAAGGTTAACAGCAAATTAATTTGTAATAATTATTGCTTAATGCTCATGCTTACCACTTGCTTCCTGAGCACCACGTGAACGAGTGCGTATGAGTCCTTCACGCTCGGGATTGCGTACAAGTTTTACCAAACCATTGAACTGCTCCAAATAGTCTTCGAGTTTTTTCTTTAAGTCCGATTTGTCCGAAAAATCATCCACTAATAGAATTTCATGCAAAATATGCTTTGGAGAACGATCAATAACAGAATGTACTGTACGCATCAGCACCGAGAAACCCTCATTGTGAAAAACAATAATGACGGAGGTCTTGGGTAAATCATACGGATAGTCCCAGTGCTTACATTCCTCAAGACGTGTATCGCGCACTGAACGATGCATGGAAATTTCATCCGAGCAGGCTATATTCATGCCATACTCCATTTCTGACTCATCGGCAAGATTCTTTTTGTCGGCTGGCAGAACGTAACCATCACCATTTTCTCCAGGTCCAGAACGGCGTGTTACATTACGAGGCTCAAAATTGCCAAGACCTGACGTGGAATATGAATTAAAAAAATATTATATTTTAGTACAAAATTTTTTTAAGTTAAAACATTGTTTATATAAGTTTGCAATAGAGAGAAGAAATAATAGTTATTTTAAAAATTTACAAAAAAAAATAATTATTACAATTTTGTGTGCTTTAAAAATAAATTAAGACTTTCTTAAATGCATTTTTAACTTTGTGTTCGATAAAAGATCAAGTGTTGCAGTTCATCATTTTTGTACTAATTACGCCATATGTGGAAAGTTATAAAATTTTAAGATTCAGAATTATTTGGCAGATGCCACTGCCTAATCTTGATAATATTACTTGGAATAATTGTGTCTAAGCGTTTGTATTCTCTTTTTCAGCTAGCGTTTCCTCTTTTCTAGGGTATCTCTCGGACTTGAAATTCATTTGGATTTTTGGAGCAGAAAAGAAGGTTTTTTTGAAGTGAAACTTCTCTGGCGGCGAGTGAAATTTCAAGGTCTCTTATTCGTGACGCTAGGCTAACGTTTTCAATTCATAAGAAAATTTTCAAAAAATTATTGACGCAAGCGACGATTGAACCCAGAACTTCGTTACTAAGTATTATATAAGAATTGGATACGCTACCATTGATCCGCATAGACACTTAATTTATAAGCAAACATAATATAATTAATATTGACCGAGTTGAACGGGTGAACCAAATATAATTAATATTGATCTAGTATATCACAGACACAAACCATGTCACAAGAACGCGTTTTGGTTCGTAACATTTCATTTTAATCTTAAGAGTATGCAGGGAAATTTTATTTCTTTAAGCTTGGAATGCTGTACATTACATTACATAATATAACAACTGTGTAGAGAAAAAGCAACAGAGTGACATATATATCTTTCATTAACAACTGTTATAAATGCTTTAATAACAGTAATAAACTTATAATTTTATTGCAACACTTACTGCATATTTTTCTTTGTTGAATATCAAATCCTAGCGGAAAAAATTCGACTGCCTGTTCGCTGCATTCTGAACTTAAAGCTTAATTTGAAAGAACATATCATAACGTTGGTTGTTATCAATAACCTTGCAGATAATTGAAAAAATGCAAAACAGTTAATACAATACGAGTACTAGAAAATGCAATCTAGCATTCAAAAAGTGACAAAGTTGAGAAAACATTCGATATCAACCGATCGCGATGTAAACAGGGATCGAAAATAACTATTATTTTACAATTTTCAAATGAAAGAGACATATTGAAAAAATTGCCGAAGGACTTTTTCAAATATACCATTTTGTTACAAATGTCCTAAGCCTCACGAATATTAAGTGCTTTTTAAATTTTCGACTACTTTTTTAAAAGTCAAAAGTTAACTGTTATTTTTTGCCTTGGGTTTTTTCGATGAAAAATAGACGTTACTTTTGACTCTTATTTTATCGGTCAAAAATAACAGTTATTTTGTGATTTTTATTTTTTCGGTCAAAAATATCAGGCAATTTGTGTTATTTTTAAGACCGCTTGACAGATTGAACTATTGACACCATGAGAAAATGTCTCACCGATGGGATGAAAATAATGGTATCAATAGTTTTTTAGTCGGTAAAGTGACCTTTGAAAAAATACAAATTGCCTGATATTTTTGACCGAAAAAATAAACGGCAGAAAATAACCATTATTTTTGACCGATAAAATAAAAGTCAAAAGTAACTGTTATTTTTGCCTGAAAAATATAAGGCACCAAATAAAAAGATAACAAAATGTTATGAAAATGTTAAAAGATAACAGTGCATATGTGACTTTTTCGATAAAAACCATAACCGGTATGGTCCCTGGATGCATTGAAATATTGAATAAACAGAATATTATATTATTTCGTATTGATTGAATTTCTTTTCAGATACTTTTTCTCTCTATTTTACACTAAAATCGGTCCCGCCTCCAAGATTTTATTCCAGGTGACGCAGAAAATTCTTCAGGTAGACAATTAATTTTTATCAAGCCATCACCTTTATGCAGAGAAGCTTAGAACTAAGCGTCTAAAGTATCCAAACAAATTAACGAGACACGGTGATTGATGTGTAAACCTTAACTAAATATTTTTTTTTAAGTTGCCGGTTTAAAGAAGAGTCCAGCGACCAATTCGTTGGATCAAATTTTTTGGGCTCAAAATGGCATTTTCAAAAGTGAGTTAAAGTTATGGTTAGGGTAAGCAATTTTAAGCAATATATAAGGCTGAGATAATAGTTAAATTATTACATCTGATTAAAAACTAGAATATATTCAATGCAATATTAATTGTGCACCGTAGAGAAGATTAGCTGTAACTTCGAGAAATTAATACATACATAGCTATATCAATGAAAGTTTGTGTTTTCATGAAATTTTGTATTTAAATGTAATCAATCTCCCATCACATTAGTTCGATTCTAGTATAATGACCTTATTTTTTTATAACAAACAAAAAATATTGAAGCTGTCATCCACAGAACAGAACAAAGAAGTTAACATATTTGCCTTTGACAGGTGGTTTATGATGCGCTTGAGGCGAACAATTTTTTAACTTCTTTATACCTAGAAGTATAATGCAAACAAATATGAAAAAATAAGAAAAAAGCTATTAACTTTTTGTTGCGTGGCTTAAATGTTTAATACACTCATCGCCACGAAGTTATATTGAACTAGGATATAATGCGTTTGCATTCGATGCTGGACATCCAGTTATCAAATCGATGAAATGTGGATTTTCGAACACAATGTTTGACTCATACAAGTTTTTAGCTCAAAAGTTCAAGGTCGGTTTAAAGTTTGTGTTTTGCGAAAATTTGTATATCTTCGTAGAAACTCATAGTAACGAATTAATGTAAAATAAACAAAAACCCAAAAAATTAAGTTAGCCGGCTAATAGCATGCTTTCTTCTTACTGCACTGTTTTCCTCTACTACGTATACCACTTACCTTCAACTAGCTTTGGCACCTCTTTCGGACGACCTTCCAAGCGACTGTGTTTTGCATGTCCGAATTTAGCACGATACGCTTCCTTAACCTTCTTATTACTGTCACTCCAAGTGGTTAACAAGTACAATAATGGCAATATGACCAAGCAGAAAAGTCCAAGCCTTATGAGCCGACCACTGCGTACATTAGTGATACGCATTCTGGAAAAGTATTAAATGTAATTTTATATATATCACCTTTTTCTTTTTGTATATTTACTTTTTAATACAGCAGCTATATTATTCTGTCGACGTGTCTCAAGATAATCGAACTGCTGCAAAAGACAAGCCTACCTAGCCCCAGAGCCGAATTAGTATTAACAAAATTGCGACCAAAGCAAGCGAATGAGTTGCTACTGCTTCTCGACTTCTTTCCTTCAGATCTGCTTTTAGACACACTTTCTTATTGTGTGCTCTTCTAACTTTTGGTTTAATTTCTGCTTGTATTGAAAACATATACTATTTAATAAAAAAAAAGAGTTTAAAGCAGCATCAGTGATCGACCAAATACTTTTCTAGCCACTTTCCATTCAAGAGCTTCTTACAACAAATCCAGTTTTAGCTCTCCAACATTGCTCCAACAACAAACTGAAAATGTCAGAATGACAGCTGATAACCAATGTTTAAGTGATGCCATCTTTGTAGTAACAAAACAAATCGACGGCGGGTAAAAATAATCTGTGAATTTATTTATACTCATATGATTGAACATTTTTATTAAACATGTTTATGCTACAGTAAAATTTGAATATAACGACTTCGCTTATAACGACTAACCGTTTTTAGCGACCCCCAGTTTGGTTTCATAGCTAAGCTCTAAAAAAACATATCCGTCCGTTTTGTGCATCGTCCGGTTAGTACGACGTCCTTTAAAGGTCATTATATCCGGATTCTACTGAATATATGAGTTATTTTGGCAATACAACTAAAAGTGGATAGCATAATAAGTTTGATCTTGTATTTTTTGAAGACATCAATTTAAGTAAGCAAAAGTTTTGAAAAGGTGAAACCACACTCAAATTTTTTCAGAAGCTTTTGGTATTGTTGTTGTGGAACTAAATAATGACACGATGATTCCAAATTCTGTGTTTTTGTTGGCAACTGGGAAGAGATCAGCTGTACTCAGTTTAATGCAGTGACTTTCAATGGGTTAGTGTTTGTAAATTATGTTTGATAAATATTTGTACGTGTTACATCTAGAACACTGAGATAAAAAAACTTTTTGAATTATTTCAAACAATTTTATCATACTTTTAATGTAACCTTACCATAAATTTTGTAAAAAATTTTAATTGAAAAATTATTGACTTTATTTGAAAAGAGACAGACTAGAACATCATGATTTAGCATAAATCAACAAGAAGCTTATTCAACAAAAACAAAAATAAAAATAAAGAACAAAATCTGGTTGCTTTAATAAATACCATTTTATATTTACATTTTAACAAAAATAACATAACTAAACGAAGAATTTTTTGGGTGTACTCTAAATTTAAATTTTAGTGCTGAAAAATAATTCCCAGTGTTATATAATGATAACCAATTTTTAGTTATAAGCCCCGAAATGGTAGACGTGGTCTCATAAAGATCGCTTTTGAAATAATAGTGGAATTCATGCAATACCGAATATTTTCCGATGCCGTATATCGGAAAATATTCGCTGTTTTTGCCAGAGGTACTTTTTTGTATTTTTTGGTTATTGCCGTATATCAATCAACTGTTCTTTAAGTTATATTGCAAAAGTGGCCACATTGGTTTAATCAGGGCTTAAATTTATGCGCAACAAATAGCAACAGCACCAAAAATTATGCTGTGGCTGTACAGTTAAAGTACAAGCGAGCGGCAGCTACAGTAACAGCATATTCTCAGCTGTCGTAGTCGATGATCGGCTGCTGCTATCTGCTGTCTAAAATACGACAGTCAAAGCAGCAGTTCACGACCGACTGTCGTAGTAGATATTCGGCTGCTGCTGTCTGCTGCGTAAAATTTCACAGTCAAAGCATAGTTCATGAATGAGCTGTCGTAGTCGATATGCAGCTGCTGCTGTCGTAGTCGATAGTTGACTACTGCAGACCTGCTGCATAAAATCTAACAGTCGCGCTATGTATCGAAGTGGTACGAAACTAAGATAAAAATATTGTTTTCTTTTTAAGAATTATACAATATTGAAGCATATTATAAAGTTCTTTAATATTTTCTTGGTGATATTACTATCGCAGAGAGTAATAAGTTATATTACCAGTTTTAGGGAAGAGTAATAACTAATATTACTATAACATAATTCCGTAAAATGTGAGTGCGGAACGCTTGATTTTTTAAAAAATTTCGTCACAGCTTTGCATAATTATTGAATACTGAGGTGCTCACAGTTTCAGATATAACAAATGCTATAAATACGCTTTGTTAATATACGCTTAAACTGTGAAAAGCATTTTTTCATAATTAAGGTGAAGACAAAGAAATGCCAGATATCTTTTATTATTCGACAACTGACAACAGGCAATTTGTTGTTTAAAAGGAATCACAAGTTGCAAGTTGAATAAGAAGTTTTTAATTAGTAATAAATATTGTAAAATATTTGAAAGGTGGCAACAACTCTTTGCCGAAAGTTTTCGCATCAAAATCGTGCGGAAAACTAGAAACTTTGCGTATGTCAAATTCTATACAAATTTTGACAGTTGATATACGACGTTTACGCTTTTTCCGATTTTCGGCATATTTGGCACGTTTTCAGCATTGCAGGAATACCATTAATTTATTTTTTTACACGTTTTTACAAGAACAAACGTCTCGCCAAGATGTTTATAGTAAACATTATTGTTCTTTGAATTGAGAGTAACACCGACTTAAACCAAAAATTTACAATTTTTTCCTACACATTCCAGTCCTTCTTTTCCAACAAGAAACTGCAGGGTATCTATTTTGCACAAGCATCAAAGGACACCAACCTTTTCCGCTCCAACAAAGAAAAAGGTTTGTTTTCCTTTTTCCAAAAAAATCTTGTTGTATTATTAACAACATCAGTGTTGTTGGTTTTGTTTTTAAAAATCTAGTGTATGTAACGTGATTCTCTTAATAGCAACAAGGTAGCGTTCACTGTATTCACATTTACAACAGATGAAAAAGTTCATCGCTTGTCCAAAACTAAGAATTTCTGTCAACATGTCAGTTCGTATCCCAACAAAATAACCCTCACATCATGTATGGTACCGATCTCCATACAAATGCTTACAAATAAAAATTACTAGCACTACACATGTATTACTTCGTACTTAAAAACTTAAAATAGTACAAAAATACATTCCACTGAAACTCTGTTTGCAGCAGCGTTACCAGTTTTGCACTATAAATAGTGCTTTCGGTATTTTTTGAGCTCTTGCGAGATGCTGCGGGAGAAAGTAAAAATCATCGCTTTATGTGAGAAAAATTCTTATGCGAGAAAATTTTTACCACATGTGCGATATTTCCCACGCGAGAGAATAAAAATACCGAAATTACCATAAAATACCTCAAATTACCAAAAAGAGATTTCTACCTGCTGTGGTAGAAGTACGCGTGAATGAAATGTGTACAAAAAAGGTTAACTGAGTGAAAGCGCTTGTTGATGCATTCTTGTTGGTAGTTCGTTTGTGTTTAAACTGTTTTCGATTTACAACAAAAGAACGTAAATAATTTCTAATAGCAAAGTGAAAAATAAAATAATTATGTTTGGAAGAAAAAGATCATTGTCGCATAGTTATTCAAAAACTCTGTAAGCTTAAAGTTTTTTTCATTTTAGGCGCATTTTAATATTATGAATGTGTTAATAGAAAAATTATGATGAGTAGTGTGAGGACTGCTATGAGGCTGCTATGATTTTTGAACTCATTAAAGAATTGAATTATTATAAAAATTATTGTTTTATTAACTGTTGTTAATTAATATGGGAGATAAGGGGGCGATCTTCACATGGCAACGTGTCTGACTGCCTCAACTTGGCGAGGCCAGCATTATCCATGTCGAAATCGTCTCAAGTCGACTCAAATCCCCGTGGGGTGTCTCCTGGAAACGTCAAAGAACTATCTCCCGATTAACTTTGGCGGCGAATCTGAGCGGCGGGCTTCCTTTGGCCATCAAGCAAAGGTTGTGCGTTGGGTTTGAAGCCCACCATGTAATAAACCATTTCAATGAAAAGTTTAAGAATAAATAAAAGAATGATCCCCAAATCTGATGACGACAACCGCAAACGAAAAACTGATAATGATTTACGGATATGCACCTGGAATGTCCGAACCCTAAATTGGGATGGTGCCTCTATCCAACTGATTGATATCTTGGAAAGATATAATTCTGATATCACTGCAATCCAAGAAATGCGATGGAAGGGACAGGGTTGCTTACGGCAAACATCCTGTGATATCTACTACAGCGGCCATGCGGAGAAGCACGAGTTTGGATGCGGATTTGTAGTTGGCAAGAGAATACGGCATCATGTCCTGCGATTCACTCCTGTGAACGAACGACTTGCCATAATCCGCTTCAAGGAAAAATTTTCTAACATAAGCCTAATATGTCCGCACGCTCCGACAGAAGAAAAAGATGACGAGACCAAAGAAAGTTTTTACGAGCGCCTTGAAGACGCATACGAGCGCTGCCCCCGTCATGACATAAAAATCGTGCTTGGTGACTTCAACGCCAAGGTGGGTAAGGAAAACATATTTGGTCCTACAGTCGGAAAGTTCAGCCTCCACGACAACACATCCGATAACGGAATGAGGTTAATTGACTTCGCCGCAGCACGAAACATGGTCGTTAGTAGCACTAGATTCAAGCATCTCAATATTCATAAGGCCACTTGGCTGTCCCCTGATCAAAAAACATGCAACCAAATTGATCACGTGGAAGGCACTCTTCCAGTGTACTAGAAGTACGCACGATCCGTGGTGCTAACATAGACTCGGATCATTATCTTGTCGCAGCCAAGATCCGCACACGTCTGTGCGCAGCTAAGAATGCTCGCAATCCTACACAAAGAAAGCTAGACGTCGATAAGCTGCAGTCAAAACGGACGGCCGAAGCCTTCGCTACTCGACTCTCACTCCTGCTTCAAGAGCACTCCTCCGATCGACGATATATGCGGACAGTGGACTCACATATCCCACTCTATGCGTACGGCTGCCGAAGAGGTGATAGGCTACCACCGCCCTCGCCGAAACCAGTGGCACGACCAGGAGTGTCGCGACGCCACTGCAGAGACGGACATCGCCTACAAAGCCACCCTGCAGTCGGTTGTAACGCGTGCTGTTATGGAGCGATACCGAGAGAAGAGGAGGGAAGAGAGACGCATTTTCAGGCGAAAGAAACGAGAGGCGGAAATGCGTGAGTGCGAGAAAATTGAGATGCATGCCGACAGGAATGAGACTCGAAAATTTTTCGAAAAAATAAGACGCCTGGCCGATGGTTTTAAGACCGGAGCCTCTTCCTGCAAGGATGAGAATGGGAATCTAGTGACAGATATCCAGAGTACACTGATGCTATGGAGGGAACACTTCTCTAGTCTTTTTAATGGCGACGCTGACAACAATCCCGCCAGTGGAGATGATATCCCGGAAACCCCAATAAGTGATGACAGCGTTGAAGTTCCGCTGCCCGACTATAACGAGGTCTTAACAGCTATAGCTCGGCTTAAAAACAACAAAGCCGCAGGAGCCGATGGTCTACCGGCTGAGCTGTTTAAGACCGGTGGCGAAGCTCTGTTTAAATGCATTCACAGACTTCTATGCAGAATATGGTCGGAAGAATGCATTCCAGATGGTTGGAACCTCAGTGTGCTGTGCCCAATCCACAAGAAAGGCGATCCCACCATTTGCGCCAACTACCGTGGGATTAGCCTTCTAAATATCGCATATAAGGTCCTGTCGAGCGTATTGTGTGAAAGATTGAAGCCCATCGTCAACCAACTGATTGGACCTTATCAGTGTGGCTTCAGACCTGGAAAGTCCACCATTGACCAGATCTTCACGCTCCGACAAATCTTGGAAAAGACCCTCGAAAAATAAATCGACACGCACCATCTCTTTGTCGATTTCAAAGCCGCCTTCGACAGTCCAATAAGGAGTCACCTATACTCCATCATGTCTGAATTTGGTATTCCTGCGAAGCTAATACGTCTTTGCAGGATGACACTGAACAACACCAGCAGCGCAGTGAAAATCGGGAAGGACCTCTCTCTTCCATTCGATACCAAGCGAGGTTTCAGACAAGGTGATTCCTTATCGGGCGACTTCTTTAATATAGTCATGGAGAAGATCATCCGAGCTGCTGAGCTGAGACGCAGCGGCACAATTTTCTATAAGAGCGTTATGCTGCTGGCGTATGCTGATGATATTGACATCATTGGCCACAATACGCGCGAAGTCAGTGCAGCATTCTCCAGGCTAGAAAAAGAGTCGAGTCGAATGGGTCTTGCAGTGAACGCAGATAAAACGAAGTATCTCGTGTCAACAAACAAACAGTCCCAGCGTCTTGGAAACCACGTCACTGTTGACAACACCTCCTTTGAGGTAGTGAAGGACTTTGTTTACCTGGGATCTAGCATTAACTCCTCCAACGATATCAGTATTGAGATTAAACGAAGGATAACTCTTGCCAACAGGTGTTACTTTGGGCTCAGTAGGCAATTGAGAAGCAGAGCTCTCTCTCGACGAACAAAACTGACGCTCTATAAGTCAATAATCATGCCCGTCCTACTATACGCATCACAAACCTGGACGTTGAGCAGCTCTGATGAAAGGACTTTGGGAGCGTTCGAGAGAAAAATCCTACGCAAGATCTATGGTCCAATCTGCGTGAATGGCACGTACCGAATACGATGGAACCACGAGTTGTATGAGCTATATGCCGACATCGATATAGTCAAGCGTATTAAAATAGAGCGGCTTCGCTGGCTAGGTCATGACGAGAGAATGAACGACGAAGCTCCAGCGAAAAAAATATTGGATTCGGTACCCAGCGGTGGCCAACGCAGACGAGGAAGACCGCATCTCCGTTGGAAAGACCAGGCATTGGATAACCTGACGACGCTTGGAGTTTCCAACTGGCGCCAGCAAGCGCACGACAAAAGAGGCTGGCGCAAATTCTTAGACCAGGCCAAAACCGACCAACGGTTGTAAGCGCCATCTAAGTAAGTAAGTAATTAATTTTCGTTACATAATTTCATACTTTGCTATAAACACCGCTTAAAGTGATATTTTAAGCAACTTTGAGGTATTTCATTGACTTGCGGTAAATTTGTGGTAATTTGCACGATTTTGTGGTAATTTGATGTATTTCATTGACTTGCGGTAATTTTGTGGTAATTTGCACGATTTTGAGGTAATTTGAGGTATTTTTGACGTGTGGTAATTTGAGAGAATAAAATGCGAGAATAAGGTAATCATAGATGCCAACCAAAATTCACACTCGAAATCACTAAATCACCCAACATAGAGGGGATTTATACAATGAAACAAATCGCATGAGATTTTCTGAAGTTCTCTTTTCAAGTTTCATCTTCAAATTACATGATGAAACTGAGTTGCAGAGACTTTGCTCTGAAAATTCAGCCAATAACGAAAATATGAAAGTATAACGTCAAAAAGTTTCATGAAATCACAGCCCAAGAGACTTTTTCCCCTCATTTTCGTTTCATACTGCGCACCCTCACTTTTGACAGTCTCATGCGACTAGTTTCACTGTATAAATCCCTTAATATATGTAAAAATCACTCGTGTGACACTCACAGCAAAAAAATCACGCACATAGAAAAAAAATCACGCAAAATCACACAAACAGGACAGAAAATCACGCAAAAATCACACACAGAACAGAAAATCACTCAGAAGCAATTCCAATTTGACAGCATAAAAGAGCATTTAATGCCATACATTTTTACAAATAATGAGATAATTTCTGTTATTTGGTAATATTAGCAAAAGCTTATTGTTATCGCTAGAGTTATCGATTTTTTGTTCGGCGAATCATGTTTTTTTGTTGTTTTCTGCCAGAAAACATCTTCAAATCGCGGCGCCCCGGAAATCGTAATCGTGCCAGTGGAAATAATTTAAATTGTCTGAATTTGTTATATAAACTTAATATTTACTTTTTAAAAGTTTAAACTTTATACCTGCGCTAGCAAATTTCAATTGCAGTGTATGGTTTTTGGTGTTTTGGTGTTGGGTTTTTGGTGTTGAGTTTTGGGTGTTTTCGCACTTACTTAAAGTGAGTGATAAAAAAAATCACGCATGAGTGAAAAATCACTCGCTTCATTTCAGAAATCACACATTGTCACGCAGCCCTCAAAAAATCACGAAAAGTGATTTATCACACGAAACTGGCATCTATGAAGGTAATTTTTGAGGTAAATTCATCTGACAACGCTGGTTTGAAGTCTTGTCTAGGTACGGTTGCCACCTCCAATTCCCACAAAAATTACCTTATTCCCACAATAACAAATATTAATTACCACAAAAATTCCCATGGTAAAAATTGAACAAAAAAATCCCACCACAATTAAAAAATACCATATAAAATCCCACAAGCATTTAAAATTACCACGAAAATACCACGCATTTCAAAAATACCTCAAAAAATCCCATATGCATTGAAAATTACCACATTTATTACCACAGACAGTAAACATTTTCAAAATTAATGCATTTAAATTAGAAATTGTGTTTTATAATTAGAAATATTTATTAATATTAAATTAAGTTTCATTAACATTAAAATTGCGTTTAGATATAAATATTTTCATATTTTTTTTTACACAAATCATATTCATGATTTTTATTACAATCAACCATATAAAATTTTTTTGTTTGTGGTAAACGTTTGGCATGAAGAATAGCAGAGACCAAATCCGTCGAAGTTCTATTACTGAGTGAAGTTTTATTTAAATTTAGTGTGAAAAAATGCGTTCAACATTTGCAGAAGAGTGAGGAAGGCATGAAATATATGATATTAGTATTCTCATTCGTGGGAACAGAAATGAATCATCAATTTCTTTTCTTGCACCCAAAATTTCTGACCAAAAATCAAAGAACGATGAGGGCAGGTTTTTTCAAGTTGTTTGATTTTTTTTAACTTTGAGTAGAAAACAAAAGTCGAAGAGCCGGCGACAGCAAGACTTACGTTATAAAACAAATTTAAAACTTTGGTATTTTTTCGAGATAATTGCATTGAAAGTTGAATTAAAAAAACAGCAATTGCTATAGAAATTAAGCTAACACATTTATTACGTCTTAGAGTTTGGCACCTCAAATAAACTTTCATCGTCTTCGCCACCTTTGTCGCTGATATCCCAGCCTGACACCTGTGGAGGAACCTGAAACGTACTCTGCACCATGATAGAATAAGAAAGTAGGCTCATATTAATATGGCTGCTCAAATGTCTACTTTTACTCAAACAATGAGTGTGTCAAATGTCAAACGAAAAGGCTACAACAACAATTAGAACAACTCAAATTCGAACAGCTGATTTTGACATCTAGCTCACTTCATCTCCAATATGCGCCTACCTTGTTATTCTATCATACTCTGCACCATTTTCAGAGTAGTGCCATATAGCGCATCTTCTATACCATGCAGCGCAACCTGCGGTGCTGTATGTGACGTGGTGATAAAAGTGTCCTGATCCAAAACAGCTCCTGCTACTTTCAGTGATGGCGTTGTCTCTGATACGTCTTTTAATCTCAACAGTTCATTTTTCACCAGATCGTCGACGCTATCGTTAGAACCTTGGTCGAAGCTCGCGAAAATGTGGGCAACTTCATATCTTGACGACGTAGACGCACAAATGCACGGAGTTTGCGGCAATTTTCTTTTTCTACCAGTCATGTTTCTTTAATGTTTTTCAGAATGTTCAATGCTGCACTTTTCGCGACTAGTTAACGATACATTAAAATTTTCAACGGTAGCTTGATAATTTCGCTGTTTTTTTACATTTTTACATTATTTGGGCGCGTTTGCATTTTTGAAAATTTGGATGCGTTCAAAAGGATATATTTTTAAATCAGGGGTAAAAATGAATATGTAAATATTTAATCTAAAAAGCGATTGAAAAGGCAAGTTTTCACTAAATAATAATTAAAACCATTAAAAATTCCCAAAAAAATTAATTTAAAAAAAAATACATTAAAATTCCCAAAAAAAATACCACGTGAATAAAAAATACCATACTGAATTCCCAAGGCAATTAAAAATTACCACAAATGGGATTTTTCCACTAAAAGTGGCAACCGTGTGTCTAGGGGATGAAACCGTTCTAATATGACAGCCAACAAAAAATCTCCCAAACATACGACAAAATATGCGATACTTCAGGAGACGCATTCCGATGTCTATTAATTTATATTTAAATACATAAAATGGAATTGCATAAACAACATAGGCATTCATCGTCCTTGCCAAGGACTTCGCGTGTTAATGAAAAAATCATCGAGTATTATACTAAATTCGGGCAGGATAGAGATTTAGAAAAATTCATGCGTTTGTATTCGCCTAGTAGCAGCAAAAGTTGTAGCCACAGCAAAACCAGCAGCCGTAGTAAAAGCGGTAGCCGTAGCAGAAGCCGTGTAACAACAAGCACAACAACAACAACGGCTAGCAGCTGTGGCGATTTTAGTGAGGATGAACAAAACTGTGGAGCAATGCGAAGGCTTTTTTTACTTAATAATCCAGAGTGCGACAGCACCAGTGAATCCAATAAAAGTGTTCCCCACAGCAGTCTGGAGCAGATAAAGAAAGTAAAGAAAATTGAACATATTATACCAATACGATTGGAGGAAGATGAAAATCAGATAATCAAGGAACGGGTATGTATTAGAAAAGCTTTTTTAAACAATTCACCACTTATACAAATATACTAGGCTGAAAGAATTTCATTCGAGGATGCAGACACGCCCGTAAAAGCTAAGCGAACACAAGCAATTCAAACTCAAACTCCAGACTCTGTTACAAAGACGCACAAGCGACTTGAATGGGATTCACTTGGTGATGTTGGTTATTTGAAATCAATGTCGACCAGCAATATCAGTATTCTAGAGCGGTCATTGTTGCGTGAGTTCTTTCAGGATGGTTCAACCACGTCTTCCTCGCACAAAGCTACTGCAAATGCTTCTGAAGGGGATCTCCAAAAGAAATTACGAAAGGAAATTATTCTGGACTATAAGCGTTTAAAAAAGCAAACAAGCACAGAGCATAAGATATACAAAAAACCCTTGGCTTCGAGTACTTTAGTGGAAGCAAAAGCATTGTCAGCAAAAGCAGATAATACACGTTGCAAGTACTTAGACAAAGCAACAACAACAAATTCTTTGCAGCTCCAAGAAAAGTTACGGCGAACATCATTGCAACAATCATCAACCAAGCATACACAGGCCATTCAAGTAGATATGAGCAATACTTCCAATTCCCCAAACACATGTAGCTCCACCACCACCAACAGTTTTGAGTATTGCTGCACAGCAGTCTCAAATCCCGAGGAGAAAGCTGGCTTAATTAGTTCTCAACAGTTTCCACAAGACTTCGTTGCAAGTATTCAGGAATTAATATCAAGCCGCAGAAGACAGTCCAATAAGAGCGACAAACAAGATGTTCAGCAGGAAATTGACAACGATAGTTTGACAAACTTTGAAATTATATCAGATTCTTTAAAGAAAGCTATTAACGAGAATAAAGAGAACACAATCAATACAAGCCAGTTTGATTTAGGTGTTCAGCTGTTGTGTTCACTCATAGATGCCAAAAGTCTTGATAGCAAAGAAAAAAAACAATTAGTGCGCGATATTGTGAAGCGTATAACGCAACTTGGGCCCACTTTGCCAGAAATTAGAAAGAATAGCAGTGAGAAAGCAACATTAAAAAAATCAAAACATGAAGCCTTATCAGATCAAATTGATTTGACTGAGGAACCTTCTGCACAGAATCTCATTTCAAGTTCATATTACAGTTCGGAAAAGTTAATAAACATTGAAGGTAAATTCACACAATGTATACGCTGATTAAAGATAATTTTCTAAATATTCTTAATTTAATTTTGCAGTGTTCCCGTCTGGTTCGAATCCATCTAAATCGTCATCGCAACGAACTACATCAGCTACAGCTACACTTGCGCTAAGTACGAAACAACAAAAGCAATCCGAAGCTTCAAATAAAGGGGAAATAGATAAAACTATGCAAACAACAAAATCAAGTTCAGTAGAAGAAACAGAGCAGTTGAAAAGCGATGAAAGTAAACTATAAATTTCCATTTCGCTGATCTAAGAATCATATTCTGAAAGACATCTGATCCTCTCTAAATCTTATTTTATAGCACTTTCCACTATCGCACTTCCAAATATAGCATCTTTGTTACCAACTACATCAATGTACTCTACAGCTGCACTTCCATCAAGAAAAGCTCAACAAAAGCAGGCAAAAGCTAAAATTGTCCAAACAACAAATAAAACTCCATTCCTCGGATCGGAACTCTTGTCAGACGTAGATAGTAAGCCAACTAGTCAACTGATTTGAGTTAATTTTTAAAATGGAACATACATTTTTATATTACAGTGGTTTCTAAAACTGCCCTCTCAACTGTATCATCGTCAGAACCAACTACATCAAAAAAAGCTGCAGCAGCACTCGCAGCAAGAATCGCCAAACAAAAACCACCAACAATGGAAACAATTTATAAAACTGTCCAAGCAACAAATAGTACCTCACCATACAAATCGGAGCATTTATTAAACATAGAAGGTAAGGCGACACAGTTTTTTTATTTTGTACATATTTATATTTAATAATAATAAATTAAAACTCGATCTGTATACATGATTTAATGGAATGTATCATTTTAAATTTTGTTTGATTCTAAGGATTTTATTAAACAGTCTGTTAGCCCCTAGTAAGATGGTGGCTTTATGGTAATACGAAAGAAGAATTGTTATACATTCATAAATACAAAAAAAAAAGGAAAAACACTACTTTTGAACATCATTGCAAGTACCATGAGTAGTAATAGGAAGATGATAAATTTTAACTGTGCGGTGAAAACAAAGCTTACAAATTTGTTTCTAAAGTTTTATTTCTCTAATTTTTTCATATTTATAAGTGTTGCTAATTTTGTGAACTATTTTTTTTTTCTCAGAACTATTTCTAATACGAATAAATATTTACAGTGTTTCCCACGAGCTCGCATGGAAATGCATCAAAAAACGCTACAGCTGCAATTGTGGCAAAAACTCAAGAACAAAAAAACGCAGTAGCACCAATAAAAGAAAAATCCGACAAAACTGTGCAAGCATCAAATAACCGATCGGAGCATTTGTTAAACGTAGAAGGTAAGTCGACACGAAAATTCCAGTTTTTTGTTTTAAGCTAATATTTAAAATTAACGCTATATGCATGCTGTATTTTACATATTTCCCTCTGTATTTCCCACTGGCTCACAAACAACTACAACCAATTACATTAAAAAATGCTGCAGCTGCACTAACCACAAAAATTGCAAAACAAAAACAATTAGAACTACTTGCCAAAAGTGCATCATCAAAACCAGAACTTAACGAAATTAACAATGAACTGTTAATTGTCATCCAATCTCCTACAGATTTAAAAACATCTTCGGATAGTCACAACAAAGAGGAACACACAAGTCGCACGATTGATACGCATACAACTGCTAGTTCCTCCAAAGAGGTGATAACTCTCAAAGCCGTCAACAACAACAACACCAACACTAACTCCAGTGATGCTGATGCAACTATGGATGAATGGCTTAATCCTCTAACGCAGTCGGAAATAGAATATGAAAAGAAGAAACTTGAATTAGCAGGCAAAAGAAAAAAAAATGAAAATCAAAAGCAAAGTTCAAAGATTAAACAACCAGAAACTGAACGTGAGGTGCAGCTAAATTGGATAGACACAGAAATACAGCGCTTAGAGAGTCTCAAACATTTGCTACTTGAGGAAAATGCTGGAGATTCGAAAAGAAATATTGCTGAAAATGACAGAAACGAGCGGAAAAACAGTTTGGATGTGTATAAAGATAAAAATGAGGTAGATAAAATATATGACACAGTGTATTCTGATCCAGATAAAGTGGAAGATGCACAAACGTCGGTGTTAACTAAAAGCGGTGAACACAAATTGAAAGAAATAGAAGTGATCATAGAACAGTCCAATGAAGATATTGTTAATTTTCGAACGAAAACAAAACGTACTAAAGAGCGAAAGAAAGAAACTCAAATTTATTACGGTAAGCCTAACAAGGATCAAGAAAAGTTGGTAGACCACGCCATTCAGCCAACTGGCAAACCACTGTTCAGAAGAATGAGGGAAACTGTTATAACCAACGAAGATCAAATATTGTCAATAACGGATGAGCTCACAAAAGGTAGTAAAATCTATAATTTTAAATGAAATCATTTCACTAAGTATTTATTGCGAATTTTAGGGTCTGCAACGCAACGTTCCAAAATCGATACACCTTCAGGTAGCAATGGAAGCGAAAGTGTCGGTTCTTTTGTGAAACAACGCAAACGTGAATTTATAGAACATTATAAAAACAAGAAAAAATCCCACTATGAGGCACTTCAACAACAACAACAACAAGCCACAGAAGCTGCTCAAGCAGCCGCAACTGGTCACTACTCTGTGCCACTCACGACACAGCATATTTATGGTATGCCACCCCATGCTACACAGCTACATCCAAATTATTATCAGGATCAAATGCGACCGCATCATATTTATTGGCAGCAGTATATGGTTCCACCACCACCACCACCACCACCACCTCCACCGCCAGTACGTGAAAGACGTATCAACCGTTCTGCTTCTGCTGGCTTAACTAGTGTTCAATCTACAAAAACCCAAACACATTCATCCTCTTCAATGTTTGGCATTTCTTCAGAAATCTCCATACCAATGGGTTCTAATGTAACCAGCTCCTCGACGACAACCACGCATCAATATGACGATGTATTTGTTGGCGGTGGTATTGTCAAAGCCACTAGTGAATCCATAACAACAACGTCACATAAAGCACGCTCCACTTTGACGCCATTTAAACCTAAATCCATAGCCTATGTCATCAGTTTTGATGCAGACTCAGTTGTTCTAGCTTCACAGGCATCCGTGGCGCAAGATAAGGAAATGCTTACACTGCAAGAATACTTGGAACGTTCCAGACCAAAGTTCTGCCAGGATACGAAAGAGCGCAAAGCTATACTCAACCAAATCCAAGCAATGCGTCAAGAACGTGAACGGGAACTACGAGATATTGTTGATAATGCAAACGAGAACTCATTGGATCGTAAATTGTTAAGATTGCCACCGCCACCAACGAGTAACTTTAATGCTTTTCACGTTTTTCACCTATTAGTTACATATATTTATTTCAGAGCATACGCGCATATTTCCAACCAAAGAGATGAAAGCATTG
The DNA here is from genome assembly GCA_958299015.1 of Tetanocera ferruginea. Taxonomy (NCBI): domain Eukaryota; kingdom Metazoa; phylum Arthropoda; class Insecta; order Diptera; family Sciomyzidae; genus Tetanocera; species Tetanocera ferruginea. Next base: position 10,599,268 of record OY282643.1, on the reverse strand, counting down.
ACAAATAAACATTATGCACGCCTGCCAGAAGTTTTGGAAAAACAACAGCGCGAACGTGAGGAACGACGTCGACGTGGTAATCGCATTATCCGAGATGTATTCAATAGTGTGAGTTTAAATTGCAGAAACTTTCTCAGTTGCTGTTTACTTTAAATAATTAATTTTGATTTTCTTTACAGCGCCTGCAAAAACGTGTACGTAAAGGCAAACTATCACTCAATCATAGTAGAACTGTTATTTAGTGATGATAGAATTTTTCAAGTTGTTTTGAAAAAATATATATTTCCTATATATATATAATGTATATGTTATATAATGAATCATATTTTAACAGACACTTTTTAATGTAACACAATTTTTATGAATTTTGACTGTTGCAGAATTTGTAAAAAAAGCCTTGTTAAAGTTTTTAATAAAGACGAAGACAAATAATAACTATACAAATAAATCTCTTGTGAAATTGTGTGTAAAACAATCCGATGGAAATTAAATTTGATTAGTTATGATCTGAGCACAAAAATACTCGTAGGTTTATGTAATAACAATGTTGAGCGGATGTTTAGACTTTTTTGCTAAAGGCTAGCGTAAAAAACAGCGATGTTTCTTTGTCCCAGTACAGCTTTAGTTGAATACTGTAGAAAAACAGTTACGCCCAGAGTGATTGAGTATACGCAAGTCTTCGATTGCTGATAAAAAAAGAATGATAAAAAGGAAGTAGTTAGTTTGGTTAACAACTTTTCTTCAACAAGAACTTTGATTTTTACATTTCCACTCGAAATGGATGGAGCTTAAAAACCTTCTTAATAATATCATTGGAATCTTTATCGATGGATCGAAATTAGATAGCAATATTTGAGGGAGGAGTCTTCTCTGACACACTAAACAATAACTTCGCCTGTAGGCTATTGCAGTGACTTCCAAGCAGAACATGAAATACGTGGAGTCAGGTTTGGTCAAACCTAAACATCGTACAAAACAATATCGAAGATTCAACAATCTTCATAACGGCTTTTTCAGACACATTTATAAGAACTATTCATATATAAGTTTGTCCTTTAACCCGAGAAGCAATTTCATATTTTGTTTCAATAAAGTAGCTCATATATGTCCGGTGCCCGTGTCGGTGAATGTCCGACCTCTGGACCGAAAAAAAGTGGTAGTTCTAGAACACCTTGACCAGGTACAATTTACGAAAGAAGACTGGATCGTGCACTCATTGGTTTATTGTGTCCGAATATAGTCAGTCGTTTTTTAACCCTTTATGAACATAATAGACTAACTACGGTATTATTTCAGGTGAATAATAGTTAAGACTCAGTCATGTTAAGACATGTCAAGTCACGATATTTTTTTGGGAAAATATATGCATTTTTTCATGTCGTGTTTGATAAACCTCGTTTCCATTCGGTGCAACATCAATGTGCAATTCGTTTTTTTATTAAAACAATTCCTTGATTTTTAAAACGACAAAAAATTTACTTTGGTATAATGGAATTCCGACATTATTGGTTTCATGTTTGTTCGGCATAAATGACACCCGCGATTGGATAAATTTAATAATCAAAGTACAAGCCATCGTTAGCTATGACTTTTTTCATATGTTCAGCAATCAGTGAATTCTGCTCTTATATTCCTCGTCTTTTGAGGCTGACCATTCAATATTGAATATATAACAAATAAAATAAAATGTAATTTATTGGCTACAATTTGAATTTATTTAGTTGTTTATCTGTAATTTTATTAATACAATAAATTTTCTTTAAATAGAAAGCAATTTGATAAAAATTTGCATTCTTGTAATTAACGTCTTAGTATATATATTATTCTTATTAAATTGATTTTTATATTATGTATAAATATTATAATAAATTAGTTAATTTGGGAACAAGTTTTAACAATATTTTATGAGATACATAATAAGACAAATTTATTGAATTCTTCATTCACAAATAAAAAATACAATATTTTTTTTACTTATTTCAATTTAATTCAAATTCAGCTCTATTTCTGTCATGTTCGAGAGTTTGCAAAAAGCGTTCAACCATTTTATACATTTACTTATCAACCTCACTTTTTAACTAAAACAAAACTTTTTGAAATAGTTCTCTATAACTGGACTTTTCTGGGTTGTTTTGAAAATCTTAACAGTAGTAATTGATATCAATTGGAAATTTTTCAACAACTTATTTATCATTTTTCGTTTTATTTACTATAATAATAATCTATAAGCAACAATATAATAGATACACCAATTTTTTTCTTTTCGTTTACTTTAACTTTACAAATGTCACAATATCGTCAATTATCGTAGGCCTTAAATTAATTCAAGTTGTTTTATTTTATGTTAAATAAATAACTGAAAAATCATAAAAAGTTAACAATAGTAAAATTAGTTAAATTGGATTTTGCGGAATGTTTAACAATTATTTGTTCTAGATTTAAACTTCAAACTATTGGGTTTAAGGTTTAACATATGAAATAGTTTTTACAACAGTTTTAGACAATCAACGGTAAAACAGGGTATGTTTGGGATTTAATTATATTAAATAGATGGTTAATTTTATTAGCTTAGGAAATACTACTTTGAATTGCCTTCAAATATATCGTCGTTATGCTGACTCCACAAAACTGGAAAATTTTCAAAAATAATGATTCGCTGCCAAAAATTCGAGCTGGTTGATTCAATTATGCATTTTGGATTTTTGCATATAAGCTGCTGAATATATATATGTAATTATATTTACTTATATGTGTTGATAATTTCCGGTTGTATAAACTGTGTGTGGTAGCATAAGTAGATTGCATTTATTTGTGGTTATGTGCAATTTGTTAAGCATTTTTGTAACTGATTGTATGGTACTCTATTTAACATATTAATATTTCACTTTGCTTCGAATTTTTTAGAAAAAATCATTGAGCACAACAACAGACATATTTAATTCCGGTCTGAATGGTTACTGTTGCTTAACCATATCTAGACCGCCCTCTTCTTCCATTTTCGATAGAAATTTGATGGCACGATGTTGCGGTTCGGTTTGACGCGCCATATCGATGAGAGCAAGTAGTTTTTTCATGCCAATGAATACTCTGTAAAATAATTTGAAATACGTTATATAAGTTGATGTCGGTTTTTATATAGTTTTTAATTCTTTGTGTTAAATAGAAAATTTTATATGCAAAATAGTGTTAAGTTTTGTAGAAAAATTTGATTGTGATTAATGTCGAGGGGACGCATAAAATATAAATTCTAGCAGATACATTATCAATTTTTTTTATTTTATAAATTAATTATCGTACTTTAGAAATCAACTAAACGTAGTTTTTAAAAAACTTTACATGTCCTCATTTAAAACTGAACAAAATTAAAACGAAATTAATATAAAGTTTTATATTTAAAAAATAATATTATATATTATTTATATTTAAAAATAAAATGATCCGATTATTTCATCATATTTTAAAAAATTCATTAAAATTTCTCATTTCCGGGCATACAAAATTCCATTAATTTATGTAAATAATGATTTTTTTAAGTGAAACCAGTCTGTTAATATATGAATTTAACATTGTTATTTGGTCTAAAAACTTAATTAAATTTTTTTTTTTAAATCAGTTTAAGGGAATATGGTCGATTTGACAACAGTCGCAGTATGCATAAGAATTTGCATACGACTATCTGTTGAATCTGTACTCAAATTTGTTAACTGACTGAGCTCACTTAAGTTCCAAATAATCTATTTATATATACATAGATAGACATACTAAAGAATACTTCTAGTAACTTTTAAAACCATTTTAGAAACTTACCGCTTGCCAGCCATTTTCTTGCCAATCGCCTGCAGTTCACCCTTGCTGAAGATATCATAGTCCTCGAGTACGGCCATTACATGATCGGGATGGGACAGATTAGGTACATGCAAGACTGAGGTGAATGCTGTAAGCATTTCCATTTCTTCGAGAACTTCCCTATAACAACATATAAATTAAATATTGATTTTACAATGAATGCAGATCAAAATCAAAAACGCCTACCGTCTGCTGCTTGTGCACAAAATTAACAGTTTTCGGCCCTTTGGAGGTTGCTTTTTCAAAAGCACCAGCAAAGCTTGTAAGGTCAAATTGGAATAACGTGGACCGATGGGTCCGTAATCCAACAAGCGTTCAACATTGTCGACAACGATGCAGCTCAACATTGAACGATAAGCATCGTCAAAGATCTGTTTGAGAAATTATTATTATATTTTTTATAGTTCGAATAGTTTTCGCAAAACTCATACCTTACGAATATGTAAGCACTTAGCGGTTTCGGTATAGCCAACCATATCCTCTGGTGAGCATACTTTAACAAATGGAAAATCTGACATTTTCGCCAGCTTTGCGGCCAATGCAGATTTACCCGAGTTGGGTGAACCTTCAATAAGTACCGATACCAAACCGGAACTCTCTGTTGCTTTGGCCTGCTGCACATACAACATGCCATCTTCGAGTATGCTTGTCACCGGCTGACCCCAGTTAATAACACCACGCGACAACATATTATCGAGTATTTCTTGTGCCGTTCCGAAGGCCTAAAAATCAAAAAATTTTAAACCAGTTAAACATTAACCAAGTCAAAATATCGTGTCGTCACACACAGCTTACCGGTTTGATATCATTTTCGAGAGCGTGTACAAAATCAGAACGTGTTACTTTCAATTTTTCCATAGCCTCAGGATCCACACTTACTTTAGCATCAGCCTTAATTAAACGATTCATAGCTGTGGACTGAGCAGCACGCACTAAACCCTCAATCTCAGCACCACTGAAATTCTTTGTCAAAGTAGCAATTTCTTTTGAATCAACATCGTGCGCAATTTTATTAAAGTCACGCATACGTTTAGTGTGAATATTTAAGATTTGAACACGTCCCTGTTCGTTGGGCAAGCTAATTTCCATTTGCACCTCAAGACGACCGGGACGCAGCAAAGCCTCATCTATCATGTCACGACGATTGGTCATGCCAATGACTAGAATATTGTTCAATTGCTCGACACCATCAATCTTGGCCAGCAATTGATTGACTACAGTATCGTGCACACCGCTATTTCCAGCAACAGAGCCACGTGCTTTGCATATAGCATCGATCTCATCGAATATGATGATGTGAAGACCGCTATTCGGACCAAGCTAAAACAAATAAATCATTAGCAAAATGTTTGATCGTTACGTCTTTAAGAATAGTTAGTTATCTACCCGTTTCTCTTCTTCCTCAGCATCCGCAAAAAGCCGACGAATATTAGCCTCTGATTCACCCACATACTTGTCCAGAACCTGTGGACCATTAACAATTTTGGGTTCTCGTGCATTTAACATATTGCCAATTTGACGAGCCATCAAAGTTTTACCCGTTCCAGGTGGACCATAAAGCAAAATACCTTTGACGTGCTTGCAGCCTAGTTGTTCGACCAGTTCAGGTGGAAAAACTCGTGAAGCAAATGCTCGTCGAAAGATGGCATTGAATTCCTTGTCCAAGCCACCAATACCCATTTTGCCAAAGTCCCAATCGGGATTAATAATCGATTGCCGCACAATTTTTCTATTAATATAAAATAATGTTTATAATTGCTAAAGGATTTCATTCAGTGTGTATAAAATTTTGATTGATTACCCTTTTGATTTGCCTTGTAAGTTCAAAGAAGAATTCTCGGCTTTTTCAAATTGCACAATGGTGTTGCCTAAAATTCGTCCGAATCGTACATTTTTGGTGCTCGTATCTTTGCCTTCACCGAGGGTTTTTGGATCGATGGCTACAAAGAAAATAGTTTTAATTATTTCGTTTATTTATCAAAAATTATTACATGAGAACAGTTGCTTATTTGTATAAAGATATATTTACAACACTAAATAAGTAACGACAATATTGCCCATTTCGTGCAAAACTGCCAAAATAAAATTTCGATTTTTTTGCGAGAAGACAATTCTATAAACAATAAACAAATATTTCCCAATTGAAAGTCAGTGCAAATTAGCCACCTGGACGTAAATTCTGGTAAGCCTCAACATAAAACTAAGGGCTGCAGTTGAAATGGACTAGACGCATTCGGCCATGCAATTCTCTGAAAATCTCTCTATCGGCAAGTCTTTGTTTGATGACTGCATGTTGCAAGCATGAAAGAAACGAAGCAATTACGATTGAAACAAAAAATTTTCGTTTTAATAAAGTGAGAGTGTAATTCAGTCATCAGCAGTCTTTTTCCCTGTAATTTTAAACTCAGATCATTATATTTTTCGTTAAATATTCACACTCTGAAACCTTCCGTAAGCACTCATAATTTCGTTCAAGAAAATTCAATAATTGCGCAGTCAACCAAAAAACCAGCAGTGCACCAGCGTATTGCATTACTATTGTAAGTGTTTTTCTTCAAGCTTACAATAGTGTCTGAATCAACCGTTGACTCATTTTTCTGAGATTGACAAATTCATTAGCCAAATATTAAAAAGTGCATCAGCTTCGAGGGCGGCTTAAAAGTTATATAAGTATGACGTGGTTGCATATGGTTGGAGTAGTAGTATTGAATTTACCTATTAAGATAATTAAGAATCCATTCAACCCAATATGATAATTTATAATGCAAGACTTCGTCCAAGATTATCAGAATAATTGTGTCTGAAAAATATCTGTTTGTTATGTTAAACAATCTTATTTAGGAAATGACTTACAAAATTATATAATTTGAGTGGACAGGCTTATGAAGCAGTGCCCACAGATAAACTGTTACAAGGGTTGATAATACGTATTTATAAGCCTTGAGAAAACTAGAATTTGTATGACTTGATTTGGATACCGACCAATAAACAGATTAGAATAGTCTGAAAAAATATTGAGATTTGATTCCATCAAGCAAATCGAGCAAAAGAATTTTGGTTCTAGATCGAACTACATTCCTAACTCAAACTTAGGAGGGCTAATGGTTAAACATCCAATAGTTAAGTTGAGGTTAACTAAAAATTATACAATACTAGCGGCCCCGGCGAACTTCGCCTTACCCCAATTTAACGCCTTCAGATTAACTCTAGAGTGATAATAAAACACAGATAGATTGCCAACACGCGAACAGGCAACGTACAGTTAACCGAGCGAAAAACAGAAATTCGAGATTAATCCATTAGACTTCCAACGAATGGCCTTGCGATTTATTGATTGTTATTGCAACAGCCATTTGAACGGTGAACTTATCTGCTTGAATTGGAATGGCAAATCAGGTGGAAAAATCTGAATTTGTGGGATAAGGACTTTCTGTCTTTTGAATTTGCCCTTGATAGTCGTCGTTTAAATCACCGAAATTTCCGATTATTTTCTGAGTATTTTACTAAGAATTTTAAATTTTTTTTCATTCTAAAAGCCATTCCGGAATAGTTACAAACAAAATATCATGTAAAAAAATAAATGTTCGATTTTTCGTTAAAACCTTCTGGCAATTACGAACTGAAAACAAATTGATGAATTACTATACATTTTTCACACCATTTTTATATATATAGATTTATTAGGAGTATGAAATTGTAGTTGGAATTGGCCTTTGAAGCAGTAACAAATTGTTAGCCCTTTATTATAAATTCAGTTCTTCTTTAAGAATTGTATTACTTGCTTTGCTCATTCAAGGTTATAATTATTACGCATACATACCCTCCAAGGTCTTAACAGCTAAACCCAGCAACTTTTTCTCCTGAAAGCTAAATACCAAAGTCTGTCCCACTGTTAGTGCCATGCCTGCGAATTGCATAAGAAATTCTTTGGCCATTTGATCCGAATCGTAGGGCTCTTGAGTAGTTCTGTAAAATTAAGAGTGGGCGACTTGAAATGAAAACCCATTTTTCATCGCATAACCTACTTACGTTTTCTTTTGCAAGAAATCTGTTTCAAATGAAACCATTGTGATAACATCGGAGTTTGCATCGAAACGATATGGGCGCACATCAATGTCCTGATTGATGGACAACGTTGCCCATTTGCGCTGCACCAACGAGAAACCAACATGTCCACGAGGCACTTCTGTGGTTTTCTCTAATGCAAAGATATAATGTTGACCCGGGCCAGGTGAAATATCAGCATACCTGTGTTAGAAAGTAGAAAAATTGTAGCAGTTCGTCAATAGGTGAAATTTCGAGCAATTGAAATCTTAAAGGAATTTTTAAGATTAATTGCACAAATTTATGTTTAAATATTTTAGATAGATAAATAGTGTTAATACTAAAATTAAGTTTACTCACTTGGTTTCATCTGGAAAATCGTTGACATTCACAATGGCCTTGTTGGTCAGCGATAGCTCATCTGTGGGACATTTAGTGGCTTTCAAGCGCTACACAATGAGAATAAGTACAAATAATTAAAAATAGCTAGTTGTGCCAAAAAAAAAAAATAAACCATAAATAAACCCACATATGACATGATGTTGTTGTTGTTGTTGTAAGATTAGACTTCCTCCAAATGTATTGTAGTGATTCTAGAAATAACCAATAACAATAATACCAGCAGCAACACTCAACGCTGACGATGCCAACAAAGTTTCTGTCGCAGTACTTAAGTTTGGGGATGATGTGTCTCGTTGACGCAGTGAACAAGTACGCGGGGTGGTGGTTAGTTGGTTTGCTACACGAGATGGCAATGTACCGCAGTGATTATCGATCGACTGGTTTTTCACTTTTTTGGTATCTACCCTTTGGAATTTCGCAACAGATTTTTCAAGGATTTAGTAAACTATTCAGACCTCTGTGTTCGATTGCATAGAAATAGATTTTTTTGCTTTTCCTACACAATTTGTGGTCAATTTTTGGTCTTATTTAACTTAACACTTTTAAACGTATTGATTATAAAGATGACACTGCTTCAATATTATTCATCAGTTTTGTTTTATAACTGTAGCGTTGAGATCCAATGGAATCCAGTGAATGAATGAATCGCATACAATTTTTTTGGCCTATAAAATGTTGCTCCAAAATCTGCTCCACAAAAACGTTGACAACGTCATGCGCTATGACGCATACTTTGACATAACTTCGCATGAAAAACAACAAAAAACAAAACATAAACAAATATTAAACAGAGCTTGCTGTACTTTGCGTTGCCAACTACTGTTATTAACTTATGCATAGAAAGTAGTCCGTCATTTCCGTTTACGGACTGTTCCGAGTGATTTTTCACTCATGCGTGATTTTTTTAATAACTCACTTTATTGTTGAAGAGTGCGTTCAAGTAAATGCGAAAACACGTATATTAACGAACAAACCCAACACTGCAATTGAAATTTGCTAGCGCAGGTATAAAGTTTAAACTTTTAAAAAGTAAATATTAAGTTTATATTACAAATTCAGACAATTTAAATTATTTCCACTGATATATATTATATTGAATTACCAAAGATTTTCATATCTTCTTAATTTTGATCTAGTAAATAAGATATTAATAAATTTTTAACAATAAGCTTTTGCTAATATAACCAACTAGCAGAAAATATCTCATTATTTGTAAAATTGTATGGCATTAAATGCTCTTTTATGCTGTAAAATTGGAATTGCTTCTTAGTGATTTTCTGTTCTGTGTGATTTTTGCGTGATTTTCTGTCCTGTTTGTGTGATTTTGCGTGATTTTTTTGCTGTGAGTGTCACACGAGTGATTTTTACATATATGTTGTGTGATTTAGTGATTTCGAGTGTGAATTTTGCATCTATGCTGCCACCAATGAACAACGCATATGAGGTGTTGCACCGATTTAAAAATCTTATTTTAATTTCTTTTTAACATACGTCACTTTATACACGTATAGCTCTCAAAACTTTAACACTTGCTTCTTGAACCTTTTATGCGAATAAAACTGCGGTAAAACTTTTTTTTTAAAACATTTCCTTTATTTTGTATATATTAAATATATGAAAATGTTTACTTTATATTTGAGTTTCCAATCATAAAATACACATTTCTACTTCCGTAGTAAATTCTTTGAAATTGTTTTCTGAATACATATATTTTCATATTTAATGTAACATTTGCTATTGCAAGTTTTATAATTTTCGTAATTAGTTTTTAAATAACATTTGAGTGTGAAGCAGATCATTTTTAAGTTTTCTTTTTTATTTGTTCAATTAATTCAGACGCGTATTAAAATGTATGTACTCGTTTATATATATATATATATATTTATTAAATGCGAATATTTTAAAGTACTTACTAAAACAGACCCTGTAATCGTTTAATTGGTTTTTCTTAATTATGAAAAAAGTTCATATTATTTTTTTTTTCAAAAATCCGTATAATTAATATCATTATAATTCAACGGAAAGTTTCTTCTTCAGTTAATTCGGCCAATTCAATTTGAATGAAAAAAAAAATACAAGTGTTTGAAATAAAAATGCATTTTTTGTTTAAATCTTAATTTGTAGTTTTATCGATTTAAATAAATTTGCAGATATAAATGTATGCATTCGTATATATGTATGTTGGGGGATGTTGTGTATATTATATTTAATAATGAAAACTTTTAAAAAATATTTATGAAAATATATATATACTGATAAAAACAGAATTTTGCTTTAGAAACTAATAACCAAAATAAATTTGTATGTAGAAACTCTTATTATTCGTATGTAAATTTATGTAAACATAATTATTAAAAATGTAAAATTTTGATCTTATTTTAATGCAGCAGCTTGCAGCAGCAAAGAAGACGTATTTGTTTAATTGATTTTTATTTTTCATATTTCGAAACTGATTAACAGTCGGTATCATACCAAGCGGCCAAATTGTTGTTGTCATTTGGTGGAGTTGGCATTGCGTCCAAATCGAAATTCAATTCACCAGCGCCAATTTCGCCAACATCCATATCCATTGAATATGGTGACGTTGGTGCACCGCTTGGTGGTGCTCCGCCTCCCACTGGGCTGCTGATTTCAAGACCTTGCATGGAATCTATTGGTAGAGTATCATATCCTGTGCATGTGCCGAAAGATAAAAGTGTATTAGAAATAAGTTTTTAACTGTTCAATAATAAATAAATAATAAACACTATATTTTAAAACAATGCACATGCACTTCAAAACTGTATAAAAAAAATTAAATTATCCATTCATTGAATATGATATGATTAAAGCAACGTCATGCTAATATTAATCAACTCCGCTCGTGTCGCTAAAATAAATTCTTATAAAGTAAACATTAAGATATACACATAAATACAGATGATTAAATATTATAAAACAAAAATACAATTCCTCAATCGTAATTAATTCTTTTATATTAATTTCTAATATCAATTTAGAGCAGTCAATTTTCGATGATATTATTATGAAGTCTTAAGTGTGGTGATCAAATTCATATCGAAGTTTAAGTTCAAATCATTGAGTATTGGGGGTGTTGAATTGGAGTATTGGTTGAGTATTGGAGGTACTTCAACTTAAACATAACTGTATGAAAATAATTATTCTCTTGTTTAACAAGCTAATCCTTTAAAAAAAAATTTTGTGTTGGTGATTTTATTTTATTTTGCAGGTGAGGATTTGTCATTATTTCCATTGCCAAGAACCTATCCAAAAAGCTATAAGATGGCTTTCATAAAACTTCATCACTATCGGTCTGCTCCAACCTACTTTTAGAAAGTAGCAGCAAATTAAGTGTACATAAAGTTCAACAGTCGAGTTTGAAATAATAACAACAAGCAAAGTGAGAACCGATATTATCATATTGAATTAAATATGCACATTTTAGAGATAATTCATAATAATTCAGTAGATACCGAATGCTCAGATTTTAGGGCTCAGAAATTTGGCGAAGAATAATGTTTGTATGCACAATTTAGTTTGATGTTCTTAACTTTCAAATTTATTATATTGTTGAACAAAGTTTAACGAATTGAAATTAAAATTAATTCCTATGTTATCAAATAAAAAAGCAAAACATTTATTATTGCATATGAATGCCGTTCAATGACAAAAAAACTAAAAATGCAACGGTTAAAAATAAAAAGTTAAAGTGCGCTACTTAAACCACTCAATATCTCGATCATGCAGCTAAAAGAAAAAAAAAACAACATTATAAAACATTGTCCAGGGAAGTATTTTAGATGAAATAATATAGAAAAGGATATTTATATAGAAAAGAAAAAAAAAGAAACAAAAGAAATAATAAAACATTACGACGTTTGACATGACATGGCTGTAGGTGTGAAGCGTCGTTTATGGACGTAACTAATTATGTTCAAAACAAAAAATTGGTACGTTACAAAAAATTTCTAACAATTCAAACTTCATTTTTATAATCACCTAATTTCAGTTGTTTCTTTGTTGCCATGCCTTTGCGTTGCTTGCAAAAAGCTTATGCTTAGCTTTTATGTTTAAGGATATTAGTCTCAAGAGCGGGTAAGGTTTCTACTTTAATTACTTGTTTTAAATGATATATAAAGATGATTTTTTTTTTACTGTGTACATGTATCTTAATATTGCGAGTACGCAAATTGTAAACAAATATTCGGTTTATTTTTATTATTTTTTTTAATACGTATTTGAATTGAGTTTTCAAATATTATCAAAACTGTTCTGTTGCAAAGTTCAATTGTTGGAAGTTACATTTTGAATTAATGATGATATATGTTAGGCTGGCTTAGCTACAGTTATTGTATACAAATTTTCCAAAATTAGTTGCAAGCGTGTCATACGTTTTTAAAAGAGAAGAAGAGAGAAAGAAAAATAGTATAAGTATAAAATTTCAATAGAAATATTTATTGAAGTAAGCCTTCTTTAAACATCTTCAAAGGCAAATACGCAGTCGTCGTTCAGACTATATAGACGACAGTGTAAAATGGATGAGCGAATTATAAATGCTAAGCATTTGTTTGTGCTATGGACTTTATTGTGTAACTATAATGAATGACTGAATGCGTTTAAATGGTGAGGTGGGTGAAAAGCTTAAGCTACATTATATGAATCATTAAGAACACGAATTGCTAATGTATAAAAGCAATATTACTTTGCAAAACTCTTAATTAAAACAGATAAAAAATAAAATTTGCTATGACCAAATGAAAATAAGGACTTTCAATCCTCCATAAAACAAAACTAAATACACAGTATCTTACTCAAAAAAAAAAAATCACTCATTGATAAATAGTTATTTGCTGAATCGTGGAAGGGTTGCGGAAGCATAAATTTACACAATATTACTCAATAAAAGCTTAGCCTGAATCTAGGTATGCTACAAATGTTCGGATTAAGTAAAATATTAGAGATGAAAGCTGTTATATTACAATACTTATTCGTTTTGTTTAACTTTAAACAACTTTTAAGAATCGGAAATCAAAATTTTTTCAGCTCCCCGTTAAAAAAAAAAAAAATAAAATAGCGAAACATAACATTTTTCAATTAACATCGAAGGGAAATTTATTAAGGTTAAGTAAATCATTTAAATCTTTAACACAATGGATAATAATTATCCGGAGAAAAAATATTCATTCAAAGACGGGGGATAATAAACTTAGTAATGGGGTTTGAAAGAGTGATCAATAACAGTCATAAATTTGTTATTGATGATGACCTCAATATTAATGTTATATGAACGATAATGATAAGTTGTCAAAATGCATATCAAGGTGTGGTGAAGAAGAGTATGAAATGTGATTATAAATGATTCGAATTGTCAACATAAATTCGGTGAACTGTTAAGAAAATTTGACAGGATTTTCGCATAATGCAGCACATGTTTAGATATATATTTCATAATGTTTTGATATATATTATTGCATTTAATCTCTTAGAATAAGAGCCCAATATCATTGTTTGCTTTATGCGAAAGTGTTAAAATTCTTACTTTGTGTAATTATATTGCTGTTTTGCAGTGCATTTTTATCGTGTGTCCTGCTTTGTCTGTATTTGCAGAATTAAAATAATTTAATATAAAGTTGTTTGTAAAAACGTGAACGACAATTGGTGATGAAAGAAAGACTCGGAAGTTGTTATACGTCGTAATTATTTTCAGTTTTTATTTTTCAGGCCTATCGGGTTTTTAAAGGGGAAAAAATTTTGACTCCGGAAAAAGTTTGATACCGAAAATTTTCCATGGAATATTTATAAAACAAAATAGTTTATAAACATATAAACTGAAGTCATATTCGTAGTAGTGAATAAAAGTTATTAAATGTAAAATTATAATCCCGATAGGCCTAATTATTTTCAATGAACAATTCTTTGCTGCTGTCCGATTGTATTTTCATCATTTTGCTATTTCATTTATAATTACCGCTATTTTAATTTTAGCAAGAACTGTTAATAACTTGAGTAATACTCAAGCCAAGGGACAACTCTAACAACTTCCGTGCCAAAGTATGAGTTATGATAAACAATATTTTTGTGGTGTTTTATTGAAATAATTCTTCAGGGAGCACACTGGGGGTATGGTATAAACATTTTAAATTTCTTTTGAGAACAACAACAGAAATTTGTTGTTCAACAAAATTTAAGTTGAGTTGGGTTAAAATTTAATATTATTATAACGTTTTGTAACTTGTTAATTCATTTAAAGCTACATGCTGTTCTGTATTCAAGATTTTATTTAGGTTTTTTTTTCGTTATAGGCTTTAAACAATGCATACATACCTTGTTGGAATGCTCGACCTCCGTGTGAGCTGTGTACACTCGGTGGGCCTTGCCCATATAAGCCTTCATATGCTTGTTCTGGCCCAAGCATATCCTAATTTCCAATCAAATTAGAAATTTAAAAGTTGTTAGGATACACATATAGGATAAGAAGGTTGATTTATGGTAGAGTTTGAGTGGATTGGTGGATTTTTTTTTTTGTAGAGGTGGTGATGATGTGGTTGGAACATACAAAATTATTTCATTTGATTGATATCAATGAATACGTTATGTGAGCAAAATCAGCGAGCGATATTTGTTGGTGGTTGTGATGGTGTTTTTATATATTTTGTGTATTTTTTTTCATTTTTTGGTGATATTGCAATTTGGTGTTGGTTATTAAAGTAAGAAATAAAAAGAAAAAAGAAAGAAAATAAAACAAAAATAATATAATTAAAAACAAAAATTACAAATTTTTTAGCAAAAAAATTAGTATCTAAAATAACATCAAAAACATTTGTGGTGATTTTTTTAAATATGTACAAATAGCTGTCTATCAATATATTCACATATCTTCATATCTTGCTTTATACTGAAAAATAATGTCCGTACACTTTAAACAGGTGTGGTAATTAAAAAGGTTAAAACCGTTGTCATAACTGTAGCCCTTTTTCATTTGTTTTAAGAAAAAAATATATTTTTCATAATTTAAAATCAAGAATATGGGAAGGCTTAGAAACAAAAACTTAACTAACAGTAGTCTATCTAAATAAGCACTGATATCTCCTGGATAGGGAAACTAGAAAAAGCTTGGTATTTATAGCTACAGCTATGAAAGAAATATCATTCATTTAGATTTAGCTAAAGTCAACCTAGCAACATATACAAGGCAATATTCATGAATGCTTTTTTATGTTTCTTCGTGGCTTGTCAGAAGCTTTATTTTAAACGAAATTTACCTGTAAATCTGGGCCCATACCCAGATCGGCATTGCCCCAAATGTTGTTATCTTCGCGTAGCAGCGAGTTGGTCAATTCAATCGAAAGACGCTTCTTGTAATCTTGTGGTTTGTCCTCACTCATACGGAAGAGGACTGCGGCGGCATAAGTTGCAACACCTTCATTGCGTGAATGTAAAAGATCTGTTAAAGGACCCGTAGCGCCCTCTTGTTCAATAATTTCAGCGCCTTCTTTATCGGCGGCCAGCTCACATAAAACTCCAGCAGCGACTCGCTAAAATAATTCATGCAAATAGTAAAGTATGTATATTTTTGAATCCAGATATTTACCTGTATGTTTTCAATTTCATTGAAAAGCAAACGAACAAATATCGGAATAACCGATTGTTGACGTATGAGAGCACGATTGTGTGATTCACGTGCCAAAATATGCAAAGCACCTACAGTGCCTTCGACAATCTCTTCCATACGCACGCCATCTGCATATGCTGAAGGCTGCTGAGAGCCAGTGGTCGCAACAGATGAACGTTGCTGTGAAAAAATATTATTTATTTTCTTAAAACTTTGCGCAATAAATTCGTACTCACCCTTTCAGTATCCTGGAAAGCACGCATCAATAAGCGTACCAAGTGGTGTATAGCGCCATGCTCACGCAATGGTGCATGATTAGCTGGACATAAAGCTAAATTGCGAATCAAACCAATAACGGCTTTAATTAGCGGCCAGCGAGATGGTGGATGCAACAATTTCACAATCACTGATAAGCCATAATTCAAACGTACTGCATTTTGAGCCAACTCAGAATCAACGTGACGTGAAGTTAAATGACGTAGAGCACAAACAGCTGGTTCAGTGATCTCTTCACGATCTCCTGCATTAATAATGGTGCGTACAAGAGCATCAACACCACCCACTTGACAAACTGTGGCCTTATTGCGCTGGTTATTGCAAGTCAAATTTGAAAGTATGCCAGCAGCGCATGTGACAACATTAACATCTGTTGAGGCCAGAACCTGCACAAGCGATTGCAACAAAGCCTCGAGTCCCTCGACTTTGGTGGCGGCATCAGAAAGATTACGCAAAGTCCAAAGACAGTTTTGCACAAGACGAGGCGATGGATTTCCCAAATGCATGGCCAATGCTTGCATGCCACCAGCATCTACAATAGCTGGCTTGTTGCTCGAACATACTGAGAGAACTTTAAGTACACGCGAAGTTGTCCACAAGAGCTTCTCATAATCATACGATCGCATAATGCGTACCAACTCGTTCGGCCCACCGGAGGCAAGTATAATAAGCTTGCTCTCCTGATTGCCATATGCCAAAATTTGCAAGCAATCGGTAACTATAGCCAGAAACTTAACGTTGTTGCGTTGTAAGAGAGTGACCATTTTCTGTAGGCCACCAGCAAGACGTACCGCCATTTTAGAACCATCCTGATGAAGTAACAAATTATGTAGCGTGGTAATGGCATAGAAGAGCACACTCTCAACTGGCGAGGAGAGCAACTTGACCAGTGCTGGAATACCGCCACTCTTGAAAATTGCCAGTAGACCTTGACGATGATGAGAGAGATTGTGCAGTGTACCAACGGCTGCTTTTGTGCTCTCCAAATCATTGCTATTCGATATGGCACGCACCAATGCGGCCACCATTTGTGGACTATTCATGATGGCATGACGAGAAGCCTCCTTCTTTGACAACTGATGCACCATCATAGCAGCCTGTGAAACAACTACTTGATCTTCATCATTAAGTAGTTTAATCAGCTCTGGAATTGCACGTGTGGCCAGCTCAGCATCGTCTTGATAATTGATTAAATTAACAACGGCATGTTTTAACATTTGTGACGGCTCCGATAGTCGTTGAACAGCAGTAGGCTGTTGTGGATCAAATTGTGTGGAAGGTATTTCAATACCTTCCTCTAATGTTTCGGGGAACATGGCTGCACGCACACGCTGTGAACGTGTTTGGCTAAGCTGTTGATTCATGTCATCGACTTGATCTTGGGTAAAGTTTTGTGGAAAGCCTGTATCCAGATCAAACATTAGTGGATCACTCTCCATTTCCTCGTCTTCCTTGCCCGATAGTGATGGTACCTGGGTAACCGCACCTGAGTGAATACCGGAATCACCCAGATAGGAGTTTTGCTGCCACATCAGCGTCTGCTCCTTGGAAGAGACCATCGGTAGATCGGGTGGATTATATTGATTGTTATGCGACACTAAAATGATAAAAAAAATGTTTGTTGTAATATAATTGATAGCATTTATAGTGGATATAAGCGGTGTGGTCGAGGTTGTTACACTTCCTGTCATCTCAAGCTTGAAAGGATATTTTGAGGTTATGTTATTAAATGTTTTTTTATTAATACATCAGTTCTAATTTATTTTCAGTCACTTATGTTCAGAAAAGTAGTCTCCTACAGTGACGTATTCCCAACCGTGAAGTACAGTATTGATGGTGTTCTTCAATTTGAGATCTTAGGTTTTTTTATAATACCACAATATACTTTTTTGAAATATACTTTATTATCCAGTCCGTATCATTGATTCCGATTTCTTAAAAATTTGTATAAAAAGGCTATACAATAATGGTACATCATTAATTTCGTTCTTAAGATTGCATGAGAACCCGAAACTATCAACCAGAAAAACTCAAACAGTTACAACCAAACAAAAAAAGAGAACATTCTGCGAATATATCAATTAGAATTAAGATTGTTAGAGTTAATAATCCAAAAGTTCAAACCAACTGTTTTCAGATTATTCGAACTTGTGCTCTTTGTGTGACACTCTGCAACAGGAAGTACATGTTCAACACGAACAAGAATCGAATGGATAAACGCTTAAAAGGATTTGTGAACTTTCTATATTTCAATCCAAAATAATTGTATTTGAAACGGATGAAAGTACGCCTCTCGGACCTAAAGTTAGTTACAACTTTCTTTTTGTTAAATTTCAGGTAAGAATTGAAGTTAGCATAAAGGATGCCTGAATTAAACTAATTTTTTTAATCCTGAAATCACAAATTAAAAAAGAGACATTAGCAGGCCTGAGTAAAAGAGGTACTGAGTAAGTTTTGAAAAATGTATTGATTTTTGAGTGATATTTTACTTGAACACTCAATATAAAAAATCATAAATTCAATGATTATTTTAAGTCTTGGGAAATATTCGCTTAAGATTTCAAACAAACAAACCTTTGTCTATGTTTCTCTATGAAAAAGCACAAAAGGAGTTTATTTTCTTCATAAAGAACATTATTTAACCATTACATAATAAATTTTTTAAAACATTCAGAATATGATTTCAGTCCTAAATTCATATATAAGTTATACAGTCAAACCTGTTTTTGTGCGGGCCTTTTTTGTGCGATCCGTTTTATGCGAGTTTTAGTTTTATGCGACCTTCCTGTGTGCGATATTTTTTTTTATGCGGTTTCAGTTGTGCTTGCATGCGATATTTCTTATGAAATTTTTTTCAAGCGACATATAAATGTCGTGAAGTTATTCGCCCTAGTAAGGTCGCAGCGAAATTAGATCAATTGCATATTGCGCCACATTCTTAACCTGGAAAAGGATTTGATATTTTCGACGAAAATTATCTTATCGAAATGATTGAGGATGATTCCTTTAATGATGAAAACGTTATCGATATCTTAACTGATCATGAAGATGAACAAGGAGAATCGACTTCTATGACAGCAGACAACATTTATGCAGGAATCCAACTAAGCATCAAATTAGAAATACATTTTCTTACTTAGAGTTGATACCAACTCCAAAAGAAGTTTAAAATTTCAAAAAGAGCTTCGGTCATGTTTATCTGGCTATCGCGATATTTATAATAAGCTAACCAAACGACCGTCGTCACAAAGACTTATTACCGACTATATGATAGCAGAATAAAATTCCACAACAATGGTGGTGACAGATAATAATTCCCTCTTAATATCTTCAAGTGATGAAAACGATTACGAACCAGATCAACATAAGGAAATGCGCGTTTTGGACTTGGACGAGTATTGAAGTACGTTGGAATATACATTTTGTGAATTTTTCTTAACTTTAAATACAGAAATACAATTTTTGAAACGTTTCCATGTGTTATTTATTTATTTATTTTGATTGGAGATAAATTTTTCACTTTTTCATAGAACTTGGACATATTTCCTAGGATAAACTTTTTTCATGCGATCCCTATCTACCGCATAAAAATTTTTTTTCGTAATGGATTGGTCAAAGTTCAATATTATAGCTATTTGTGAAGTTTCAGAAAATGCGTTTTGTGCGTCTACTTTCTGCGGTCCCTATCTACCGCACAAAAACAGGTTTGACTGTATATTCCCAAATTAATTTCAGAAAATTGTCAACAATACTTGTTCTTTTGAAAAATCAACCAAAAGTTCCAACTCTACACTTTTGTGATGATAGAAAAAAAAAACCAAGATGAATGTTATAATAAAAGAGCAATTCTAAAAGAAAAAAAATATTTTTATATGGCACATACAGAGAAGTCAGCATGAGCTAAAGCGTTAATTTGGAAAACAAAATAGAAAAAAAAGCCAAACCAAAAGAAGCGAAAATGAAAAGCGCCACAGGGCACCAAAATGATTTTGAGCACATTATGCAATGAGATGTTTAAGTTTGAAGGGAAACTTCGGCACAAACAAAAAAAATAAAAACAGTCTAGAGCTTGATATGGTGCCTGACTGTACAGTTAACAGTTGACAAATAAATAACTGAAGCAGCAGAAATGAGGGTGGCTATTTTCACAATGCTCAACAATTGGAAACTCTGAATGGTGGTTTGATGAATTTCTGTCGCCAAAAACATTATCGGAAAAGGACTCTGGAAACATACAAAATATATATTTTAGCAGACTTATAAATGATTAAAAGAAAAAATTAAACTTTCAGCCAGATTAAATTCTTTTATTTTTTTTTTTTCTTCTATTGGATTTATATTAAAAATTGTTCATGCAGAATTGTGTAAATGTTCTGCTTTTCTCAGTGGACGGAGGAAAAATACATTGTCAAACGTTAGCTATGAGGAGTGCGAAGCAAGTGCTCGAGACAAAGTGATGATAAAAACAGCAAAAGTAAACAAGACAAGCAACAAAAAAACCAACCATAGTCAAAGAGCTGACATGCTGTGAAAAGGCGGCTTAGTGGTGCATGGCGTTGTAATGTGGCAGGCAAAAATATTAAAATTACTGCCAAGAACTACACATGCTAACATGCTTGACAGTGTTTGTAAAGCTGTTTAAGTACTTAAAAAAATGTTAAGAAACTGAGCAAGCAGCATGAAGTTACGTTTGTTTTTTTTATTTTTAACTTATGTTAAAATACAAAAACACAAAATTATATATTTATATTTAAAACTCATTTAAAACCTGTTTAACATCAGAAATATTGAAATGTCATATATTTTCAGTCATATTTAAGGACTACTAGTGCTAAGCCGATTGCTTATCAAACTCAAAAAATAAGTAAATTTAAATTTCCTTGTTCTGTTAATGAAATGAACTACTAAATTCTGTATAAAACCTTTAAGTATGCACTTACTTTTTCCATTTGAAACCACAAAAAGTGCTAAATTGAACTGCATCAATATCAATCAAGTAAGCACACATTTTTCTCGTTTGCCATTAAAAAATGAAATAAAAAAAAAAAATAAGAATAAAATCTTTTGCTTTCTGCACTCAAGTGCACTCAATATACACAGCATGTTTGTACAAATTGTGCGATCCTGCACTTTCAGCGCCGCTACTACTTGACTAAAACATAAAAATGAAATTACAAATGGAATCAAAAGGGGAGAACTGCTTCCTTCGACATAGAAACGCCCATGAACGTGTGCTTTTGAATGGAGGCACAGCAGCGTGGTCGGTCTCTAAAGTTTAAATGCAAAAAAAAAAAAAATATATGTATAAAAAAAATTTTTCTCATACAAGTAGTATGCTTGTGAGCTGGCTAGCCTTATGCAGGAGTACTTGACAATTTTGAATGATGCTTTGGTAATGTATTGAGAAATGCATTTGCAATATGCAACCGGGCGTTGTTGGTACTATTTTCACTAGAATTTACATGTGAAAGACATTTAAGCTGTATAACTCGGATAGCAAATTTTTGGTTAAATTATTGGATTTGTGTTCGGCCAATGCCTTGTGAAAATATTAACAAAGTTAGCTTTACAATAAGTTTTAATTTTTTTTTTAAGAAAGAAATAGCTAAATGTTATAAATGTTACGGATTGGTATAAATATTAAATATTCAAGTGTCTGGTAGTTTGCCAAATTGGAAAAAACTTACGTGTGGAAACCTTTGCTTAATTAACCTCAACCTTTGCTTTTAAACAGTTTAACAAGTAACAACAAGTTTCGAATTATGCCAATTTTGAACTCTTTTCAGCGAGCACATTCTTGCTCAAATTTGTATCTTCAACGTTTTACCCAAGAAAGCATACATAGTTATTGCTGCTTTTCACACAAAACAAAATGTAATTTTTCATTTTCTTTTTGCCTTTCTAGCTTAAACTGTGAATTTTGGAAGACAGCTGCTTTTCTTTTGATCTATTGAGTTTCTTTAAAGACCTACTATTCTAAGTCTTATTTGGTGCTTAAATCTATATTTATCAGACTCTAAAGCGCTCTAAGGTTCATATAAAATTTAAACGCATTGAAGCAGTCCCTGTATTGGAGATTTTTAAAGTTCTTCAAGCGTCGGAAGAGCTACAATACAATGTGTTTTGAGGTTTATCTTATGACAAAAGGTATAAGGTATATGCGTAAATACTTACTCGTACGGTTTTGCGAAGGCATGTAACTCATCTTGGTGATTTAGGCGATATACACCACACCTAAAATTGAAGAGAAAAAATAATGAATTGCTAGATAAAGTAATTTTTTTATTTAGTCAGTTTTAAACAAATGTTAATGCACCTGTATCAGTTTTTCGTGTTTGAAAAGAGCAGTTGCCTATTTTTGTACCTAGACCAATCATATATTTTTATAATTCGCATATTAATTTCACAATACAATTTTCTGCCATCATGAGGAAGAAAGCCATATCTACATTTTATAAAATTCTGAGATAGAAACCTTGTCAAAAGTGCAGATACTTCAGAGGAAAACAAATAAGTTGCCGCTATTATACACTTTGGTTTGATCATTAGGAACATTTTTATTTTATAAGAATAAAAAAAATCTTTCAATATAAGTATTAACAAAAAGAAGTTCAAATTTCACAATCAATTGTTTTATGAAACAAAGTTAAAAATATTAAGCCTGGTGCATATAAGGTTTAATATTATTTATTAGTGTCCGACCGAACGTGAATTTTTGCCGAAGCCGATTCTTCGGCAAAATGGAAATAATCGTCCGAAGCCGAATAAGAAACAAATGTTTTCAAGTAAAACAAATTATTACGGATACTCTACTACTTATACACTTTCTACTTGTTCATACTTTATTAAAAAAAACCAACATGTTTATAATTTTCTTTCATTCAAAATATATTAATAATTTTCATTTTCTGTTCATTGAAGAAAAAACTTTTGTGAGAAAAAGAACAAATTTGAAGTTCTTTTAATTTCTTTTAATTTCATCTTTTGTTAAGGGCCGATGTTGAATGTGAGCCACAACTAAACTTCAAGTTTTTCCTGCATTTCATTTGGCATTTCTCAATTTCATACGTACTCAATTTGAACCATGGAAAGAGACATAATCGAGCATCGCGTTGGAGTTATTCAAGAAATGGCAACAGTGGATGATCAATTTTCGAAGAAAATCATCTTCAGTGATGAGGCACATTTTCACCTCAGTGGATTCGTCAATAAGCAGAATTGCAGCATTTGGGCGAATGATAATCCAAGAGTGATTGTCGAAAAACCAATGCACTCACAAAGAGTGACTGTTTGGTGCGGTTTATGGGCTGGCGACATAATCGGGCCGTGTTTATTTCAAAATGAGGCCGGTCAGGCAGTTACTATGAATGGTGTTCGCTATCATCTATTCATACCACACAGCTAACGAAACAATGACTCTTTTGCGCGACAAATTCAATCTCCGTGTTATTTCACGTGGTGGCGATGTCAATTGACCGCCAAGATCTTTTGATTTGACACCGTTGGCCTTCTTTCTTTGAGGTTATTTGAAAGAAAAGATGTACGTCGATAAGCCAGCAACAATTCAAGAGCTAAATGATGAGATAGTTCGGCACATTAACGGCATAGATCCTCAATTATGCCTCAGCGTCATGGAAAAATTGGACCATCGGATGGCGGTGTGCCGAATCGGCGACCATTTAGCCGATATTTTGTTTCATACATAATTGTTGTGGTGACCGTGGCATGCAGGTTAAGTGTGTGGCTTAGCATGCTCGGAGCCCGTGTTCGATCCCCAGCCGCGGCGAAAAGTTTTTTTTTCAATAAAAAAATTTTACTGATAGGTCACCACCTCTCTGCACATAATGGACAACCTAAGAAAGTAAATAATGCCATGTAAAGCTTCTTGAGAACATGAATTTTGTTTAACTTTGCAAACATTTAATAGCACACACAACACAATTGATCATAGGAAGCTCGGTCCAAGTACTTTCAAGGGCTGAAATGGCCAATTTGTTTATTTTTTTTTTTGTGGTTTCACATTAATAAAGGAGTAAAGCATTTTCTGAAAATTCCAACTTTTTCTCAGAAAGTTTTGATTTATTAGTAAGGTTGATTGTTTTATATTCAGTTATAAGTTAAGAAAATACAATGAAATTAATTTTGATGTTCATGCTTAATACGGCCTTCTTCTTTATAATGGCAGTATTAACCATAAGAATTGTATATTGAATCGATCCATTCAACCTCATAATATCCCATAAGTTCGCTGGGAAGAAGATCAAATCATCAAAAATATCAAATCATCAAAAATATTTTCAAAACTAAAAGCGTTCCCACAGTCAATTTTTCTGACGTTTTCATGCAATTTTGAGCTTGTTAACCTTTATTTATTGCTGGCAATGTTTAAAATTGCATGGAATTTACAACAAAAGTTGGAAGGCTTCAAACTTTTCTTGCGCAAGAAAATTGACTGTGGAAATTGGGTTTTTCTAATAGGAACGCTTTCAACTGGGAGGGAACAGTGTCAAAAACGGTTTGTGAATTCAATAATTTTTTTATTTCTCAAAATTTTATCAATATTTTGACATTTAAACAGTCCACAAATTTTGTCATTTATGTTTTGCTTTGGAAAATTGTCACTTATTATTTTAGTTTTCAATATTTTGAAATTTTTTGCCATTTTTTCATATTTTTTTAATGATACGCGCTAGATAATTAAGATACTAAAACGAAGTTGATAACTCATATAAAATCTCAAAGCTATGAGCAAAACATGGTGACCGTGGCATGCGTGTTAAGTGTGCGCTTGCATGCCCGCAGCGCGAGATCGATTCCCACTCGCGGAAAGTTTTTTTCAAACAAATTTTTCTGATCGGTCACCACATCTCTGCAATGGCAAACCTCAGAGTAAATAATTTTTTTTTTTAATTTTAATAAAGCAATATTTTTTTTTTAAATAAATACAGCCTTTAATCGTCTGAGATTAATATAAATATTTGTTGTAAGAACAACGAAAATTTATTTCCTATTATAGCAATATTAACTAACTTTAATAAACAAGTTTTTATTAAACCACTCAGGCGCGGAGAAATTTTAATCACATTTATTTTTTATTTTATTTAATTATTTTCATATATTATTTTACTTAAATTAAGAGCAAAAACACAATGCTTAAAATCAGGGTTTAACTAAAATTGTTGGTTTTGATTTTCTGTCATTCATATAGTCTGCCGATATATTCCTGTTTCATTGTGGTTTGCTATGAAAAATTTTAAGGCTTTCGCAAACAACTTATGAAACTATATAACAATTGATTTACAATTTTTTTGGCAAATCCAGAAAAAGTAAACCAAAACCTTAAAAAATAAAAATGCTTAAAGTTCAATAAAAATACATGGAACGTTAAAGATATTGTTTGTGTTTTCCTGCGGTAAAAGCATTTTGAAAAAAACATATTGTATCCTTAAATTTTAACTGATTTTATTGAATGTATTTTTAACCTGTAGCAAGTTAAAAAATTGTAGGTTTTTATTTTTTGTTATTTGGTATTTCAAGATTTAAATATCAAAGCACCGTTATATAATATTCACAATTAAAACATTTTATATTGAAAAGAGAATACTAAAATTTTTAAAAAAACTTATTTTCTATCGAAAAATAAAATTTAAAAAACTGATTCAAGACTGAAACGTGAGTGACAGTTTTTATTGATAAGTTGGATTATCTTGGAAAATAATTGGCTGGCATAATTTATGTCTCGGATTTACTTTTAATATAAGATAAGTTAATTTTGCATTTTTTCAAATCAAGCAGACGCAATTATTTTTCATTAAAAAAGCTTTTGAAGAAGTGAAACGTGAGTGACATTTAATTTTTTTTTTTGTTTATTTTTGTATTAGAAATTAAAGAAGATGACGAAAATATCAAGAAAAAATTAAAGAACGTATGAAAAAAAAAAAATAGAGAAAAATTAAAGGTAAATCCGGATTTATATAAGAAACAAAATTTAGCAACGATTAAAAAGATGTCATAAATTATTACTTTAAGTCGTTGGTCTCGACGGAATTGCTAATAGGCCAGTCATATAGTAAAATTTGGCGCGGTTTTTGGCTTTTAATGAGCGTAAGGATGAACGGAATAAATTTTGGTAAAATAATATATTTCTGAAATAGTTTTTGTGTTGTTTTTATATTATGAATTATTTTTTTAACTATATTATGCTTTACATAATTCTTTCCATACAAATTTTTTTTTCTTTTTTGTATAAAAATGCCCTTATTATTAGGAAAAAAAATTTTTTTATAAAATATGCTTAATAAAGTTCACCAGATTAACCACGATGCAAAAAAATGACAATTAAAATTGATTTGAAACGTGAGTGACATCGACGTGAAACGTGAGTGACAAAATCAGTATATGAAAAAATCTTAAAATTCTGAGAGAAAACTATATTTTTTCCAGCAGTTTAAATTTCTACTCAATTTCGTTACGGAAAATTACTTTATTCCTTATATTAACTCAAACAATTCGCAGATTTTAAGCAATTTGTTTCGAAAAATGAAAATCGTGCGAAAACGTGAGTGACACACCATTTAAAAAGAGTTTTTGTGAAATGAGTAAATATATATAAAACTTTTTGCATGAACTTATAAAAGTGAGCCTAAGACTTATTGTACCAATATAATTTTATGTGAAAAGCTTTTATTTTTGATGGAGAAAAACTTATGTTTACTGCTATGACTGAAACGTGAGTGACACTGGATTTGCCGATAGTAAAATAATTTATTTTATGAAATTCAAATAGCATTCAAGTTCTTGTTAAGTATTGAAAGTTAATTGAATTTAAATTATTTTTTTGTATTGATACCAGTTTTATTTTTATCGAAAAGCTAGCTTGCAGTACCCAGAAACAATGAAAAACAACAAAACAATGAAGTTTGTTGGTAGCATTGAGTTTGCATTCGAAATAAGGATTAGAAAAATTATATTCTACCTGTGCTGCAGGAATACCTCAAGGATTAAATTCAACAATGGTAAGCAGCTTAGCTCTTCTTACCTGTTCAGTTTTTTAAATAAACACGTATTGGCAGAAATAATATCGTCACAGATTTTCTTAGAATTCGACAGATTTTTCTTGAAAAAGATTGTCTCAGTCTTTATGTTGAATCAAGCCGAACTAATAATGCGCAATAAAAATTATTATAGATAAGTATTAAAATAAAAACAAATAAACTAGTGAAAAAATACAAGAATTAATTAAGTATCTAAACCCGTATGCAGTTTGTTTTAAAAATGTTCAAAATGAAAGACAAGCCATAAAATAAACAATGCATTAGTCATTCTTTTAACAATTTCGTTTGTAATGAAGCACAAGTTAAGCGTCTTTTTTCCTTTCTCATGTTTTGTCATGAACTCAAACACCTTATACACATGTACATAAAAATTTTGTCTGACTTGTCAGCTAGTTTAATTAAAATATATGTTATGCACACTGAGTTTATTTACCTAGTAAATATTAATTCTTTTCTTTAATACTTCTTAAACTTTTCAAGAAAAACAAACAACTAAAAAAGAATTTTAATAATAAATATTTTATATTTAGGGGAAAATTTTCACCAGCGTATACAAAATTTTCTTATTTTAGTATTCGATTTTAAAACAACACCGGATAAAATAAACCCGCTGTCATACCACAACGAACTGAGAACCGGAGCAAACTGAGAGCAACATAACTAAATTCGATGCACCAAAGTCTTGTACGTATGTACAAGTTAAAGAGACCTAAACTCAATAAAGCAGACGCAGAAATACCACGTTGAACAGTGTACTACGGATTCGTTCGTTCGTTCGTTCTCTGCCACTCCACAAGAAGTGAATTTGTAGCATAAATCCGAACGAATACAAAAAGACAACGCATGCGACTAGTTAACGACGCTTTTTTTTGTTTTCAGGTCGCAGTATTCCGGAGTATGGTTGATTCCTCCACTCTTGGTGTATTTCGTTTTCTTGTTATGAGACTGTTTTTTTTTGTTGTTGCCGCTGTTTCTACCGTCTTTCTCTATACTAGCAAATATTTCTGTAATACGTCCCTCTATATTGTACAATGCAACTGTAGTGTTTGTCCATTCTTATTCTTATGCTTAGTAAAAGTGCAAAGTTGGCTAGCATAACAAACTCCAGTTAATTGCAAGGAATGCACTACAGTACGTTTTGAGCTTGTTGCATGATAAAAAATTAGAATTTATTGATGTGAGATCTTTAATTTACAGAAGCAAAGGACACTCTCAAGCAAATAATTTTACAGAACTGAAAAAACAAGGTCCTTTTGCTCCAAATTATTATTTATATTAAAAGAGCTATTATTCGCATAGTTTAACCGCTAGTTCTAAAGTTATTTGTTTACATAAAACATAAAATAAACATTAAGTCTGCACAGTTATGGATTGGTTTAATAGAGGGAAAAAACTGAAATGATTGTCTTGAATATTCAACAAATTAAGTTCAGCTTTTAGAAGATAATCTTTTGTTTTATAAAGAAGCTATAAATTTTCTTTCTACTTGCGCTACTTCAAACCTGTTTCAGGATTCCCTCAGCTTTTACTTGAGTCCACCAGCTATTTATTGCTGCAGTGCCACCAATAAAAACGAATATATAGAATGGCAGAAATGAAGTTAATTAAAAACCAAAATATATACAAAAGTATCAACTACAACAACAAAACCAACAATCCAAGAAATCCATAGATACTTTGTTCACCACACCCCCGACGATGAAAAAATTTCAAGGCTTCTTTCATTATCAAAATTGTTAATATAAAACATTTAATTTATATAAGATTTCAATAGCTTACCACTAAATAATAGTTATTTTTTATTTTTATGCAAACTTTGATTATTTAAATGCACTTTTTATCCTACAAAATATGTTTTAATTAAACGATATTATTTCAACACTAGCGAAAACAATGGCGACCGATGAATAATCTGAGAAAAACACACACACATGCATGAATAGCTAAATGAACATAGAACTGTCAAATATACTGAATACAGTGTTGCCATTTGCCATTCAATGGTGCGCAAACACTGAGTCAACTTTTTGAATTCTGCTATTTTCATATTTATGTAACTTTCAAATTTGAGAACTAGTGTGCCACACAATATAGTGGCATTAACATGTGTGCGAGAGAAAGCTTTCAAATTATAGAATCTGTGTGCCACACACAGGATTACATTTTAGCAAAATAAAAATGTTATCTTTAAAAAGTGTATGTTCCCTTGAAATTAAACAGTTTGGAAATTAAAACGAAAAATATTCCCAAAAACCTCCACATCTACCTACTTTTTTCAAAACAATTTCCTTACTGTACCTACATCATAACAATCTACATCAAGTAAGTATAGATTAGAATAAGTACTAAAGCTGGTTCTACACGACATTGTCTTAAGATATGTCAAAATATCGTCCCAAATTTGATGTCACATCGTGTGAAAGCTCAAAAACTTGTGACTTTTTTTTACACATTAATTTTTAGAATTGTTTCTAGTTTCGTAAGTCTTTCCATTTTACACACTTTTGATTGCAAAGAAAAACGCTGTTTTCTGTTGCATATTTGGATGTTAATACTGGAACTGCTTCTCGCATTACTGCACTCTCCAAAAATTATTAGCGGTATTCACTATCTGGAGTTTTTGTAGTATTTTTAGTAAATTAAAAAGAATTTGCTACAGATTGTGAGCACTCCTACAATGCAGTGCTGCCATAGACCGTCAAGTCAGCTGTATGTCAAATACACAAATACTATGCAAAATTTACAATAGGGTTCCACCACTGTAAATTTAGTATTTATAGTAATTGGAAAATGTAAATGTTTTGTTTGTGTACAATTGTCAAATTTACTACATATATCAAACTTATCAAAAATACAGAATACAAGACCATTAACTCCAGATCGTGAAAACCGCTATTGTTAAAATTCAACAATTACAATTGTTATTAAATTTAACAATTCCCTTGTTAAAATTTTCCTTTGAATTGAGTTTTAAATTTTTCTTTTAAAAAATTGACAGTATTTATTGTACAATTGTTAAATTTTTTGTTATTTTGTTTAGTGTTGCATTCAGCAATTCAATTGTTAGTTGAAAAAATTCAAACTTCAATTCAGCAGCATAGAGGGGATTTATACAATGAAACTAATCGCATGAGATTTTCTGAAGTTCTCTTTTCAAGTTTTATCTTCAAATTACATGATGAAACTGAGTTGCAGAGACTTTGCTCTGAAAATATAGCCAACGACGAAAATATGAAAGCATAACGTCAAAAAGTTTCATGAAATCACAGCCCGAGAAACTTTTTCATTTCATTTACGTTTCATACTGCGCACCCTCAATTTTGACAGTCTCATGCGACTAGTTTCACTGTATAAATCCCCTAATACAATTCAAAAATAATTTGTTCTGCTGATGTTTTCAAAAAGAGGAGAATAATTATCCAAAATAAAGGTAAATATACACCCAAAAAAATACTGTAGTAAAAATAAATAAATATGTATTTAAAACAAATGCAAAGTAGTAGCTCACCGTCCAAATAAAAATGTATTTGTTATTACTAAATCCGTGTATTTATTTTAAATACAGATAATAGAAAATTTTATTGCAGTTTATTTTACTACAAGATTAGTATATTTTACTACATTTGTATTTAAACGAAATAAAAGTTATACAAATTTTTCCTGCAGTATTTTTCAAAATATTTTACTACATGTGTAGTAATTTTTACTATATGTGTAGTAATTTTTTTCTATATTTCACTAAAACAGGAATTTTTAATTTCACTTGTTTTTAATATTTTTATTCTATATATTTGTTAACTACAGCTTATTAGGAACAATTTACCATAAGTAATATATACAACAATACAAAAAATATTACATAAACAAGTGTAAATTTAATCAAGCTATTTTTCTTAAGCTGGTCTAAGCCACGCTTCACACTCTCGCCGAGCAATTCAGCCAGCTTAGCTGGTTTGGCCCATCGTTTTTTAAATTTATTGGCAGCTTTGCCAACTAAAACGTCAAATTATAAAATTATTTGTGTGATGTTTCACAGGATTCAATTTTCCACATTGTTGAAGCTGCAAATACATTTTCCTGAAATGAGTTGATCAGCATCAGCAGCTACTTATATGCTAAAAGAATATTTCAGTTAGCAGTTTTTCAAACAAGCATATTGGTAACTTACCTTAATTATGCAGCAGCAGTCCAGAGTGGCCGATATATTTAATTATTTTTTTATAATTTTTGATTTAATGAAAAAGAAATTGAAAAATCAGAGACTGCTGCAAAAAAAAGTTTTTCAAAATTGTTTGTATATACAAACAAATACATTTAAATAAGTACATACTGCCTTAAACAACATCATGTAGTAATTATTATTTAAGTGTAAATGCAGTAAAAAGTTATCGAATAACTACATGAGTGTTTGAAAATAAATAAAACTACATATTTATGAAACAAATGCACATTGTGTAGTAGATTTTACTACAGTATTTTTTGAGTGTAATGATTATATCTCATTTGTATGAAATATATTATGGTGTTTAATTATATTTCCTGATTGGTGCTTTGGCGTTTGAACATAATTTGTGATCATTAACAAACTTCTTCGGGATTATACTGACGTCACTCTAGAGCAGTGATGCACAGCGTTGGCAGAGCTTCCAAGACAAACGCAACATTTTTGTCTAAGTATGTGTGTACAAGACAAAAATTCAACATTACAATTTGCGCATAAGATGCTTACTCCGCGAAGATCAAACGCAAACTGATTCAATGCTATCGTCGAAGAAGTTCGGCAGCTTCGCACACACGACTTGTCTGTGAAAGCCGAGGGCTCCCCGAA
Source organism: Tetanocera ferruginea (assembly GCA_958299015.1). NCBI lineage: Eukaryota > Metazoa > Arthropoda > Insecta > Diptera > Sciomyzidae > Tetanocera > Tetanocera ferruginea. The sequence continues at coordinate 10,567,206 of OY282643.1, read as the reverse complement.
GCTCTTATGTGCACCTCTGCTCTAGAGTCTTGCGCAATGTCAAGACTTTTTCATGCAGATATTTCTTGAAGATATCGTGATATGGATTGAGAGGAGGTGGATTAAGATCTTGGTTTTAAATATTAAAGGTGCGTCTTATTTTTATAAAATATTTATATTATCTTATTGGAATCATTTTGTCTGAATTTTTCCCACACAAAAATAAATTTATTTCAAAGCAATAAATACTTTTTAAGGGCCGTTTTCACAATGTCCGGTTAGTCTAGCTCTTAACCAGCAGATAGCTAACCGTACGATAGCTAACAAAACAATTTCGTTTTCACCAAGTGTCGGTTAAGCAACTGCCGGTAAGATCATTTATTGTGAACTTTTTCAATTGTGAATACCGAAAACTGCACATCAGCTGTTTAGTGTTTACTTGTTTTTGATATTCTGCCGTGAAAAATGTAAATTTAAACAAAAATTAAAGTGTAAAATCCAATTGTCCAATTAATCAATAAATTTTATTAAGAATTATTATATTATTATTATACAAGAATTATTATATATATTATGCATCTATATAAGTCTTTCGTTATTTTTTTCAATATTATGTTTATTTCATGCAAAATTGTTTGCTCTACCAAGCTGTTCTTCCGATTAGCAGCTAACCGGGACTACAACTTGCCGTTAACTTAATCAGCACTTAACAGACAGATAGGTCATAACCGAACATTGAGAAAATGCTTTTTTGCTAACCGTTGGTTAAAGTTCCGATTAGTGCTTAACCGGACATTGTGAAAACGGCCCGAATTTTACCGAGTTGTATTAGAAAATTAATAGACTTAATTTCTTTATATTTTTTTAACCTAACTTGACATTATTTAAGATAAAAAAGTCTATGAATCTTAGACCTTATCTTATGGATTATTTTAATTGAGATTTTAAATTGTATATTTTATAATAATCATTTTATGATCTCGTTTATTCTTTATTTATGCTTTTCACCGAACTGAATTCAAATCAAATTTACTTTAATGTTTATTTAATCAAATTTCTTTTCATTTAAAATTTTTTTTTGGAATTATATCTACTATAGATTGACAAATTAAAAGCCGGAGTTGAAAATTTGTGACAAACTTAAATGCATTCAGTGATCACACTTTAAGCCGCACTTAAGTTCTCAGCGAGAATTTTTAGAGAAATTCATTAGGAATCTTACGAATATAAGAATTAAAGTATAATACTGAAAGAATAAGGATCAAAGTAAAAAAAGAACATTTTCAACCAGGAACGTTAAATAAATATTTATATTTCTGTTTTGATTTAATGAATTTCACTTTTAATCAAAATTTTTGCATAATTATTTGTCGTATGTCGTACAGAATATTTGGTTTAGCACATAATATGTGTGTAAATGGCACATACGACAAAATTGTATTAAATTAAATCCTCTCTATTTTGTTTAATAATTAAAACTGTGAAGCAAATAATATGTTAACTAATAGTGTTCTGCACTTTTTACAATATTGGCAAGTTGGAATAAACTTAACCGTGAATTTATTGAGCAATTCAATTCTAAACTTTGACTGCGATTTCCCAAAACCTGCGAAATGTAACATACGACCTTATTTTACTCAGGCGACGAGATGTGAAGCCACATTAGTGTGTTTTCGTGTGGTTGAGACATGAGTCATGTGAATGAAAATTATCGCATACTAAATGATCTTTTGAAAATGACATACGAACAGCAACTCTGAAAATGTGCAAAACAAATTTGTGGTGAACGAGTTAATTTTCGGAATCATTGAACTTTTCAATTTTTTGTTTTGTGTTCTGTAATTTTATTTTGGAAATTGTTTGAATTTTTCCTAACATAAATTTAAAACAATTATAAAAGCAACAAAACTCATGAAATGGTAACATAAAGAAAAAATATTCGTACAATGTTTGATGATTTTAATTCTAGACTAGAACCAGACGTCCAGCCAGATCAAGAACTGAAGAAGGTTACCCACAGTTTAATTCAAGTGATTCTAGTGACGATAATGCTGAAATAAGAACCGAGCCTAACCTTGGCGATGAACACGAAAGAGCTCCGCGATCTTCAGCACCTCTTGCTGATGATTCTCTGGAAATGATATTGGGGCTGTTATGTAGAGCAATTAAACAAGTTTGTAAGTCAAATTATATTATTTAACCATACATGATCTATCTTATCATTCTGGTTAAAAAGGGGACAAAATAAAAGCTGTATCAAATATCATTATGATTGACTTTGGAGGCTTTCAACTCTTTGATAAAATAGCTCAATGGTGCGTAAGAAATCCAAATAAATCTATTGTACTATTAGCAGCTAGTATTGCGATGTTGCTTCCTTTTTTGATACTTGTTGCCTTTGGCATAGCCACGCTTGTTATGACTTTAACAGGATTCCTTGTGCTCGAAGGTAAAAAGTTTATTGGACGAAGATAGAAAAATATGTAAATTAATATACATTTTTTCAACTAGGAACACTACTGACGTTTGTCTCTATACTGCTGTTCGGTTTCCTTGGCGCAGTTGTCATTGTTTTGTTGTTCTTCGCTGTGCTCATTGTAGCTATTTTCTTTGGATTTACACATATTTATGGTTTATATGGTGGAGCTGATCATTGGAAAGCAACATTATTGAAATTTATGCAAGTGGAACCTTTTTCAAGAGCGTCGCCTCCACGCAATCAACGTAGCTTAAGCGTTGGAGATGCCGCTATTGATCACAGTATTTTATCGAATCAAAATATAGAGAATATCTCACAATAAATTAAAGAAAAATAAACAATTATGTTTTAGTTATAGAATAAAAATTTCTTGAATGATTTTAAGGTTTGAACTCATTTTTTGCATTTTTGGCCTAAGGGCCAGTTTTCAGTGCTGGTTTAAACCAAAGTTAACAAGAGTTTAGTTGATCGTAGATTAAAGTTAATCAGGGGCTTTACTCTGTATCGCGATTCGAAAATTAAATGCGATTCGAAAGTTAAATCTCAAAATGTAACTATTTCGCATTAGTGACAGTGACTTAACTTATCGTTTCAACAAATATTCAGTTAAAGATAGCATAACTGGCTTTTAAACGTTAAAAATGCGGAAATCAGTGTGAAGAAACAGAAGAAATGTCAAAATATTTAATGCGAAAGTCGAATTGCAGAGTGCCAAATTTCCGAATTCGAACAATTTAGCTTTCGAATCGCGTTGCAGAGTAAGGCCCCAGCGTTTAAATACATAATCAGTGGTAATTTCTAAATGAAAATTTATTAATTTGGACAAAAAAAATATATAATTCTTTTCGTGTTTTTAATGAAATCTATGTTTATATTCTTAAATAGATTGGAGTTAGTTTTAAATTAAAATTCATTTTAAAAATATTTTTCTTATTCGTTAACTTCTATTTATTCCTCACAACTATGTTAACACAGAAATTGCCAAATTTATATCCAATCTAAATAAATGAAAACTTTTTATTCCTTTATCAGCTTTTGTCTGTTTGTAATGAAATTGCATAAACTATTTCTTATATCGGTAGAACTCTTCCCACCGTAATGATTTAAATTTGAAGATGGTTTAATGGATGATGGCATATCATTTCCAACATCACTTCTCCATAGTCCATAATGAAGATCACCATTTGAATCCTCCCAATCAACATAGTTGTGAGGAACATAAGTCGATGGTTTGGTGTCATTTAGCATGATAAAATTATGCAAAGCCACACATGCCAACACTATTTTTCCAGCATTTTCCGGAAATAAATGTAAAGTGGTTAATAGAACTCTCCAGCGAGATACTAAAACACCAAAAGTATTTTGTATAGTTCGATGAACTCTAAGCAGCTTTTTATTAAAAATATCCTTTTCATTCGATAACAACACACTCGAATAAGGCCGCATTATATTTTTTGCCAAAGGAACTGTAGTATTGCCAATAAAGAAATGCGGCAGTTTTATCAAACAGTTGGGCAAATTTTTCGAAGGAGGCATCGAAAGCTCGTTATTTATTATCTTCTTTCCTAATTTACTTGATTGAAAAATACCTAGTTAAGCATAAAGAAAAGTGAATTAAAAAAAAAATTACTCATTAACAAATAAATTTTTACCCCCATCACTTTGGTTTCCATAAGTGTCAACATCAACATAAGTAAATCGGTATTTAGAATCACATGCAGCCAATAAAACAATAGAAGAAAATTTATTGCTGTGTGGTTGACTACTGTTATTAGGAAATTTAATGGCTATATGTTTTCCATCAATGGGACCCATGCAATTGGGCATATCCCACAAATCCCAGAAATCTTGAGTTATCTGTTTGCAATCATCAGCATTTGGCTCTTTTACATAGGAATTAATTAATTGATTGCGAAGAACTTCTGTTGTCTCAAGAACGATGCAACGGACAGTTTCTTTTCCCATCTTAAACGAACATGCTAATGTTAGAAAGGAAGTTCCCTGTGTTAAATATCTGAGTAAACAAAGAAAAATTATAATTATATTGATTTAATTAAGTACATAATCTTATACAGCAAAGTGACAGCCAATCTGCATTCTGGCTGTACAGGCTCCCTTATTGACTTCTTTTGAAGATGAGGTGTAAGAATACGCAACAGAAGTTCGTAAATTTGTGGCGTCATACGAGTATAGATGAAAAACTGTTCATGGTCCATTTCTTTTACCTTACAAAAGGACACCGCAAAAAATCCATTCCTTTTCCTATCGCGGTTACATTTCTTAACAGAGCACGAACGCTTCTTTTTCCCTTTTAAGTCTTGTATCTGTTTTAATGCACATAGTCCAACGAATTGAAAATATAATACTTTTAAGCGCTTTAATTGTTTTAATTTTCTTTCCATATTTAAAAGAAAATATAATAAACAATGCACATTTTTGACAGTTTACAACAGATGATTTACACCGATATGAACGACGGATTTTGGGTATGTTTACACGTCAATTCAATGATTGAAGCAATCATAATTGTATGCATTCAAGCCGAAAAAGCGCTCAGGTAGCGAAGTAGCATAAAGTGATACTTTCTGCTGAATGCGTTTCTTTGCGAAATGTCAAATTGATCAACCAACTGATTGATCATCTGTCAAAATGAAGGGAGCGTAAAGCGCTCAACCGAGGTAGCATAAAATATTTTCGCTACCTAAGATGGCGACCGCTCAGGGAACATGTTGTGTGAGCGGTTTATGCTACATACCATTCAGCCGGAAAGTTGTGTAGCAGCTACGTAGCAAATTTTCTGCTGAATGCACTGATTGATTGTTGTTTACATAGTAAAAAATAATAGCGTTTTCTTTTCTCAGCAAAAAGTTCTGCCCTTTGAGAGTGTAAAATATATTTATATTTTTACCTAAACTTAAAAAATGTTGGCCTGTTCTTCGAATCGAGGTAAGACAAAAAAATGCAGCATTTGTTCAATGTTGTGTGGGATTCCGTGTGCTTTTGGAATCGCAAAGAAGAAGTTCAATCTTTAATGAAATGTTAATGGCAACGGTCAATATTTTCTGGCACGATTACGATTTCCGGGGCGCTGCAATTTGAGGCACGATTTCGATTTCCGGGGCGCCGCGATTTGAAGATGTTTTCTGGTAGAGAACAACAAAAAAACATGATTCGCCGAACAGAAAATCGATTTTTTCAAAAAAAATTTTTGTTAAAAGATCTGTTCAAAAAACATCTATATCTTTGCCATTACTCAATGGATCTTTTAGTTTGATATGTCAATTGAAAGATCATTAAATTACCTTTCAAATATATTTGTTATAAATATCATTGCTACAATATTTTTAGTTTTATAAGCGAATTTATTCCAAAGTTGAATTTTTTAATGAAAAGAACCGTTATTTTCCAAAAAATTTACGTTATTAAGTTACTAAAAATATATTTTTTTTGAAAAGCTTACAGTTAGACCTTTTGTTTGACATATAAAAATATAAATATTTTATTTAATTTCACACTATATTACATAAAATTTAAATTTTCCAAGTGTTTTCTTTGTCAAAAAATCTGTTCACAAAATTTTCTATATCTTTGCCAATATCCAATGAATCTTAAAGATTGACATGCAATTCGAAAGGTAATTAAATGCCTTTTCAACGATATATAATACAAATATAATTTCAAAAAAGTTTTTAAATTTATAAGCGAATAAATATCAGATTTGAATTTTTTAATTAAAAGAACCGTTTTTTTCTACAAAATTTACGTTTTTAAGATACTTAAAATATATATTTTTTAAAAAGCTGAAAATTTTACCTTTTTTTCGATAGATAAAAATATGTTTATTTTTTATTAACTGATCGAATAAAAATTACAAATTTTGTATTCATATAAATATTGTAGCTACAATGTTGCCTTAAAAATAATTGTTTATTGTAATTTCAAAAACAAAAAACAAATTGGCCATTTCAGCCCTTGAAAGGACTTTGACCGAGCTTCTTATTATCAGTTGTGTTGTGTGGGTTATTAAATGTTTGCACACAATTGACCGAGAACTGGACCTACATGTTTTATGCCGACTCCGAACGGCTAAAGTTCATGTTCTCAAGAAGCTTTACATGGCATTATTACAAATTTTTACTGAACACAAAAAAATCTGAAATTGTATGAAAAAATTGTCGTATGTGCTAGTTGCTCGCACATACGACAATATTTTATTCAAACGATAACTAAGTGACACATGCGACAATATTTTGAATATCTCGAAAACTAAAAGAGCTATAAAAAAATGGATTACACCATTCGAAAGATATCATTTAAAAATATAGGACTGCATCATTAACTCAAAACACCCCAATTTACACATACGACCTTATTTTACTCAGGCGACGAACAGTGCTCATTTGAGCTTACAGAATAGCTTGAAATGAAAATGTGTACACTGCATGTGAAAGTAAATATGAATACCCTGTGTACGCTGACTTTTTCCATAGTTACGGAATCTAGCCCAACCCATACATTTCATTTATGAGGCTGATAAACTTATAATGTTTATACCATTTATAAGGGTATTGTCCATTCGATTCCGATTGCAGGTTCACAAAAGTTACAGAATCCCACTACTGTTTTTCTATGTTCTGTAGTGGAATTCTGTAACACATTTCGGTAGATATTCGGTGTCGCAAAGTTCTGTTTGCGATAATTTTCGGAAAATGGTATTCAGTAAACGACTTTTCCGATTTTGTCGGTGAAAGTATCGAAAAATTTGTCGAACTTGCGACGAATATTTTGTTGACATTAAGTGAACCGAACAAATTTGTAGGCAACCGAATTTATTCAGTAACTTGTCGCAAAGAACAAGTTACTGAATACCGTTTTAGGTATGACAACCGAAAAAATTCGCAAATTGCGATTCCGATCGGAAGTTGAGAACAAGTTACAGAATCCCACTACTGCTCTGCACTGAGAATTTTTCATCGAACACACCTACTAGAACCATAGATGCCAACCAAAATTTACACACGAAATCACAAAATCACACACCATATACATATATAAAAATCACTCGCCCAGCTCAGCGTTACCAGTTTTGCACGATAAATAGTGCTTTCGGTATTTTTTGAGCTCATGCGAGATGCTGCGGGAGAAAGTAAACATCATCGCTTTATGTGAGAAAAATTCTCATGCGAGAAAATTTTTACCACATGTGCGATTTTTCCCACGCGAGAGATAAAAAATACCGAAATTACCACAAATACCTCACATTACCAAAAAGAGATTTCTACCTGCTGTGGTAGAAATACGCGTGAATGAATGTGTACAGAAAAGGTTTACTGAGTGAATGCGCTTGTTGATGTATTCTTCTTGTGCATTCTTGTTGGTAGTTTGTTTGTGTTTAAACTGTTTTTCATATTTATCAACAAAAGAACGTAAATAATTTCTGATAGTAAAGTGGAAAATAAAATAATTGTCTGAAAGAAAAATATCATTGTCGCATAGTTATTCAAAAACTCTGAAAGTTTAAAGTATTTTTTACATTTTAGGCGCATTTAATATTATGAATGTGTTAATAGAAAAATTTATGATGAGAAGTGCAAGGACTGCTATGAGGCTGGAAAAATTTTTTTGAGAAATAATTTTTGAACTCATTAAAGTATTGAATTATTCTGAAAATTATTGTTTTATTAATTGTTGTTAATTAATATGTTGCAATTTAGGTTTACTTTCGTTTAATAATTTCATACGTTGCTATAAACACCGCTTAATGTGACATTTTAAGCAACTTTGAGGTATTTCATTGACTTGCGGTAATTTTGTGGTAATTTGCACGATTTCGAGGTAATTTGAGGTATTTTTGACGTGTGGTAATTTGAGAGAATTAAATGCGAGAATGAGGTAATTTTGGAGGTATATTCATCTGACAACGCTGGCCCAGCTAGACAGCGCTATCAAGTTGTTGTTTGATGTTAAACAAGGAAGGTTATATTTTTATATATTTCTTATTCTTTTTATCGAGCAAAAATAAAAAATAAATTAAAACACCAAAAACAACGCCAGCTAAGGAAGATTTGTTAAAGACATAAAATTAAATTAAATTAAAAGAAAAATTTTAAAAAAGAAGTGATAGAATATTGAAATATAGAAGTGAATCTAATGGAATCTGCATATGGGCATTTCCTTGGTGTCGTACGTGACTGTTGTACACATTTTAAGTGAAAAAAATGTCATAATAAAACAAATTAAAAAAAAAACAAAAGGCGAGCTTTATATCTCTCAATTAGCCCTTTTATTATTGGTATTTTCAATTGTTGGGTCATTTTTAGTTCTCAAGATATTAGCAAAAAACCAAGGTGGTCGTACGTGACCAAAAACAGAAGTGGTTTTCGTGGCAAAAAATTCAAACGCGGATTTCAGCGAAATGGGAAGCAATGTTTTTGTGTAATTTTTTTTTAATGTTGTGCGTTGATGTTCCTTAAAAATGGCTAGCATTGTAGACATAAAAGATTTATATTTATTTTTTAATTTAATAAAAGAGATGGCCGCACGTGACATGTCGCAAGTGACACTTTTTTCGATCACCATATTTGTTTTTTTTTTCTGCTCTATAATGAAATTCAAATAAAGAAACTATGCATAAGTCAACAAAAATATTTATTCAAACATAATAATAAACAAGTAAAGAAAGTCTAAAGTCGGTCAAGGCCGACTATGAAGTACCCTAAACCCACTTTTCAAAAACAAAACAATTCTATTGTAAATGGGCTTGTCCGTGGGCGGATGAAGTCTATATTTTATATGTATTTAAATGTTGATACAAAATTTACACCTGTACTTATTCCTGTAGCTATATATAGCTATATGTAGCTATATATAATAAATGCCTTTATTGTGCTTTCGCTTTGGGAGGTGTGCGTGTTCATGGTCGGAATACTCCCAATTTTTGAACACCGTAGTTTTGGCATAAAATACATACATACCAAATTTAATTTCTCTATGACAAACATAACCTTATTTATTGAGTTATAAACTTTTTGGGTTGTATGGGAGATAGGCGGGTACATAGGCGGATGACGTCCATTTTTCAAAACCATCTTTGTTTTATCCAAAAAAAAAATACGTGCCAAATTTTAGCTCTGCAGGTTAAACAGAGGCTTATTTATTGCGTTTTCATTTTTGGGTTGTACGGGAGGTGGGCGTGTCCGTGATCGGATGACGTTCATTTTTGAAGACATCTTTGCGTTGATATAAAACACATACATACAAAATTTTATTGTTGTAGGCTTATTATTAGCTGAGTTATGCAGTTTTAAATTTTTGCGTTGTATGGGAGGTAGGCGTGTCCTTGGGCGGATTTCAAAAATATTCAATAGTGCAGATCCTTGGGAGCATGTGACTATGTGTTTCATTCAATTACATATCTCTACTCTTTCTTCTTATCCTGTGTTTACGGACAACACACAGACGGACGGGCGGACATGAATAGCTCGACTCACGAGGTGACGCTGATCAAGAATATATATACTTGTCTATACCGGACTCGCTTCGTTCTATGCGTTACAAACGTTTGCATATACTTTTATGTCTGTAAAATATTTTATAAATAATAGTAATAATATATTTAAAATAATATATTTAATATTTTAATAATATATTTAATATTTAATATATTTAATAATATATTTTAAATAAAATTATTTTTATTCTTTATCTATCTATATTATTAATAGACGATTTAATGCAATTAAAAATATTTTAGATTAATTTTAAAAATATTAAAAAAAAAAAAGTCGAAAAAATATAAAATGCAAAATAAAATTTAAGAAATGTGTTTGCCTTCTTTGACGCTCGTACCTGAGCATCTTTTCGTTAGAAGTCAGAGCTCTAACCAATACGCCACGCAGCAGAAACGTCTCGCAGCCGCAAATTTTAAACTTATATAAACGGCTGAATTTGTTTATTTATTCCTAATGTAATTTTATATTGGTGTGCAAAGTGCAGCTAATAGTCTTTTTTTATGAAAAAACGTAGGTATCAGAAAGAGATGCAACATCACACGTATACAAAAAAGCACATTACCTTTTGCCCGACGCCTGAACAAAGGTAACAACCTTTGTATGGAAAATTTTATATGGGAGTAACGCACTTTTTATTAGCGCTCGTGATAAATAACCAGTTATCTAACAGTTACCGTTCTGCCTGGGCGTGTGACACTCACAGCAAAAAAATCACGGAAAATCACACACAGAACAGAAAATCACTTAGAAGAAAATCCAATCTTACAGCATAAAAGAGCATTTAATGCCATACAATTTTACAAATAATGAGATATTTTCTGTTATTTGGTTATGTTAGTAAAAGTTTATTGTTAAAAATTTATTAATATCTTATTTACTAGATCGAAATTCAAAAAGATATGAAAATTTTTGGTAAATCAAAATATAATATATATCAGTGGAACTAATTTAAATTGTCTGAATTAGTAATATAAGTAAGTAAATTTTATTGAGACTTCAGATCGATTACAAGTGAAATAAGCAAAAATGACAGAGAATGACACATAGAACTGTAAATATTATATATTACAATACAATGAAGGTATGCAAAGGCAAAATGACAAGGAAATCAAATGTATGCTCATACCATTTTTTAATAACATTGATGTTGAATCAAATAATGCTTAAAACTAATTTAGCAAACAATAAACAAAAACTTGAATTAAACTAATATTTACATATATACACATAAAATAATCATAACATTAAGTTATTAATTCAGCCTCTAAATACGTTAGGACTAGTTTTACGATAAAGTTCAGGTTATATATTACATTACTATAGTAATGTAGAAGAGTTCGAGTTCAAAGTAAAAACTATATTTTCATTAATTATTCCAACAGCAGAAATGTAATTTACATTTGACCAATTGTAATCTTTTTGTAAATTAAAATCAAAATTTATTAAATCATTTTCTAAAAGACTTAATTTATTTACACATTTTTCTATATGCAAAAGTAAATAATTACATAAAGGAATATAATGGGAATGATTATAAACATAGAAATTGGAAAAACGTTTACTGAAAGATTTAACAATTTTATTAATGCAAAATGTCAATGCTTTACGTTCAAATCTTTCAAGATACATTAAAACCGATCGTATACTAATTTTGTATATAAGTAATTTAGTGTTAATAGGGAGATATTTATTTATAAATAAGCTAGAGAACATTCCCAATATTTTTCTAGCTTTTTTAAGAATTAAATTAGCATGTATATTAAATCTAAAGTAATTATTAAAGGAAACTCTTAAGTATTTAATAACATTTTTAAAAGGAATATCTGAACCACAAAGAGAAAATTTTAAATTTTTACTCTGTGGTACAATCACTCCATGATATTTGCCAGAAGGATTTCTTATACAAATAGCTTCCAATTTTGATGTATTTATTTTGATTCCCCAATCTTTATAATATTCATGAGTTTTTTCTAAATGGGAACGAACCAAAGTGAGAGCCTCATTAGGAGTAAACCCATGAGCATATGCTAGGGAATCATCAGAGTATAAAATACCTGTAGAATCATTGAAGACATGAGGGAAATCATACATAAAGATACTGTACAAAGAGGGGTATTTGTATTATAGTAGAGTTAGAACATAGTATAATAACCAAAGTAATAGCAGGGAGGAGAGCAGCTTACCGTGATTGTCAAAACGAAGTTCATAGCTCATATAAAATCTACGAGCGAGTAGAAAGCTAAGAATATGCAAAATGTAGACAATGGCCCGTATGCATAAAATATAGTGAACGCAAAGAAATAAGAGATAAGGAAGTGGTTTTCTGAAATCAGAGTGCGGTACTTTTCTTAATGGTGTATGTTTACGCAAATACATAAACAGTCACTCAGGGCCGCATTCGGTTGTTGCGTACAACTAGACGCAGTTTTGTGATAGGAATTGCATATGAAACAAGTTTCTGTTTGAGTGGTTAAAAAGTTTGAGTGAATGATTTTTATTTTTTGAAATTATTTTATAATTGTATTTCCACACCACCCTTGAGGTATACAATTTGGTGCGTTACCGATTTTTTTGGGTGTTCGGTTCCCCTGTAGGCCTATTTCACCCATAAAGAAAAGAAATCATTAGTAAAATATTAATAAATCATTGAGCTCTAAACTAAATACTAATTTAATATTAATTTAATTTAATATACTAACAGTAAGGGCGCAATGCAAAAGGGTGGCCCCTTAAAAAATAGAATGCGGCCTTGGCACTTTTTACGATTTTTCTTATATTTCTTATTGGAAATATATTAATTTTCAATAAGTATTCACTTTGTTCAAACTACTTTAATATAAATAACGTGATTTTGCCATATAAAACACACCGGTGTGGATATAATTACCTGTGAAAGGAAATCGCACTGTTCTTCATTTTTTGCCATTTTCACTGCTATAAACAACACAACGCATTTTTATGGTATAAATTAAAACTGCTTTTTTTATAATTTAACACTTTTTAGCAATGACACTTATTAATTAATTTTTTATAGTTTTCTTGAAAGCACGTCGCAATGTTTACCAAAGCGTTTCGATCTGTCAAAAAACGATAAAAAAAGCCACACTACACGTACACTGTATGTGTGCAAAGCACCATTTCCTTATTTTTTACTTCTATGAGTGAACGCTACAGCGTAGTGTTATCTATCAAGTAGTGAAAGTTCGGTAGAGAACACTGCTTTTGATATGAATAAACATTTTTCAAAAAAAATAAGCAAGCTCTATTTTCGAATTTTGAACTTAAGTGTTCACTTCTTTTATAGAGGGGATTTATACAGTGAAACTCGTCACATGCGATTTTCTGAAATTTTCTTTTCAAGTTTTATCTTCAAATTACATGATGAAACTGCGTTGCAGAGACTTTGCTTTCAAAATTTCATCAACAACGAAAATATGAAACTATAACATCAAAAAAGTTTCATGAAATCATAGCCCGCGAGACTTTTTGCATTCTTGTCATATATAAAAAATTTAATTTGAAAATTGAATGTTATAAAATAAAGTTGCTTCATGAATTATTTAGCATAAAGCTCAAAACATAATTATTAAAAATAATGTTTTTTTAAGAATTAGTTTTTAATAACATCTAGTTCTATTTCTACGATTAAAATTAAAAAAACATTGCAATTATTTCAAAGAAGTCTAATCAGAACCACACTACAATATATTATAGTGTTCACTTCTTTTTAAGTAGTGAACACTCCTTTAATGCATATCAAATTAAGCAAGTAGTGTTTCGAAAATAGTCTAGTCAATAAAAGAAGTGAAAACAGTGTTTTCTTTTTATGCATATCAATAATGAAAAATCAAGTGTTCACTACGAACTCTAGTGCTTACTTTTTTTATGCATATGGGCCATTGTGCATAAAATATATGCATAAAATATAGTGAACGCTTTAGAGTAGTGTTATCTATCAAGGAGTGAAAGTTAGGTAGTGAAGACTCCTTTTGGTATGAATAAACATTTTTAAGTAAGCTCTATTTTCGAATTTCGAACTTAAGTGTTCACTTCTTTTATAGAGGGGATTTATACAATGAAGAAATTTCTTTTCAAGAAATTACATGATGAAACTGCGTTGCAGAAACTTTGCTTTCAAAATTTCATCAACAACGAATATATGAAAGTATAAAGTCAAAAATTTTCATCAAATCACAGCCCGCGAGACTTTTTGCATTCTTGTCATATATCAAAAATTCAATTTGAAAGTAATAAAAATAAAGTGGCTCCATGAATTATTTGGCATAAAGCTCAAAATGTTATTATTAAAAATAATGTTTTTAAGGATTATTAACTTAAATAAATGAATGTTAGCAAAAAAATATGGAATTATATGAAGATATAGAAATATGGACCTTAAAAGTAGATTGCGAAGAAATTACAGGAGAAACCGAACTGGATCGCTTGTTCGCTTAGGCAAACTTTTCCAAAGAATACATTGCATTTAAGTCAATTTGTTTAACGCGATATCTCGAGTTTCTACATTTTCAGGCAATAAATATGTTGCTAACAATTCAACATTCTCACGGGACAATCTATAAACAGATCGAAAACTATCTTCGTGGGAAAATCTTCTTTTTTAATAACATTTAGATCTATTTCTATGATTAAAATAAAAAAACATTGCAATTTCGTTACGAATTATTTCAAAGAAGTCTTATCAGAACCACACTACAATATATTATAGTGTTCACTTCTTTTTAAGTAGTGAACACTCCTTTTATGCATATTAAAGTTTAGCAAGTAGTGTTTCGAAAATAGTCTAGTCAAAAAAAGAAGTGAACACTATATAGTGTTTTCTTTTTATGCATATCAATAATGAAAAATCAAGTGTTCACTACGAACTTTAGTGTTTACTTTTTTTATGCATATGGGCCATTGTATTATATTTATTTTATCTACTTTATTGTTATTATAAAACAATATCACAACGAAAATATTAAATGTAATATGCACTTAGCACAACACGATGTTCCATTGAATTTAAATTTGTTTGTTTGCTATGTCTGTATTCGCCAAGATGGCCGATTTTGACATTGAGGGTATTTACAAAGAGAGTACGTTCAGCCCAAACACTACTTTAGTAATTATACTATGGGATAGAATATGCAACTGTGCAGTTTGACAGCTGTGAGTTCCACATCAGCGTTGCCGTTTTCACTTCGATCGAAGTTTTTTACTTCACTTTTATGTCAAACACTTCCACACTTCCACTTTTGTGAAAACACTTCGATTTTGAGTGATTAAAACTTTTTTTAATAATTAAGTATATTTGATGTTTTAACTTCATTTCACATCAAAAAATCAATAACATGGCATAACTGTTGGTGAAAAGCAGTGATGCCCAGAAAAATTATTTGAAGAGTGCTACAACAATTACAACAAAAATCCAATAACAACAACAAATTTTTAGTTTCGCTGCACAATGACTGCATTCAATCCGAAAAAGCGCTCAGGTAGCGAAGTAGCATAAACTGATACTTTCTGCTGAATGGGTTTGTTGGCGAAATGTCAAATTTCCAACAAACTGATTGTTTATCTGTCAAAATGAAGTGAGCGTAAGCCGCTCAATCGAGGTAGCATAAAATATTTTCGCTACCTAAGATGGCGACCGCTCAGGGAACATGTTGTGTGAGCGGTTTATGCTACATACCATTCAGCCGGAAAGTTGTGGAGCAGCTACTTAAAAAATTTTCCGCTGAATGCACACAATAATTAATTTCCAACAACAACGCGCACACAACCATCATCCGCGCCAACGCAAAAGTTAATTTATTTGAATACACAAAACAACAACACGAATCTTTTAAAACTTAATTCGCCGAATTACAACAATCATTGCAATATTGAAGTTGTTGTAGAGTGGAAAGAGTGGACCATGTTAAAAACAACAACACGAATGCTGGCAGCGCGCAAGCAAAACAACAAAAGCACATACAAACAACAACAACACGTATGCTAACGTTGCCCAAGCGCACAAGTTAAATTGTTGAACGCACAAAAACAACAACATTCAAATGCAAGATAGCAGCATTTGATGGCGCTTAAAAAAACAAAAAAAGCAATAAGAAACAATGCTTTTGCTTCAAACTGAATTCGTCGAATTAAATCAATCATGAAAACATCGAAGTTGTTGTAAAGAGTGGAAAGAGTGGAAAGAGTTAGGCGCTGGGCATCCCTGGTGTAAAGGAATTCATAACTTGTACCTTCGCTCACAGAGTTTTGTATTGGATGAGAGAATTTTAATGATAGTGGCAACACTCTGTTCGATTAAATACTTCTTGCAAGAGCGCGCGTTGTGAAGGTTGTTGAAATGTAAATTTGTAAGAATTAATTACTTCGAGGAAGACTCTGATATTGCAAGTCGTATTGCAGCACAAATGACTGATTCAAATGTGATATATTTACAATTCTTGTCTTATGCACTGAGTGCTGTTAATTTAGAATTTCAAACAGAATCGCCTAGTTTTCATGAGTTGTTAAAATCATTAAAATTTTATTTCAGAAGTATTGTAATTAATTTTATTGACATCTCTGCCGTATAATTTGATATAATTTTTGAAAATGATCTCAATACTTTTAGAATTAAGCCTTTATCTGATATATATATAGGGCCTAGAGCCCAGATAAAATTTGATTCCTATGATATATCTGTAACAGATAAGAACGAAATTTTAAAAAGTTGTGTACAGTTCTATTACATTCGTACACTAATTATAAAAAGAGTCAATTTCAAATATCCAGTTTTGAGAACATTACAAATTTTGGATACAAGATCTTTAGCTAATAGTTTGATTCCTCTCATAAAACTTTCTCCTAATCTCATCGAAGAAAAAGATATCGACTGTCTAGAAAAGGAATGACGTCTTTTAATATTAAATGATTTTTATAACTGAAAATGATTTGAAGAGCTTTGGTTCTACATTTTTAAATTAAAAAGTGCCTTAGAAGACCTGTAGGTAGATTCCAGGATTTGCTATCACTAAAACTCTAAAAATCGCTAAAATGCTAAAAATCTAGTATTATCCGAAATTTTAGCGATTTCGCTAAAATGCGATTCCTGAACTTCACATCGCTTAGCTAAAAACTAGTTGTTTTATCCACCGTAGTGGCCCACAAGTTTTTCAACGAGAGCTGTCAAATTTTCTGTTTGTGTGTGTAAGCATTGAGGTTAAAGTCAAAATAATAAATTCTTGTGCGCTTCAGTGTCGGTAAAATTTATTAAATAAGAAACATTATCAATTATAATAACAGTATGAGTGTCTTATCAACTGTGTCTTATTAAATTCGCGTTCTAAACATTGGAATAAAAAAAATTTTGATTTTTTGTTTATTCGTTTTCTATTGGCGTACATATCTTAAAAAATATTTTTATGAAATAAAATTAGAAAAAGACAGCGTTACGTTGTTGATAACTGAAATTTACCTTGTTTTCATTCTTATTATAAGTACTAAAAGGTTTTTAAAAATTTTACCGGCTAAAATTTCTTGTTGATAAAAATTTGATAATTTTAGCGATTGAAATTCACTCAGAATCGCAAATTAGCAACTTTTTAGCAATAAATAAATGTCAAAATCAGCTGTTTTTATCCGGCTCATTTTTTTCATTGCTTAATTTAAGCGACGAAAATAGGAGATAGTCTGTGAATCAGAATCGCGATTGTCGCTAAAATTTGCTAAAACTGACGTAAGCATTTTTTAGCGATCGAGATTTAGCGATAGCAAATCCTGGAATCTACCTACTGATGTACCAAAAAATAAAAACTTTCGTAAGAGCGTTGCTAAGCTTACCGCACGGTGGTGCAACAACAGAAAGAGTATTTTCACAATTAAAACTAATTAAAAATACAACTACAAATAAGTTAAAATTTAGTACCATAAATTCGATATTAGCATTATCCACTAAAGGACCACTTTCTAAATGATAATTTTTTAAATTGGAATCCTTAAACGAATACTTTATCGAGTGTTTGTTATAACAGTGATATTTATTTCAGAACCGAAGAAATAGCTGCATAGAAAATAGAAATAGAAATTAGAAATAGATAATTTTTTTAACATTGTTAATTTATACATATAAGTGATTGAAATGTATTTCAGTATTTTTTTATTGAACGCGTATTTTCTTATTAAACTTTATTGATTGATTTTTATGAAAATATTTTTATTGATTTTTTCGTTATTAATTTTGAAATGTACCTAAATATGCTTAATAAACATTCATGTTAAAACAAAATTAATTTATTTAAACACTTCGAAATCTCTGAAAATACTTCCATCTTGTAGCCTATTTTACATCGTTTTAAAATTATCGAACGGCAACACTGTTCCACATGTTCTACACATACAGCCCACAACTACTAAATTCTGCCACTTGTGAGAATTTCTTCAGATAATCAACTAGAGAATCAACCCATAAATTGACTTGCCAACACCCGGCAATTTCCACACACATTCATTTTTCCAAGTAAGTAGCTAATAGCTGGATTTAATATTAAAATAGTTGAGGGGATAATTTAGAAGTTTTTTCGAACGATATTTGAAATATTTTGTATAGCGTTTTGCAACTTTCTAACACAAAACACTTTTGTTCGTTTAAGGACTTCCACGAAGGAAACTTAGTTAACAAACAAAAATGGTGTCTCAAGAGGTAAGTAGAACTAAATTTCATCTTCACAACGATTAACGGGAAAACAAATTTACATTTTGGATCTTGTTGATGATTAACACATGTGTCGTGGCTTGAACTTTGTACCTTTTTTGATTATTTGATTAGGAATTCGATAAAGCTGCTGAAGATGTCAAGAATTTGACTAAAACCCCATCTGACACTGATTTGCTGGAGTTATATAGTTTGTTTAAACAATCGACAGTGGGAGATTGCAATACAGGTAAACACATATTTGCGCCTAATAAAAAAATTTATTGAAAAATTATTTTAAAATAATTGCCATTTATTTGTAGATAAACCTGGTTTCTTGGACTTCAAAGGCAAAGCCAAATGGGAAGCCTGGAACAGTCGTAAAGGTGTGTCTCAAGAGGATGCTAAGAACTTATATGTAGAGAAGGTCACCGCCTTGAAACAATCACATAATTAAAATTCAAAACCTAATTATTGAGCACAAACAAAAAAACATTTGAACATTGCTTTATTTATATATATCCATGTATATATTCAAAATATGCACTTTATTTATCTATTTAATTATCTATTAAAGCTCATAAAATTAGTCCTCGTCAACGCTAAATAAGCACAAAATATGCTACAAAACACTTAATAAATTAATAACTGTTAAACAGGAAAAAAGGTTTTATTCAAACAAAGGAAATTGGCTTAAGTAGAAGATGAAATAAATATAATTCAAGTTTTAAAGTCTTCAATCAATTGTCGCTTCATCAATTGTCGCTTCTTTCATTAGGAATAAAACGTAATGGAACACCTTACTTCCACCGTACATGTTGTTTGTTTCGGTACAAACATTTGTGGTTTTAAACACGTATGTAGTTAAATCTTTAATTAAAAATTTTTTTTGGTATACATGGTTTTTTGTTGTTGATATCATAAAAAATGCATATTTAAAAGGTTAAACACTGATTTTTTTTTAGTAGCATAAAACACAGTGTTTCGTGCTACTGAAAAGTTGGATTTTCATATTCTTTACTTTGCGTATATATTAAAGAATAGATTAAGAAATTTGTTTAATTAGATAAAAATACAGTCTAAACCTGTTTTTGTGCGTTTTTTTTTTGTTATTTTTTTTTACGCGATATTTTTTTAACGATTTATTTTAGGTGAAATGAAAGTCGTGAAGTTCGTTTTAAAGCTCAGTGTGTTATTTTAATTCTTAAGAATCAGCTGTTTGGTTGCGGCAACAATGCAAAAAAACAATACGACGTGATAGCACACCTTATGAATCCACAAATTGTATCATATAATTATGTATATTAGTTTAAAAACGTCATTCAAAGTGCGTACAAACACCATTTTGACTATTAAGATAGTATTAATAGATGTTTTAAATTTTGAAATTAAAGGTAAATTGATTAAAGTCAAATACTTCTTTTGTGTATAATTTTTAAAGGCTTTTATTTTTAGATATAAGAACACCTCAAAATGAATAATCATAATAAAAAAACCTTAAAAAGAACCATAATTACATTAGAAACTAAAATTGCAATATTAAATAGACTAGCAGAAGGTGAAGGATCCACAGCTCTTGGCAAGGAATTCAATTTAGGTGAATCCACTATAAGAGCCATACAAAAACGTGCAAGTAAAATAAATGAAACTAATAATTGTGCAACAAACGCAAGCGTTAAAAGAGCATCCTATTCAAGAAATATTGTAATAGAGAAAACTGAAAAAGCCCTCTTACTTTGGATTAAAGAATCAATACGAAAACGAATCCCAATTGACGGAGAATTAATCAAACAGAAAGCAAAGCAATTGTTCAACCAGTTGAAGGACTTAGAACCATCTACTTCATCTTCCCACTCTGTAAACCTTAAATTTTCTAGTAGCAATGGTTGGTTAGCTGGATTTTTTAAACGCCACGAACTTCATAATGTGAAGATGCAAAGCGAGGCCGCGTCCGCTGATGAAACAGCTGCTAGGAATTATTATAAAAACATAAAAAAAATTATTAATGACAAAAGATATTGCCCATATCAAGTAGTTAATACAGATGAAATTGGGCTCTTATGGAAAAAAATGCCCAGCCGAACAGTCATTGGGAAATCTGAAAAAACTGCAAGTGGTTTTAAGGCTGCAAAGGAACGAAATGATAGTGAAATTCTCCATATCTTAACTGATCATGAAGATGGAGAAGAAGAATTTATTTCTTTGACTCCAGATAACATCTATGCAGGAATTCAGCTTAGTATCAAATTAGAAAAGCATTTTCTTAAAATAGACAACAACTCCGAAAGAAGTTCTAAATTTCAAAAAGACATTCGATCATGTATATCGTGCTATCGTGATGTTTATAATCAGCTTATTAAACGACCTTCGTTTCGAAGACCTATCACCGACTATATGATAACAGATAATAATTCCATTTCAATATCTTCAAGTGACGAAAGCAATTTCGAACCAGATTATCACAAGAAAATGCGAGTTTTGGACAACGACGCATAGTATTAAATAATATATCGCTTATTCCGCGCAAGACTGACAAAACTCAAAATTTAGTATTATGGATACCATGAATATATGTTGTTTCTGAAAATCACAGTTATAAAATCAAAGTTTTAAATTATATTATCACAAAGTCAACCATCCCAATATTAATTTTAATTACATAGTTTTTCTTTAATTATTCGAGATATATACTGTATAAAATGTTTTTTCTCGAAAATTCCAATTTTGAGTTCGGCAGTCTTTTACGAAATGACCGATATGAATGTAAATATTGTAAAGATGAGGAATTTGAAGTCTTCATGTGTAATTTACTTATTTTGTTTTCTTGGCCGCTCTAAGCGGTCCTTTTTTTGAGGTTCCTATCTACAGCCCCTATTTAATAACAGGTTTGATCGTATATATATTATAATATGATTTCGGGAAATATTCAGTTCTTTAAATATCAGCAAAGAAGATTTTCTTTGAATTAGTACCATCATAAGTACTCAGTAAAATTCTGGTCATAAAAAACTTCAGTATATTTCTTTTATTTTTTTATTAATATATAAATAGACTTTTTGTCTGCAGTAATAATGTGCAATGAATATATTTTCAAATGGTTTGTCAGACTTAACTATAACGTAAATAACAATAGCAAAAAAAGTTAATGAATTTCACTATTTGTCGAATTTAAAATTTTTAATCAATGAATTACTGTTTTTCTCTCAACTAGAAATATTTAATTCTTAAATAAGGCAAATTTTTGAAGCAGTTTTTACTTATATTTTCAAACATTAATTATTTGGTTTACATTTTTTTCCGATTTCTGCAATTGAATTTAATGTTTTATTGAACAGCTTCTTTTTGCTTTACAGATGAACTGACTGCCATTTGTCTTTCATAAAATTCACGTTGCAATTCACGCAAATTGATTTCTAATGTTTCGACTACATCAAAGTTCATATCCTGTCTTGCCTGCTTTATGTAACCTTTAATTATATTTATCTGTTCAATCAATGGATCATCGTGTAGCGCTTTACCAGCAGCGCTAACTTGGTGTGCTGTCCAATTGTCTAGTGATCGCAAATCCGACTAGAAAAAGAAATTAATAATGTCTTAATAAATGTGTAAAGCATTCATTAAATAATTAAACCTACACCCAGTGCATATGTTGGCGCTGTACTATTGAGTGAATGTGAGATAGTATTTGAGCCACCCAAACCATAGCGCTCAAATGCTTCCATTGCCTGACGTCTCTCAGTTTCAATACGTTGCTCTGTTTCCATACGTTTTCGTTCTTGTATTTTACGTATTTCATCTTCTACTGGTAATCGTGGTATGGACAACATTTTCTCCTTGATCAATTGAACGCAAGATAATCTGATGGATTTCTTTAAAAGCTCTTCGCGACTACCTGGTTCGCAAGGCAGTGACAAAATACGCTTACTTCGCACATCTATCGCCTCAGCTACTTGTCCAATTTTCCCACGTAATGCAGACGCATCTGCAATAGTGAAAATCGATTCACCCTCGTAAAGACTTGCAATAATTTTCAAGTACATTTCTATGTCGGGTGCAACATCTTTGCGTAGCTTTTGGATTTCGGAATATATTTGTGTAATGTGTGGACGGCATGTACGACTTTCATGCATTTCTTTGCGGGTCTCCAGCAGCCATAGACAATGATCACAGGAACGAATACCATTTTGTTGCACGTTTGAGCTACTTTTTTGGGGCTGTGTTAAAGGTTCGGTTCGTGACATTGTCAGACTAGCTAACTCCACTTGAAAACAATTGGTAACATTAAACTAATGTCTAAAATAATATTTATAAAAAAAAATCATTTAAACTTACAAGCAACGTCCAAGGGTAAAAATTTCGAACAATCGTTGCACATAATACTTCCACATAACCTACAATGATGTTGTCTGCGTGCAATGTGAAAGCTTTTAGCACAATTGGGGCATAGTTTTACGGATGTTCCATCCAGCCAAGCAACAGTCTTAAAATAAATTAATTATAAAAATCAATTTGTCTTTGAAGTTAAATAACAAATAAGTTGGTGTCTTGACGCAAAGAAATTGCCGATTCAATATAAGATCCTTGCTTGAATGCTGTTACTAACATTTTGCTCGTGTTGTTTTCTTAATACTGGATCTGTGGGCATGTCTTTAAGCAGTTTATGTAAACGAATTATAAGTTTATTGGTCTCACTTGCATAGCGTTCTAAACGAGGGTTTCTGTAGGCCAAAAATTTCATAAAGATATTCGCAATTATTAAATTTATTCACTTACCTCATTGATTGAAAATATTCAAAATGTGTACGTTCCACACCAACTTCCTGGCGTTCCGATCTGAGGTTACTAGCATTTAGTCGTGTACGAGTGCCGCTAGACGATGATGAGACATTACTGCCACTTATTCCACTTATGATTGCATTTTTTTCTAAGTTTCTGGCGATATCAAAAGAATCATCAAAATTCAGTTTTATTTTTTTCTTTGCTTTCGAGAAAATATCCTTGAATATAGATTTAAGTGCATCTTGCTCCTCAGCATGGGATCGTTCGAAATGTTCCGTTAAAAATTCTAATGACTTCAAGTCCTCATGACAAATGGGACACAGAAACCCTTCAAGTATTTCTACAGAGTTTTCATCGTCTGGTTCGCCAAAAGGATTCGACATTTCGATTTAGATTAAATTAACCAGTTGAATTTTTTTAAGCTTCATGAATTTGTTGTTTACGTTAATATTTCAATATTTTATCCATTTTGCTAAATCTTTAATGGGTGTATGTACTATTTTTTCAAGAAACAAATACTGCAATTTTACAGCTGATTTTGACAGATTTTTATGTTAAATCTGAAAGTCAACTTAAGCAATCGATAACATAGGGATGCCGTCCTTTACAGCGCTGCCGAAAGTACTACTATCGGAGTATTTTACTCCTCTTGACTCTTGAGTACTACTATACTCCCCAAATACAAAAAGTACTACTATTTCTAAATAGCTGAAAACGGCCTTATGTGTATTCATCATTACTGCAAAAAATAATTTTCTCTGAACGCTTCTTTTAACACATAAGAAAAAGAAGAAGAGAATCGTTAAAAGTTATTAATCGTAAAACTATAACAGATAAAAATGTATTATTTGTTTCCTTACATGTCTAAAATGCATTAAAAACTGTATATTTTTATATTTACTAAGTATTTCTATAAGTATGTTATGATACATTTTTTGGAATTTTATAATTGAAGTATTGAATTGTTATGAAGAATACTTTAACATATTCAAAAAAATGTTGTTAATAAATTAATAAGAACGCATGAAATAAAAAAAAAACAAAAAATTAATAAAAAGCAGAAAATAATAAAAGTTTCTTTCATTACTAGTTTGTTTTGCTAAAGTTATTTTTTGTAATTATTTTCAAGTATCATATATATGAAAATAATGACATATATATCAATATCATTACTAGTTTGTTTTGCTAAAGTTATTTTTTGTCAATATTTTCAAGTACTAAAGTACTCCTAAAATGTAAAAAATACTCCCCAAAAACTGAGAATTTACTACTATTAAAATTCGTAAAACGGCAGCACTGGTCCTTTAGTAAATGAAAACCTGAATTCTCACAGAAATCACTTTATCCCACGTCATATACATTGAGAATCATATACAAAATCTCACAGCTACTTGAAAACACACAAAAAAAATCTTACGGCTATTAAGATCATCGCTCTGGCATTCCAAATCGCTCATTAATTACAAATTTAAAGTTCGATTTTAAAAATCTTTTGTAAATTAGAAAAATTGCATGGCATACTACGTTACCGCATAAATTACTAAATTTGTCATAAATTAGTTTCCTAAATCAACTGCGTTCATACTAGCTGTTCGTAATTTATTTTGAATTTTCCATGACAAGTCGCATATTTGTTTACCTTATTTTATTTTGTTTGATTGATTTTACTTTGAATTTATTCGTTATTCTGATTGACACCTTGTGATGTGTCAATTATTAATCGAAAAAATTAGAGCCGACACAGATTGAATGTTAATTTGGATGGTAATTTATGCTAAATTACTTAATTTCGAAGTAATTTCATTGATAGTTTTCCCACTGGGAAATTACTTAATTTGTACATGATTTATGCTTAAATCAAGAATGAGCCATAAATTACGATGGTGTGAACATGGTATTACGTTGAAAGAAAAGCATTGTCTATATATAAAAATATATGAAAACTATAGAAATTTTTGTGAAAAAATATTTGATTTGTAATTAGGAATAATTTTACTTTAGCGACCATGCCCGAATTTTTTTTTCTTATTTTTATTAGACGTATATGAACCTCCTACACTCAATGGTGAAAGAAAAAATTGTCGGTCTTGATTGGTTTAGGAGATAAAATTCGCGAAAGTTTGAAAATTCAGTGCAAATTTGTGTGTTTGGAAGCTAATATAAGATTTTTTTACGATACTTACCCAAAAAGGGGCTTTTTTAACGGCGTAGTAAAAAAAAAATCCACATTTTAAGAAAAAAATATATATATTTATTAAAAAATACATCAGTCTGAGTCGGTATCAGAAGCATCAAGTTCATTCGCAGACTGTGCCTCCATATGAGCTCTAACTGGATTGTACAGCTCACCAGCAATTTTAAAAAATTGCAAAAGTGGATCGACATTCAAGGCGTGGCACTGCTTTACAAACATATATTTGGCCAAACAGCCTTTAAAAAAATGTTTTTTGCTATTGCGATGAAAAAAATCGCGGCGATTTTTATTAACAACTTTTCGACATTTCTTACAGGTTTTACAAAACTCAATATTTGATAAAAAAAGCGCCGCAGGCGAAAAATTGTTATTAAAAATTGCGGCGATTTTTAATAACAATTTTTCAACATTTCTTATAGGTTTCACAAAACTTAATATTTTGTTAAAGAAAAGAGCGCCGCAGGCGAAAAATTGTTATTAAAAATCGCCGCGATTTTTAATAACAATTTTTCTATTCTCCTTAAAATATACCAATTTTCTTATAACTCAATTTCGTATTATGAAGGTTCAAGTTTTTGTGCTTTTCACGATATCGCATTGTTTCCTTTAATTAGCCCTAAAAATCCACATTTAGGTTAAGAAATCATAAAGTAAAAGCTTACAATAGCTTCTACACACGTAACATTTGCACCGAATTTTCAAACTTTCGCGAATTTTATCTCTTAAACCAATCGAGACCGACAATTTTTTTTTTCACCATTGGGCTTAGGAGGTCCATATACGTCTAATAAAAATAAGAAAAAAAATTCAGGCATGGTCGCTAAAGTAAAATTATGCCGATTATTATATTATATTTAAAATATCTACTTAACCATATATATAAGTTAATAACTTTGAAAGTCCCCTTTTACACTAGTCAAGAAATGGAAGCAATTTTTCGAGTTCGAAAAACTTGCCAGTACACTTGACTGTGTACCGTCAACTTTTTCCTCTTCCGTCGCTTCCTATTTGCGGCGAATTGGCCTACAAGCTCAGAAAATTGACTTCAATTCTTGACTAATGTAAAAGGGGTAAAAGCAATATCTAGTTTTCTAAGAAGATCTTATGCCGCGTTTCCATGTGATCTTCCAGTATCTTATCCTATCCCATATCACATAACACTTGCTATAAAGAGCGAGATGCATATATCGCACACTAAATACAAAACAGTCACAACTCAAAATTTTTTATATAGAATTTTTGTTATAAATCAATTTATAAAACAAATATCTGACTATATTTTTCGTTATTTTTTTCATTAACTGGAAGAATGAAGTTTTTGTGTTAAATGAAAATTGTTTTTCTTCTGCAGTTTCAACCAAAGAGTTTTATTTCCCGCTTTTCCTGAAAAGTTATGTTTTTTGAGTTGTGACTGTTTTGTATTTAGTGTGCGATATGTACATTTTGCTATAAATGTTTGACAAATGGGAAATTTGTAAACAAAGAATAAATTCAATTATTTTTCAAGTGCCGAAATGTGTTGTTCAAAATAGCGAATAAAATAAGGAACTTCAGTGGAAAAAAAGCCGGAACAAAAACAAAAAGAGGAAGATGTTACCAGAAGCCGTCATAAGGCAGCTTGGAATACAGTTCAGTTCAATTCAAACGGAAATATATTTTAAGTTATTTAATTGTTGTTGTTTCCATAAATTGCTTCAATTATAAAAACAATAATCTCAAACTAAACGTCGTTATTAATGATTTTCATTATTTTGTCAAACGTTAACATCGTCACCATTGCTTGAGCCGCCACTTACGGGGCCACCTTTCGGAGTGTAGACCGTGGCATTGGAATCTAAATACGAAGAGCCAAAGTGTTGCCAATGGTGTTGCTACTGAAATGGGTACGATGCCAGCTCATTGCTGCTGTTGGCCCCTTTTACATTGATCAAGACTTGAAAGTAAGTTTTTTTGACGTTTTCTTTTGGACTTGACGAAACCTTTTACATTGTTAAAGACTTGATTTCAAGTTTATTTCTTCTTTGTCCCCTTTTACACTAGTCAAGAAATGGAAGCAATTTTTCGAGTTCGAAAAACTTGCCAGTACACTTGACTGTGTACCGTCAACTTTTTCCTCTTCCGTCGCTTCCTATTTGCGGCGAATTGGCCTACAAGCTCAGAAAATTGACTTCAATTCTTGACTAATGTAAAAGGGGTATTTGTTTGCTTTCTATGAAATAAAAACAGCAAAAAGAAGCAAATAAAAAATTGTTGTGGCTTAAAAACAACAAATAATGAATTATTAAACATTAAATAATAACAATACCAAAAAAATGCTATGCATAAATGAAATATCATGAATTTATTGCTGCAGCTCAACAAACGCACGCTGATATGCGAAAAATAAAATAAAGAGCACAGCCAACAACGCGAAAATAACATAACGAATACGAAAAAATTGACGGTACAGCTTCAATGTTCTTTTTCCCTTTACCCCTTTTACATTAGTCAAGAATTGAAGTCAATTTTCTGAGCTTGTAGGCCAATTCGCCGCAAATAGGAAGCGACGGAAGAGGAAAAAGTTGACGGTACACAGTCAAGTGTACTGGCAAGTTTTTCGAACTCGAAAAATTGCTTCCATTTCTTGACTAGTGTAAAAGGGGACCTTCCGTCGCTTCCGATGTGCGGCGAATAGCCTACAAGCTCACAGACTTGATTTCAAGTCTTGATCAATGTAAAATGGGTCTTGTTGATTTTATTGCTTGAACCGCCACCTACGGGACCACTACCCCTTTTACATTAGTCAAGAAATGAAGTCAATTTTCTGAGCTTGTAGGCCAATTCGCCGCAAATAGGAAGCAACGAAAGAGGAAAAAGTTGACGGTACACAGTCAAGTGTACTGGCAAGTTTTTCGAACTCGAAAAATTGCTTTCATTTCTTGACTAGTGTAAAAGGGGACCACCTTTTGGAGTGTAGACCGTGGCATTGGAATCTTAATACGAAGAGCCAAAGTGTTGCCAATGGTGTTGCTACCGAAATGGGTACGATGCCAGCGCATTGCTGCTGTTGTTGATTTTATTGTTTCTGATGTTGTAGTGCCGCAGAAAACACCACGTATTCTGTTGGCGCTGGTAGCATTGTTGACACTTGCATTATGTGGATGACCGCCGTATATGCACGTTTGCTGTTCACTAGCTGCTGCTGCGCCCGCATTTATAACGGTTTACATGGGCGAGGAAGGTCCTGGACCGCCACCAGCTCCTTGCAGCAGTGGTGGTGTATCGTTCATGCGTAGCATTAAACTGGCGTCTGTGCAACTGCATTGTGGCAAACAGATCGAGTCAGTTCTTGCATGACAGCAAGAAGTTGAGCAATTTTTGCTTGGATATCGAACACTTTCTGTTCCTTAGAGCGACGACGACCAAGCGGGAAAAGGAAAGTTTAGCTTTTAACGTGGAAAGGAACAGTTACAAACTTACTCTCTGCAATTTCAAACTGTTGTTTGTCTGTGGAGTTTTTAATATTAAAATTTTTAGAAATTTCATACAAAATAAAAAATGTCATGCAACTATAAGAACGGTTGTAAAATATTATAGCATGTGATACACTTTTATGGTAAAAGTTCAAAATTTTGAACTTTTTCTATCTTCTAGTATCTCATGAAATCACAGAGGATACACATGCTATAAAAATATAAAATTTATGCCTGTTTCACACTTGCATTAGCCAATCCCATAAGATAGGGTTCGCATGCTCATTCTGTCTTACAAAAAAAGTGATTGTAGGAGATCGTAGAAGATTGCATGGAAACGCGGCATTATAATAAACTAGTAAGGTATATCTTCGACTTGGCCGAAGTTAAAATACCCCCACGGCCGATTCTTAAGGGTGGAAGAATCTTAAATTGGAGGGCTTTTTGTATGAGATTCTGAGAGATTTTATTATTTGTATGTGTCTAAAATACATACATATCAAATTGTTTTCCTGCAGCTTAAATATAAGCCTTTTTAAAAAGTTTTAAATTTTGGGGTTGTATGGGAGGTGAGCGTGTTAGATTGTGTATGACGCCCATTTTTCTAACATACCTCAGTTTCGACATAGAATACACAAATACCGAGTTTCTGTCTTGTAACTTTAATATTAGCCTCTATATAGATTTTTCAATTTTGGGGTTGTATGGGAGGTGGGCGTGTTAGTGGGTGGATGACGCCCATTTTTCAAACACACCTCAGTTTTGACTTTGAATACACAAATACCGAGTTTCCGTCTTGTTACTTTAATATTAGCCTCTTTATAGATTTTTTCAATTTTGGGGTTGTATGGGAGGTGGGCGTGTTAGTGGGTGGATGATGCCCATTTTTCTAAGACATATCAGTTTTGACATAAAATACACATATATCAAATTTCAGTATTGTAGCTTTAATATTAGCTTCTTTGTAGAGTTTTCAATTTTGGGGTTGTATGGGAGGTAGGCGTGGTTTTCATCCGATTTAGCCCATTCTCGAACTTGACCTTAGTTTTTTTAAAAAAAGCTTAAATATCGAATTTCATTACGATAGCTTAAAAATTACGGCTGTAATCGTGTCGACAGACGGACAGACGGACAGACGGACAGACGGACAGACAGACGGACATGGCTAAATCAACTCGGGTGGTGATGCTGAGCAAGAATATATATACTTTTCCATACCTACCACGCCTCCTTTTGGGTGTTACACACGTCGTGACAAAATTAATATACCCCTTACGCAGTACGCGTGGGGGTATAAATATATATCAAGAAATCGATAAATTGAAATCAAATCAATAAGTCGATGTTTCCATCTACCTTTCTTATACCATGTTGTCACTACACTCTAAATTACATAATTCAGCCCTACGATTGTGAATTACACCATTTTCACGACGGAATTGTAATTCAGTTTAATAGGGCGAGCTGGAAGGATGCCGAAAAAATAGCCACATACTATTAATTTTTTTCCGCCACCAATAGCGGAAATGGTGGCGGAGTTTCAAAAGCAAGGTTCTTTTATACTAGTGGTCCTCATAAAAGCTCGCAAATGCCTTGAATACCCGTAAACCTCGCAAGTTTTCACCGTGTATATAAGCTGTTCTCTTTTTCAATACAAAAAAAGTTTACGAGATGTTCGAAAAACTCTAATGCATTTTAATGCATACCCGTAAACCTCGCAAGTTTTCACCGTGTATATCAGTTGTTCTCTTTTCAATACAAAAAAAGTTTACGAGATGTTCGCAAAACTCTAATGCATTTTCAGTTCGTAAACTTTGTATTTAAACCGCGTATTGTCATTTTGTACTGCAACAGCTGATTTACACACTCGCAACTTGTAGGGTATGTTCATTAAATGGCGTATACAAATTCGCACAAATACGAATATGAGAGATTAATGCCCGTTAACTGATCTCAATTTTAAGCAAAGTTTAGCTAAAAAAAAGTTTAAAATTTCGTTACCTTAGCTTAAATTTTAACGCCGATACCTCATCTCAAAGAATCTAAGTTTAACTTGGTGAAGCAAGTTTAAATTTAAACACAGAAATTCTAGGTTTAAAAAATTTAAACTTAGATTTTGTCAAAAATTCTCTGAGAACTTTGGAAATATTCTCAATAATAAACAAAAAATAATAAAAAATCATACTTCAAAAAATTCAAAACAATAAACAAAAAAAGAAACATTTCAAGTTTTGAAAAAAAAAAAACATTCCAATGAAACTGACAATTTGCATTATTTTATCAAAAATTTTTGAATTATTTTGATGTTCTACGTCAATGTTGTAGAATTTTTACAACAGTGCCGCTCAAATATGTTTTTTAATCTCAGTTTAAATTTTTAAACAGAGTTTAAAAATTGCTGATAAAAATAAGAAAAGTTACGAAAATAATTTTAACTGAGTTTAAAATTTAAACTCTGTTTACGAAAACTGAGGTTAAGGAATTTAAACTTTGGAGATCAGTTAACGGGCCTAAGAGTTTTCGTGAGGACCACTAATGTTTGTTTTATTGTTCTTCTGTACAATTAATGTAACTAAATTATTTCAATAAATTTTTTAAGCATATATACGTACTTTGATTGCTGACAGCTATTTGTTTTGTTTTGTTTTTTTTCTTTCTCCAAGTGCTGTTTTCTATAAATTTTCAATAAAAATTAGAGATGAAACCGATTCCTATGTAATTGGCATCGTAATTTAAAATTCATTACTTTCGAATGAGTAATTCTGCTTGTCAAATTTTATTTGGTGAATACGTAATTCGGAGCATAATTGAGCTGTGAATTACGAATGGGTGTTGAATTACGTACAGTGAGAACATGCTTTTATTTTCATTAAAATAACTTCACAACCCATTCTCAAATCGTGACGCATTCTCAAACGATTAGTGCTACGGCTTTGTTCAAAGTGATCTTAATTATGTTTCTTAACTAAATCATTAGAAGTTTTCGGTAATGCACTGCTTAAGCTTTATTTTTTTGTAAAATTTTTTTTACTGAAAACAAGTGAGTTAAGCCCTAACCAAAATAGACGATTTGCGAGAGAGATAAAGAGATGGGAAACTTCTTTTTAATGATGTTTTTTTTCATGTTTCCCTCCAAATTCATGCTTCTTCTTCAATTTTTTGGGTACTTTTGTGAGTCTCATGTATTGTATACATGATTCACCTCATAGTTGTCAAGTATTATTGTCAGATTCTATTAATAGGGTTGCATTGCAAAAAAAATAAAAATGTACTATTATATCAAAGTTGCTTCGAACTTAAATGCTGTTTGCGGTAGACCAATGGTATTTTCTTTTCCCGATAAAAGAAATCAAGAATATATTCCATTTTTCTGCACCCTCTATGCAAAGAGTGCAGAATATATCACAGTTTTTATTTAACCCAAAACTTTGCCCTGTTCTAAGTTGATAAAAAAACAAAAAAAACCAAATTTTGTCATAATTCTACTTTAGGGCCCACGCCCTTTTATTTTTTTTTTCGAGTTGGATTAGTTAGATTATATGTATTTGGGCTCACTTAGCCCAATGAAGGTAAAATAAAAGGACTTTTTTTTTGGTTAAGGTGATAAAATTCATCAAAGTTCGAAAAAAGCTTATACAAATCTGTGAATTTTTTAAATTTTTTAACGAATATTCAATATAAAACAACAAGTTTAAATAGAGAAACTTGCCTTTATTGTTAATTTATTTTAGCAACAAATTATTTATCGTTTTAACCAGAGTGTCACCAAAATGCATAGCCTCATACTTGTGCTTAAAGTTAATCGTGCCCTTCTTGTTTGAATATTTGGAATATTTTTCTCTTTTTTGTAGAAACAGCTTTGAAAGAAGAAAGATAAATGAATGAAGTAATTATATTTACCAACAAAACAATATGAACATGTTGCAAATCTAGTTTTTTATCTAATGAAATCTTTAAGTTAAACGTATTGCTTATTTATGCTTCGTTTTTATAACAAAAACTTATTCATTTTAGCTTCTGAATTTACAGATAAATATTTGCTATCTTCCAAATAAAAGTATTTTTCATTCTAAAGAAGAAATTCATTAACTTTTAAAATTTGTGATTTTACACTTTCGCCCTGTTTACCAAGAGTTATGCAATCAATATTCAATATTCAATATTTCAATCGCTTTCCTAATTTGCGCAAAGCAATATCTTATTCAACAACTTTAAACTTGTTAACAAATAATTGGTGAGTTGTAAAAAGTTATTCAACACAATTTATAAGCTTATAACTAAGTTCTTCTATGTCAAGCGAAAGCTTCATTGATTAAATAAAGAAATAATGGGTTCCGTGAGCGAGAAGGTAATCAGTGATTTAAATAAACTACTATTAGGAGGATTACTTTCTCGATTGCATGTAAGCAGGATTTTGTTGGGGCTTTATGTTCAATATTTTCTTAAAATGCCACTTTTCATTAAAATGCCACAGTAGAAAACCTAATTAGCGCTTTTTTTCTATTACTGAGTTGATAAGTCAAACATCAAAAATATTGTCAATTTGTTAAAATGCAATGCCGTGCAATATAAATTTTGACAAATAACAATGAATGCGCATGTTCTTGTAGTTTTGAGAGCATATTTTTAAAATTAATACTGAATAAATAAACTTAAAAGAGGCAAAAATTACAATTTCCTGGTTAAGCTACCAATTTATTCAATAAACTGTTTTGCATTTCGTTAATTTGACAACTATTTTGACGTTTCAAATAGCAAACTATTCAGAAAATATAACTTATTGAGAGCGCTGGACGTGGCCACTGAGTTTTCACCAGACTGCTTAAATTTAAGGAAACTGTTGAATTATGTATTTAATTATGGTAACTGGGGAGTATGTCAAAAATTGCACTAACACATTTATAGAGTTTATGTTGGTATTGTTGCCATTTTGACAGAAGGCTATCTCTTTCTTGCTAAAAATTTGTCGAAGTTTCCCATCTCATTATCTCTGCACTTACTCACTGCCAAGAGCTAATGTTGAGATATCAGCAACATTGTTTGTCAGCGCTGTTTGTTTTTCTTATCAACAGTTAATTGCATTGAAAAAAACTCATAGTTGACAGTTAATTTTTACCATTAACTAGATGAGCAACGAATTGAGAGAAACGTCAATAAGAATGATTTAAAAATACAGTCTGTCCACATTTTTTTCTCCAATTCGTACTATGCGCATATCCACCGATATACGTATGTTCATATAAATAAATAAATATAATAAATAATTAAATAATTTGAATTGACAGCTGTGAAGTATGCTGGACACATTTTGATGATATACCAGCGTTACCAGTTTTGCACTTTAAATAGTGCTTTCGGAATTTTTTGAGCTCTTGCGAAATGCTGCGGGAGAAAGTAAAAATCATCGCTTTATGTGAGAAAAATTCTCATGCGAGAAAATTTTTACCACATGTGCGATATTTCCCACGCGAGAGAATAAAAATACCGAAATTACCTCAAAATACCTCACATTACCAAAAAGAGATTTCTACCTGCTCTGGTAGAAGTACGCGTGAATAAAATGTGTACAGAAAAGGTTAACTGAGTGAATGCGCTTGTTGATGCATTCTTCATGTGCATTCTTGTTGGTAGTTTGTTTGTGTTTAAACTGTTTTCGATTTAACAAGAAAAGAACGTAAATAATTTTTAATAGCAAAGTGAAAAATAAAATAATTATGTCTGGAAGAAAAAGATCATTGTCGCATAGTTATTCAAAACTCTGTAAGCTTAAAGTATTTTTCATTTAAGGCGCATTTTAATATTATGAATGTGTTAATAGAAAAATTATGATGAGCAGTGCGAGGACTGCTAT
Source organism: Tetanocera ferruginea (assembly GCA_958299015.1). Lineage (NCBI taxonomy): Eukaryota > Metazoa > Arthropoda > Insecta > Diptera > Sciomyzidae > Tetanocera > Tetanocera ferruginea. The sequence continues at coordinate 10,532,281 of OY282643.1, read as the reverse complement.
GAGGCTGGAGAAATTTTTTTGAGAAATAATTTTTGAACTCATTAAAGAATTGAATTATTATAAAAATTATTGTTTTATTAACTGTTGTTAATTAATATGTTGCAATTTAAGTTTACTTTCGTTACAAAATTTCATACTTTGCTATAAACACCGCTTAAAGTGATATTTTAAGCAACTTTGAGGTATTTCATTGACTTGCGGTAATTTTGTGGTAATTTGCACGATTTTGAGGTATTTCATTGACTTGCGGTAATTTTGTGGTAATTTGCACGATTTTGAGGTAATTTGATGTATTTTTGACGTGTGGTAATTTGAGAGAATTAAATACGAGAATGAGGTAATTTTTGAGGTAAATTCATCTGACAATGCTGTATTACCGTACGCGTCGTAAATACTTTAGACCTGGCATCCCTTTTAGTGCCACCTGGTTCTCATGTTGTGCGATTCAAGAAAAAAAGTCAACAGTAACTAACTTCATTGCAAAAATACATTTGTTGGCGCGTTTTTTTTCAACATTGACAATTCTTTAAGCGGATTTTTCACTCAAATTAAATCGCTCAATATAATTGTTAAACGTTACTGGTAAAAAGTTAATGCGTGCAAGAAAAACAAACTTTGTATAACTTGACAAATCCGAGGTAACGTAGGATTGTAAAATGCGTAACATTGGAAATAAAACACCGACGACTAAGCCGGAGAAAAATCAAGCAACATCTGAAAAAAGTAGTGCGAAAAAACTAGTGCAGGCACGCCTTCCATTCAAAATAATTGGATCAGGAGTCTTAGTATCCGCTTCCAGTGATGTAACTAATGCAGAGTCTGAAATCGCTGAGTCTATAGCGACCATTAACGAAGTATCTGGGGAAAGCCAGAGTGAAACAGTTTGCAAACAAGATGTACGCAAGCGTAAACTATCGTACGGAGAAGAAGAGAGCGCTTTAACAGATCGTCCTTTAGTGGATAGCAAGGAAAACTTAACCGTCGCTACAACAAAGAAAAAGAAAACTTCAACATCTGAAGATGTTATTGTATTGGATGATTCTGAAAAAGAGGATGCAGATGCAGAAACAGCAATAAAATTACTTGAAATAGATGTAAAGCGGAATTCTCTTGCAACCCCGAAAGTGTCTACTGCATCACCCAAGACACCAATGCAAGGCAGCAAAAAGCGAAAAGGTGCAGGAACACCAAATAGCGCTGGTAAATCAGGAGGTGTACGACGTAAGCAAAGTCCACGAGCAAGTGTAGCAAAATTACAAATAAAATTGCCAATTATTGGGAAGAAAAAACGCCGAAAGTCTCAACGTAAGTCTATCACTGGCGAAACAGAGAGTACTTCTGAAGCTAGTTCAGAGTCCAGTGATGATATTGAAACGATTGCAGAGGAACTAAATCCACAAAAACGCCCTAAAGTAGAGACGTCAGTTAAAGAAGATATCAAGGGCCAAGAAAAGGAGGTAAATATTTTAATGTAGAGATAAAGATATATAAGATATATAAAGATTAAAATGTGAGCTGTATTCTAGGAACTGTTGGTAATAAAACATATTGTTTTTCTAATTTTAGCTTGCTGTTGGTCAAGAAAGAAAAGAACAAACAGAAAATGTAGAAACAAGCACTGAAAAAACGCCAGTTCGCCAAAGTACAAGAATATCCTTAGCCACACAAGAAGATCCAGCGCAAACCGATCACAATAAACCGAAGATCACCAAGTCTGAGGATAAAAAAGATACGAAAATCACAAATCCCGATAAAAACAAAGATACGTTAGCCGCAAAGTTGGAAAAAAACAAAGATACGGAAACAAGTGTTAAAAATATCGAACAACATAACGCTGTGACAATTTCAGATGAAGAGAACTTGATTGTAGAGAAGACATCTCTTAATACTTCTAAATTATTTAAGGGTAAAAAACCTTTGCAAACGCTTGATGTCTTTATTTCTAAAGAACATGTAGCGACGCAACAAGAAAAAACTAATTCAAAACAAATTGAACCGAAAAGTAAAATTCCAAAACCAAAAAAGGTTTCAGAGAAATTAAATGTTAAACCCACGACCGCTGTTAAAAATGCCAATGTTTCAACAGTTGATGACGCTGATGATGATGAAGACGCAATAAATTCATCTGCATCCAGTGTTGAAGAGGTCAATGTTAGTGTCACAAAGGAAAAGTCCAACGCACCGGAATCGCCAACACCTGGAAACGTTTCACTGCTCAACAGTAGCAACATTACCGTTGAACAGCGGAAAGGTGGATTAACCCCAAAACAACAGAAATTGATGGAGCAAAGAAGAATGGCACGTGAAGAAAAGGAACGTCGCCTTCAAGAGCAAAAAGAGGAACGGGAACGAAAAGCGCAAGAGGAAAAGGTTCAAAAACAACGGGAAAAAGAGGAAAAGGACTTGGCAAAAAAACGTGAGCGCGAGGAGAAAGAAGAACAAAAGCGCAAGGAGCGCGAAGAAAAGGATGAAGTTAAACGTAAAGAGCGTGAAGAAAAGGAGCGCAAGCGGCTTGCTGAAATCGATGCTAAGAACGAAGAACGTCGCAAGCGTAACGAAGTTAAAGAGGAAGAACTACGAAAAAAAGATGAAGAACGTAAGCGTAAAGAGCAGGAGAAAGAAGAAGCGGAGCATAAGAAAAAAAAGGCCGCTGAAGCGTTTACAAAATTCTTTGTGCCCAAGAACACTCTTTTGTCTAAAGCTGCCGAAGCTGTTGAATTACCTTCAACGCAGGACGGTGTTGAAGGCATCAGTGTTGGCGAAAATATTCAATCGGAATCGTTAGCATTTCGACCGTTTCAAATTAAGGGTGACATGAAACTTGCGCCTCTTTGTCGCAAAGTTTTTAAAGATGCTGCACGTGAAAAGCTGGATTTTTTCCTTAATGTAGCGTCTTCTGCTGAAAAATGTCCGAGCATTTCTAAGCATAAGCCAGGGCTCCAACAATTATATTTGGATGAATTGAAGACTGGCAAAATTGCTCCTGGAAAATGGAGACGTCCCACTGTCGATACGAAGTCTGAAGATGATGACGTCATTATAATTGGTTTGTGCTCAATGATTTGATACATTTAAAAATATATTGATTAATTTTGAACTATAGAAGATGAACTAGAACGTGCTGCTCAAACAATTGTCGAAGAAACTGACCGCACCGTTGAACATCATCGGGCCAAGTTATATAAGTTCCATGAAAACAGAAGACCTCCTTACTTTGGCACTTGGCGCAAGAAAACTAGTGTTATAACTGCAAGACGACCGCTAGCGCAAGACAAGGTAAAAAAATTAAAAAAATATAAAATTATGGGGTATGGTCCAGTTTAGAGTTTTAAGATTTGTAACAAGTAACAAACAGGTCTGATTTTGTTTGTTAGCTTCTCAAAAATCTGCAATTTCTGAGTTGTAATAAAATATGAATCTTACAGAAATACTTCGATTATGAAGTCGATTCCGACTTGGAATGGGAAGAAGAAGAACCTGGTGAGTCACTCGATGGCAGTGATGAAGAAAAGGAAAAAGAATCTGAAGACGAAGATTATGAAGTCGACAATGAATGGTTTGTTCCACATGGTCATCTTAGTGATGAAGAATTACAAAACGAAGATGATTGCGGTCTAGGCGATGATAACACACGTGAGGCTCAAAGAGCAAAATTAAAAATTTTGCAACAAGAGTTCGCTCAAGAAATGAAAAAGAAAACAGAAAAAATTAAACCTCGTCTCATTGGTTGCATATGGCAAGATTACAATGGTAATCAGCCTGAGTTGTGCCCAAACATTATCTGGAATAGCCTTAATCTGCGTGCTATGCTTTATACAGCACCACCATTGGTTGAAGAACCTCTAATTGATTCAGTAAGTGAAGCTAATGAGCTAGGCTCACCCACAAATAGTACTTCAGTAGCTGGGACAGCTGAAAAACTCAAACGTATATTGTTAACAGAAGACATGCTAAAAGATCTCATTCGTTTAGTGCACGGTAATCGTCATTCGAAAGTTTTTCTCATTAATGAGTTTATTGCGCATATTGAACAGACAGAGAACGCAATAAAAAATGGCGATGTACGTGGTCCTCTCAAATCTGTGGTTCGTGACAAGATCGATGAATTTGCACTTTGGCAAGTAGTCGAAGCGCATAATAATATGAAATCCAAAAAGAAAAATAAAAAGAAACTGTGTTGGTTGGTTTCAGAAGATAAGCTCAAGAAGTATAACTTACAAAGTCTGGAAGTTCACAACAAATGGACTTATACACTGCCACCTAAGTTTGTTGAAACAAATTCAATTAGTGTCAATGAACCTACATTGAACGAAGAAAAAGTAGCTGAAGTACCTGGTAGTACAACTTCAGAAAAAAGTTCATCTTCAAAATCAAACTCACAAAAAATTTCAAAAAAGAAAGCTGATGTGATAACAAAATTCACTAAAGTATTAACGACTGAGGAGAAAGCTAAGCAAATACAAAAAAATGCTGTCGCCTCGAAGGCTGACATAGCTACAAAAGCGCAAACGAATAAAAGGAGTACACCTAAAGGTAAATCTTCAAGTTCTTCAGCAGCTACTACGAGTCAACACCAACATCCAACAACTCCAATTGTAAAGAAGCGTGTTCCTTTACTGATGTCGGTGGCGCGTGGACAACAAATATCGACACCCACAAAAAATGCCTTAATTAGTCAGTTTTTAAAAAAGAGCAAGGATAATACTCCAGATAATACTGAGACTTCTAACGTAGACACAACAAAAATGGATACCGATGAAGTTGTTATTCTAGATTAGCGCCTGTGCTCTATTTTGATTTACTTCTAGCTTTTTGATACATTTAACTTCATGTAATTATAAAGTTTTCGTAATAATGTTTAGGTAATTAAAAAAATTTCAAGACGAAAATGCTCCAAACCTATTACATATTTATACAGTTCCAAATCATTGGCAACAAACGCCTACCAACACACATTAAAATTCTGTCATATATATATTTAATAAGAAAGCGACGTCTTAGTTTTAATCCATGATATTCTCTTAATATAAAAAGTAGATTTTATTTTTATTATGTATTTCAAATGTGTAGATAATAGTAATATCTTATTTTTTAGTGATGTGTGGCAACTTTTACGAACAGTTGCTATAAACTTGATTGTTTTTACGTTTTGATTTAGAATGAATTGCCACACAAATCACCCGAAGAACCATATTCTCAACACTCTGTTAAAAATAAAGAAAAAAAAAATACACAAAACTTTCAAAATGTACTTGCACAGAATTAATTTCCTCTTCTGTTCAAATGGTCCAAATGGTAAGTAAAATATCAGACATGATTAAATTTATGCAGTTTTCATAAAAAAAAAAATTTCAATATCATACGTTTTTCTTGTCCATATGAACGAATATTCTCCGCAATTATTTTAATGTTTATCTTAAATATATTGAAATATTGTTTTATTCTCCAATTAAATGTGGTTTTTAAAATATAATCTAATATATAATAACAAATTAAATTTTTTGCACGTACAATTTTCATATTTCTTAAACTTCCGCATTGCTACGAGATTTATCCGATAAATATCTAAACCATTTAAATTCTTCGAGTTTTGTATGACAAATCTTGCCAAATACATATAACTTCAATGGTTGCGTAGCTTCATCAATTTCTTCGTCCTCAGGAGAAGGACAATTTTCTGGCGTTATCAAAACAGCATCAAAGGCAAATATCGAGTGCATCAAATGTAATGAACCTGCGGCTAAAGCTGCGATACTCTGAGATTTTGAATAACGAAAGAAATTATGCATTGGCTCCTCGAAATCTGACAAATACATAAGATGGAAATCACTTTCGGCTTGGTACATTGTCAACATTGAGCTAGTTATATACATTCCAGCAGCACATCCATTTACAATAGCCTCCATAATTGGCGTTGGTCCAGTGGCAACACAAATACTTATGTTACCGAATAATGCGTAGATTGTAAATCCAAAAAATGTTCCACAATAGAAAAGATTGTGTACCAAAGGTTCCTCATCCTTAAAACCTTTTACGTGAAATGCCATGCAACATATTCCAAAAATTGCTTCAATAAGCTTGAATAGAAACCAAACTTGCTGCATTGTATATTATTTAGATGATTTTGATTATTTTAACGTTACGTTAATGTCAATTATTTTGAGTTTATTGAGAAAGTTGCTTTGATTACAGGTTTATATTGATGTTGAGCAGGTATTTATTTGTCCACTAAAATTTATAAAATGGGAATTGGAGAATTACAAAAATAGTTTCGACTTTATTTCAACCCAAGTTGGAAAAATATTAACTATAATGGATCCAGATGTGCTGTTTATTCAGAGTCTTTACATACAAGTATGATATATTTTAAAAGATATTTTAATATAGTTTGTGTGTAGAAGTATATTTTTAGGCAAATCTTAATGATCTTAGTTATAAATTAAGCGGTTTAAGGACGACACAAATTGTTTTTTTTTTTATTAAAAAAAATCATTTGTCTAATAGATTTTACTTATATATAAGTATGCTTTCATACAATGGGTTCCCTTTAAATTTAATAAGGCAGAAAGTGAACTTTAATTTGAATGTAAAAAATATGAATTTGTGTATTGTCAAAACCAGTCGAAATGTAAATGTGTATATACGCACATACACCATATATTTCATATTAACTCCAGAAATGAGTTAACTCGTCAAGTAGCGAAAATAAAATTAAATAAACATAAAACAAAATCAAACATTTTAAGTACATTAGTTGAAAGTAAATAAAACTTATAACAGGTTCATAGACAGTTAAAGCTAAGTAAGTAGTTTATAATTCAAGTCTGATTTAAGTTATCTTAGCAGTTATTTTGAAATTAAAACTGTAAAACGCCTTTTGCGTTCTAAATCGTACTTCTGCTTTCTTAATTAAGGTGCTACCTACGCACATCATGAAAATCAAAACGCGAATAGACGTTATTTTCGCGTCAAGGAAGAAGTAGCGGCTTAAAATAGGCACGACAAAAAATTGTGGCCGCTGACGGTGGTAGATCTTGATTGCGGTAATATTGTCTACATTCCTTTTCTGTGAGCTTGTCAAATATTGTAGCATATTCGCGATGAAATGTCACCAAATCGACATTTGAACGCCCGATAGCCGTTAGAGCCAGAAATAGTATATCACGATAAATTGAATGCGTGCGGTCCACACCGTTATTCATGTTGAGCTTATGACGCTCATGTGCCAAACGTTTAACTGGCGTTAGAAGATCATTTAAACGCATTGCTGTTATGATGTTTTGGATAACACTGAAAGTGGTTGTATTAGTAAAGTTTGGTTTTGCATTCTCGACTTTAACTGCAATACTTACTTTTTGTTCAAATAGGTTTGGTCCGTTAAAAGAGCTTTGAGCAATGGACTGGCCGGTTGATTTTGCTTATACAAAACGTACATCGGAGGCCCAGCTTCACTATGAAGTCTAAGATTATCCCAAAGACACTGAATCTTAATAGTCTTTGCCTTGCTTAATGGATCTATGTCGGTGTCAGCCTATGAAAAACATATGTTAAAAAAAATGAAAGTGATAATAATTCAAATAAAGTTGTCCTTATTTGTTGGAGGAAATATTTAATACACCAGCGATTCATATTTTTTAAGGCTTTGCCTACATAATACAAAATTTTGTGTCGATCCTTTAGAGTTCAATCGAAACAGATACAGTTTGAACTTGTTAAATAGGTTGCTTGTAAGTGGAAAATAATAATATATAGATATTAACTAATATTGGCTGTGGGTGATTCTATGTAACAACCGTAACGGGTAGTAATAGTTCTCACATATAAGAAAATAACTCTTTCGAGGCTCTTCGTGAATCGAATTTAATTTTTTTATCCATATTTAACCCTTTTAAAACTTTATGATATTTTCGGGGTAATTGAAAACTATCTGATCGATATAAAAAAAAAAAAAAAATTTATTTCAATGTTAAAATAAGGACACCTATACACAATGTTTCAAATTTCGATTTAAATATTATACCTGTTTTGGTAGACTTAAGTCGGGTAGATGTGTGTGGCTTTCAATGCGCTCCATTATCCAAAGTAAATTCCAATAAATAATGGGATGCTCTTCCACAAAATTAGGCTTTGTCAAAGCCACATCACCTTCTTGAGTTAATATGTTTTCGAGCTCTTTACGTAGAACCAAAGGATTTAAATACGGAATACTTAAACTATCGGATTGTTTAACATCCTTCAATGAGTCGTCCACAATTATCTGTACGCTTAAAAAAGGCACAGTAAGTTTACTACAAGCATGACATGTGGCATTCAAATTTGAATCCTCTGCTGTCCAACCGGACATAATTTCTTCATCGTATAGCAACACCGAACAGTTGTGGCATTGCGAGCAGGATGTCATCTGTATAAGAACATCACATTCTGTTATATCAACAACCTACGAGTCAAATTAAGATACTTAAAAATTTTTATTTGATAAATGTTAAATAGTTTCTTTACATCTGCTGTCGGGCTATACAAGTTATCAGGCAACGCAGGAAACGAACTCAAAGTCATTGCTGAGGCATTTTCGCCCAGAGGCACCAGATTATTATAACTCGACTTTCGCGACTCGCTGAGGCGACCCCAAGGATCAAGGTCACTAGAGACACGTCGTATTTTCGAACCTGCCCCTAATAGATCTTCATGTGTCAGATGCTCGTCATCAGTGCTGCAGTGACTATCGTTGTAATTGCCAGGCAAAGATGATGTTTTGACTGGCGTTGAGTTGGCAGATATAGCTTCCTTAATTTCATCAAACTTTCGTGTAATCGAATTAGCGGCATATTTAATGCTGCTCAGACTGCCCTGCAGAATCTCGTTGGATTTTTTCCCCGTCAAGCTAGGGCTAAGAAACAAATCCAACGACATATTATATTAAATTAAAGCATATTAAATTCTTTAACTTTTTTATATAGTTCTGTGAAAAACTGAATCGAAATAACTAAAGCAACACAAACATGTATTTTTACTAAACTAGTAGAAGACGATAATAAGCATGAATCAAATTATTGTTTTAAGCATTTTACTACAACATACATTAAAAATAGCAGAATATTTTGACCAACAACATATAATTAAAGAAAAGCATATATTAGAAAATAGTAAAAAATTCCAAAACCGTCACCATACTTAAATGTGAATGTATCAAACCAGTACAGTTAAAAATCTATCAAGAAATTTTTTTGCTCTCGAAGAAAACACAATTTTTAATTGTATGCTTCAATCTAAGCTATATTTGTAATTGACTATGCAACTTATTGAAAAATTTAATTGATACATTCTTACTCTAGAACCAAAGAAAGTACCATTCCCTTTATAAATGCGCAATTGTCGCAATTGGAAACAATTTTAAATCAAACGAAAACTTACCTCATATTGGATATATTTTCTATAATATTGGTGGGCAATTTCAAGTCTTTCTTAAATGACAATCGTGCAGGTGAATAGCGTCTACGAAAACAGGTTTTATATTGAGATTAAATAAAATAAGAGAATTTTGCAAAACGGGCATTTCAAAACGTATGAGCGAACACAGTTCGAAGAGTTTGTAAATGGAATAGATTTTCGTAAAAAACATGTATTTTAAAAAATATATAATTTTAATATAAAAACATGCAAATTATAACAAGTCGACAAGTAGATATAAATTTAAAATGAAAAATATTTTACTCTGGTGCTTAAGCTCTTGTTTTAACCTAACAATGAATGAAAAATTGTTTGAAACTCACCCAAAGTTAAATTTTAAGGATGAGCCAAAATTGGCCAGACTGGAGGTAACACTTGAACCAGGCATGGTCTCTGAACGATGCATGCTTTTATTCAAATTAGTTGTTTCGTCAAAGGTGGCGCTGCGTTGGCCTTTAAATAGAATCGGCTTGTCAGTGTACATCGTATTGTTGTTGGTGTGATTTTCATCCAACGATTTATTACAATCGTTCGAATTATTGGGAGCAGTATCTGCAATTGGTTCTTCTTCATTAAGCGCACCTAGTGGATCATTTTGTGTGACCGGAGTACGGGGTGATATTCTGAAAAGCGAAAAACGAAAGTTGAAACTTATTACAGAAATGCTTTTTTAAAGAAGAAGCTCTATTTACTTGGTTGGACTTTGAATTTGGTCGGAATGTGCATGTTCCGCATCTACATCGTAGTCAAGTTCTTCTTGGGAACTTGCAATTTCATTGAGTACCTCACTGGAATTAGTTACTTCATCCAGTTCCCCATCACCAATATTCATGATTTTAAAACGTTGTTGTAGTAATGAAGATGACTGAGACTCTTTTGTGTTACTTGGAAGTGATTGTTTGCGTTGCAGTTTATTTAACAACTGCGCATCACCACCAAAACTATCAGTCTTTGACAGCTGACGCTTACCAGCTGAAGTCAAATCACAATTCGGACTATGTGGACTGGATGGTGTTGGTGGTGGACATGCAGTTATTGAACTTGCATGCGAATCAATACTTGCAGTATTTTCAGTATTGGTTTTTACATCGCCTGATATTAACAAGCCAGCACTACTGATTACATCCCCAGACTCTTGAGGACCACCAACTGATTGACGCACAATGCTACCCAACTTTCCACGCAGTTTATCGAAAGCTGAAAAATCCAGTATTGAGTTTGATATTAACAATCCATCACCGCAAGCTGGGCGATCAACAATGTGCGACGAAGAATTTGTTGAATCCAGACTTGTGCGTGATGTGCCATCAACCATTTCGAGAGTGCTTAAATTATTATCACATGATGTCGAGAGTTTAGGTCTTTTTGCAGCGAGTTTCTTTCCTGCACGCTTGAAGTGAGCAGCACCCAGTACAACATTTTTAATACGATTCCAACGTAATTGACTGAGTGTCGTGCTATCACTGGGCCAGTCAGATTCGAGAACGCATCGATTGTAAAATCCATAGGTTAATGCATTGGGTTGCACACCCGAACGCTTCATCAAGTAATGCAATCGAACAGCAAGTACTGGCAAATTGTGTATGCCGCACAATTGCATCATAATGCGATAGCAAAATTCATCGCAAGTTATTTGCAATTTACTTGCCTTCAAAAGTAAATCATAGGCGGCACGTAGGACGGCGTGTTCTTTACCAGCTTGACGAGTATCCAACACCATGGACGGTAGTATGAGAAAATATAATGAATAGCAGGTAGCTAGCAGATATTTAGACCATGCTTCAGGATGCATTTGGCAACGGCGCGCCATTTTTTGTGCCAGTTTGATTTCATGCTTTGTACGACGGGCTATAGGTGAACCAGGTGCAATCGAGGCAGCTGTACCACTATTTAATTGTTGTTGCCGAAAATTCTTGAGCACAGTATTCTTTGAAGATTTCAATAGCACAGGATTAAGTGTGAAGTTTGCATAATTATAACCACCATTTTCATTTTCTAAAAAATTGGTAATGAAAATGTTTAATATTGAAATTGAAATTGTGTGTTATCAATCTTACCTGCATTTGGACCAATGCTACCAGGTGGAAAAATGTATTTAGTTCTTTCACTATTGTGTCCTGTTTCCCAGTCAACTAAACGCACATCAGATGGTGTATCGTCATACGAACCAACCTTCTCTGCACACTCATCAAAAAATGTCAAACCATGATCGCCATCCGATACAAAAGAACGCTCTTCAATAAAACGTATAAACATTTGCGTTTTCATAAGCAGTTCAAAGAATTTATGATGAGCCTAAAAAATGATTTGTGAGAGCTTAATTTTCAATTGATTTAAGCTGAACGTACCTTATCTCTTGAGCGTAGAAATGCTTTCAATTGAAATAAGGCACTTGGATCAGTAGCGCCTACAGATGGTGCTTTTGAAATGGGTACTAGATAGTCACGGTAGCCGCGTAATATCGACGCCATAAATAAAAGAAAGGCTTCTTGAATTCGTTGTTCTAAGTTTTGCTAAAAAGGGAATATTTTAAAATAATGAAAACATTAACGAATGAAAGTTAGAATAGAACCTCTCGTTTTCGCTTTCTTAAATCACGATCAAGACTATTCGTTGAATCGACAGGAGTGGGCTTCTGGGTTTCCAGTTCACCCAGGGTTTGCTTAAGAATCCTCGAAGCGCGTTTGGGTAGTAATTTAACAGTTAAATGTTTTTGCGACTCGCAAAGCTAAAGATGGATTTAAAAAATATATATTTCTAGATATTGTAATAACATGATATCTAACATACACTGATGGTGTTTGTATCTAAATCGATGCAAGTGACATCTGTTGGTGGTTCATATAAATCGAAAAATCTGGAATCCACACCAATTAGATATGGTAAAGGTGCGTGCAGAACTTCAGCTAGGCCCAATGGACACAATGGAATGTATGGGCATTGCCACTTGAAGGGAAATAGCAAAGACACTATAGCTTCGGCAACAGCAGTTAAAGTAGCAGGTCTTAAAAAAGTAAGCAAATAAGTAACATTTAAATAGCTTTTCATAAGTGAAGAGGTTAGGAAATACTTTACCGCAGTGAATGAATTAGAATCTTTTGTTCAGTAAGAGCCAACAGGAGTACATGCAGGCAATTTTCTGTTCCCAAATTTTGCAGCAACATTTGAAAGCCAGCTCCACTGCGTGGCAAAGGAGAGTCTTCTGGCTGTGTTAGTAAAATGCGATCATTTGATTCACAGCCGAGCTAAAAATGTAATAGTTTTATATATTTTTACTATAACGAGTACTTTCACATTGACTACTTCTACCTGTAGATGAATACTTGGTGCTGGAAATGGTACTTCATCAAGTAGTTGTGTTATGTAGCGTTCAATAGGAACTGGTAGATCCTCACCAACGACTGCCATATGCTTTTGAAAGTAGATAAGTTATTTGTTAATAAAATATGGCTATAAAAGTTTTAAATCGATACACTTTTCAGATGTAAAAACGACATAACGTCGGCCTAATTCTAATACGACGTAAGTCAAAATTATCTACTTTTCAGGAAACGAAGAAGACTGTATTTATATGTTTATACTATGATGTGTTGCTTTTAACTTTCTACTTTCCTTTTTTTCATATAAACCTTAAACTAGTAAGGTATATCTTCGACTTGGCCGAAGTTAAAATACCCCCACAGGTGATTCGCAGTGGTACAAATCTTAAATTGCAGCTCTTTTTATATGAGATTTCAAAGAATTTTATTATTTTGATGACGTCTAAAATACATTCATATCAAATTGTTTTCCTACAAAATAAAGACAAGCCTTTTTATAAAGTTTTCAATTATTGGTTGTATGTGAGGTGAGCGTGTTCTTGAGTGGTTGATGCCAATTTTTCTAACACGCCTCAATTTTGATATAATATACATACACAAATACCCAATTTCAGGTCTGTAGCTTAAATATTAGGCTGATTATAGAGTTTCCAATATGATGAGTTGTATGGGAGGTGGGCGTGTTCATCGATGGATGACGCCCATTTTTCTAACACATTTTGGTTCTATTATAAAAAGAATACATACCTAATTTTACTTTTGTAGCTTCGACAGGAGCCTATTTATATAGTTTTCAGTTTTGGGGTTGTTTGGGAGGTGGGTGTGTTCGTGGATTGATTACGCCCATTTTTCTCTCACGTCTTACTTTTTATATAAAAATAATAAATATTTAATTTTATTTTTATAGCTTCGACACAAGCCTCTATACATAGGCTTCAATAATAGGATTGTATGGGAGGTGGGCGTGTTAGTGGGTGGATGACGCCCATTTTTCTAACACACCTGAGTTTTGTCATAGACTATATAAATACCGAATTTGCGTTTTGTAGCGTAAATATTCGTTTCTTTATGGAGTTTTCATCATTGGGGTTGTATGGGAGGTAGGCGTGGTTTTCATCCGATTTAGCCCTTTTCATCCGATTTAGTCCATTCTCGAACTTGATCTTAGTTTTTTTAAAAGAAGCTTAAATTTCGAATTTCATTACGATAGCTTGAATATTACGGCTGTTATCGTGTCCACAGACAGACAGACGGACAGACGGACAGACAGACGGACATGGCTTTATCAACTCAGGTGGTGATGCTGAGCAAGAATATATATACTTTTCTATACCTACCACGCCTCCTTATGGGCGTTACACACGTCGTGGCAAAATTAATATACCCCTTACGCAGTATGCGTGGGGGATATAAAAATGCCAAATCTCGTTGCATTTGACTCAAAATTAGTTATTAAATCTCTGTCTTAAATGAACGAAATTACACGAAGTGAAGTATTTTGCGTGAACGTTTGAAATATTCGGGTGTAAAGAACAAATACAGAGTCAGATCAATATTTCATGATCGACAAGAGCGGTTGAGTACACTAGAACAACATCGCTAATATTAAAGCGAGCTAAAGGGCATATCATTCCCTTACAGTCAGTTAAAAGACAACACAGAGTTTGCAAGCCATTGAAATTTAGATCTAAAGCAACTTATTGAATAAGTCAACACAATGGTGAGGAACTCCATAAGATAGCCTGTAGATCGGGCATTAGTTCACTTTCTCTCCATTTCAATGTAGCTTATTTTAATAGGTCAGTTACTTCCGGGTTCCGTGGCACGACCTTTTTTAGGTACTGCCTGGATATTTTCAACCTTCAAAAGCACTGAATCTGTCCCAAGGGATTTGCTGAATTGGTTACGTGATGGTCTGCACCACAGTAGAAGCAAACATTTTAAGGATAATTGTTGCTATGATATTAGGAACAGACGCTTTATTTATATTGAGGCTTGCAGCAGGGAGTCTTTCGTATTTCGTTTCCTCGAAAATATATCTTTAGTCATTAAAATTTCTCGCGATAAGATTGCATGAAAATAGCGCAGATAAGGATTGGATCTACGGTAGTTAGTTCTAGCCCCTATAATAATCTATAATAATACAACTCCAAAACAATGAAACTTTGCTATACGAAACTAACAGTTAAGCACATGCTGATAGATTTCGCCCGTTCCAAAAACAGCAAGCCTATTGATGTCGCACTGGATTGCAGCAAACAAGAAACTTTAAAAACAATAAATGGCGTATTCAACAAGCATAACGTATTATATGATTTTTTTAATTTGAGAAAACTGTTTAGAAGAAATATTATGTCTCTGCTGTTTGTTCATGATATTATATCGGGAGTGGTGGATAGTAATGTATTACTGACTTTGTTTAATTTTAAAGTACCAGCTAGAATTCTTAGAAATTTCGATCCCTTCTACTTGATCATGTGCTGCACTAACTATGCTGCAAATGCCTTAAACTTCTAGAGCTTTGAATTTGTATAACAATTTTTATTCAATCCTTGGATTTTATAACTTGGATTTACTATTTATAAAAATCCTTTGAGAATTCTTTTAAATTTTTTTTTAAAACTTTATTTTATTTATTATTATATTCCCATGTCTGCAACAATGTTCTTGTCATAGACTAATGTTTAAAATAAATAAATAAATTAATTGTATAACTGCTTCTAGATGGTGCAAAATGGCCAAGTAGTCCAGCACCTTTGTATATTCTACAAATTTATTTGTAAAATATTGTAAAAAATAAATAAATATCTTTAGCCATATAGATAAAAGCAAATACTTACATGCAAATATTTTAGCCATTTATCAAAAGTATCACCAAAAGGATGATGTGATAGGAGACAAATAGCTTTTATTATGTGCAATGAATGTTGTTTGCCAAATTCTTCATCCCAGCCAAGTAACTCTTTCTGCTGTTCATTTAAATTCTCCTCGCTTAAACAAAACGAGCGAAAAAAATAAAAATTAAATACATCTATAAGTAAAAACATTCAAACTTCTTACTCAAAATCCTCATAAAATGTCAATGCCGAGCCGTATACTTTGTAGGTTCCGTCATTGACAGTCAAAACAAATGTACTAAATACTGGACTGATTGGTTTGCGCTTTTGTCCGTCACCAACATGTGGCCAAGCCTCAAGAGAAGCTCCCATTGGTAAACAAAATAGAGGCACACTTGGACAGAGATTTAATGGAAAATCATTGTGATCATAAGTAGGATATCGTAGAAGTATTTCCGGTTGATAGCTTATCAGCTTTGGACGGTACATTGATTTTTTGTAACACAAATAGACATCGCTGCCCATATAGCCCTTATTAAGTGTTTTAAATATTAAACAAAATGCGTGCGGTGGTTTTTCACCTATAAGGAAATTTTTAATTTAAAACCAAGCTAACTTCGATAGCAAGTAAACTTTCATTTCACCATTATCACATACCTTTGCTTTGAATAATCACACAAAGTTCGGTTACCACTAACTCATTGCAGGGCATATCGGACCTTGCACGACGATATGTTAGAAAAGTTTTTGCCGATGAATTATTAACATTTGCCACACGACCTTCAGGTGTTTCAGCAACAATTTTAGCATCAGACATAATTCGCTCATGACCCTCATAGAGTACACCTATAAATAAAAATAAAGTTACATATAATAACAATAACATACGAGCAGAATGCACTTCATACCAATGTCCACCAGTGGTGGTCTGTCTTTGCCACGACGAAAGTAAATAAAGCATTCGGTGGTGCGCATTGAGCCATAATTAAGATTAGCTGGCAAACCTGTGGGTGTGCTTTCCAGCACCTCATAACCTTCGGGTACTTCCTCGCCAAGTAAAGGAAAGAAAACACCAATATCGGTTATCGGATCAATGGAATTAGCTGCACGCAAATGTCCTGAATCATTGAATATGCTTTCTTGTAATAATTGTGGTTTCTCTGGCATACCAGCGACCACAAAGTAGTCGGCAATGCGCTTGTCGTCCATTGTAGAAATTATTGCTCTTTATACTTCAGCAAAAAACTGCAATAAAATAAAACAACAATACAAAAACAAGGAATTAATAAATGTTTAAAAATAACATCATTGTTTTCATCAACAAAGTTCATTGAATGACTGAATCAAAAAATATACCTATTTGTTTAAAAAAAAAACTCTGAACGGTGAAAACTCAAAAACGTTATCATTTTGTTTTGCTTAATTGTCTCTTTAATTGGATTTTCAGCTAATTAGGAATACTTAGAAGCAAATGCTGAAAGGTTATCACACTTTAGGGAAGTCAACTTTTGTAAAGTTAGATAATATGTTAAATGCTGCAAACGTTTGTATACGGTAAGCACATTAGTCATTTAAATTTCGAAGAATATTTTTGCTTAAAACCAAAAGTAATTAGCTAGTCATTAATATTAATGCTTATACATTTTATTTTCGTAATAAATGTATCGTCCTAAAAAAGTTGAATGTAAACATAAATTATTAGGACAGCCAGCATACAAAGAAATGCTTTACAATATCTTGCCTATCATTTTACTTATACTGAAAAAAAAAATGCACCAACTGATAAAATAATTAAGCACGATAAATATTGTTTGTTGGCTTAATACTGATTATTTTTAAATTTACTACTTATATATGAAGCCAATATTCTGGAGAATTCAAAGAAATTTATTTTCTCCCTATTGTGACTTATGTGTTCTTAACGTTATGTTATTGATAAGAAATGTTTTGTATTATTTTCTCCTTTACCGTGTATCTTGCTGTTGGGATTTTGTGATATAATGTTAATAAATAAAGTCATATTCAAGCAAAAGAGGTTTAATTTTACTACAAGACTAATATTATAACATATTTAATTTCATTGCAACAAGTTGAACTTTATCTTACTGAGTTTGACCTTCTGTAAAAACGATTACAACATGAGCGCAAAAAAATAAAAATGTTGAACTTTGTGCTGAGGGAATATAACTAACGACACATTTGTACATTTGCAAGTGACGCAATTTAAATATATTTGTGCTCTAGTTTATGGAAAATCATACAAGTGTTCGATTCTAACTGTGAAACTATCTTAAATAATGCATTTCTTGTTGGCATAACTTCGCTAATAGACGCTCAGCTTGATATTTTCTAGTTAATAAAAGTTAATAATAGCTATAGTTGCAGGGTTGTCTGTGGTTAAAAAGCATATCTGAGAATAAAGATTTCATGAATACAATTTAATAAAACTTTAATATTACTTATTGTAGATAGTACTTCTTATTGAAACATTATTATTTGTGAATTACAAATCTATCAATCAACTATACATCACAAAACCAAAACAAAAAGAGAAGCATTACCATATATTTTACAGAAAATATAGTAGGGTGGGGCCAATGACTTAAGGGCCAATGAAAGTTTTTTGGCGACCAAAAATAAATTTTATTTTTTTACATTTTTCGAAGAGAAGTCAATAAATGCTCTATTTCTTTAACTACTTATTTAAATGCATTTTTCTCGAAAAGTGCTGTTTGATATAACTCGGTCGACATAACTCGAAAACTATTCTAAGGACCATTCCTACTTTTAATTGTTCAATTTTAATTTTAGAGAAGAAGTTTTTATTTTACAACCTAAAATAAATTAATATTGTAGTCAAAAATCGTTTTTTAACCACCATTTTCGTAAAAAAAAGTATTTTTCTAAAACCTTCGATTAAAAGCTCAAACAGTTTTAGAGGAACAAATATTATTATTATTTTTGTTTTTTGAATGCGTCGTGCGTCAGGTGCTTTACTTAATTAAACAAATTTTTAAAACATAACATTATATTTATTGAATTATAATTATTGAATCATGGGATGATCCACACACTCAATGCGTTAAATAAACTTTAATTTAAAGCTTAAATTCATAAATAAAGCTTTAATTCATTAAATATGATTAATAATTATGTAAACATCAATTTCATATAGTACATTCCAGACAGGATAATCATTCAAAAATGCGTATTTTCAGACAAAAGCTTTTGATAATGAACAATAGAAAATCTGGAACTATGGAGGGCATTCTGGAGGTTCTTCAATAATAGTTATTGTAAGTAAAACAGAGCACATCAACAACAAGATGCTTAGCATGTCCGTACCAAAATACTCATGGACAAAAGTCCCAAAATGATACTCAAAAACTACGAATAGTTACGAAAAACTGAAAGTTTAAGGAAAAGCGAAAAATAACACTCTATGGTTAAAACTGCAGAAGAAAATCAATTTTCATTTCAACACATAAACTTCATTCTTCCATTTAATGAAGAAAATAATGAAAAATATAGTGAGATATGTGTTTTGTGAATTGATTTATAACATAAAGTCGATATAAACAAATTTTGAGTTGTCTGTTTTGTATTTAGTGTGTGATATGTGATTAAATTATAAAAGAAAAATGGTTTGGGGAATTTTTTAACCTCAAAACTTATGCTTAATTTTTCAAAATGATATCTTATTTTAATTCAACTTATAAGCATTTTAAAACATTAAAATAATTTTTTTTAAGGTGAACTTTGACTTTAATACTCAATAATACTCTTACAATACCTCAAAATTAAATCGTTTCATGTTATACCATATAAGGTAAAGAACTTGAACACTATTGTTGAGTGAAAAATGCCAGCACTTGGTGGACTCAATGCAAAGTATTTCATAATTGAATCCCATTAATAAGGGCTATTCAATATGGGAAAAATTTTTTATAAATACGGTATTCATCATGTATTTGAATTGAAGAAAAAGATCTTGGTTATTATAATTAGTGATGTCCTTTACCTTAAGCAACATAAGTTTAATTTCAAAATTTTTTTTTCAACAGTTTTATAAACAAACACTTTTGTTTGTTTAATTTTATTGAGTATAATAAATACTGAAGACAAAGTTTGTTTAATAATTAAGTAAATAAGGAAATACACAAATTATATGGTACTGATATTATATCAAGAATAAGCAAATGCAAAGTTACCTACATAATAATAAAAATAATACAAATATAAAATAAGATAATTAATTCAATAAACAAATCGAACTAAATATACCTATATGTATTTTAAAAAAAATATCTAAGCTCAAGTGGAGTAGAACTAAATCTATAAAGGCATAATACATGCCACAAGCGTTATTATTTCTAGACACGTTTTAAAGTTAACCAAAACTCGAGGGAATTAAGTCTTAAAGGAGAGCCTATGAAAGCGGACTTAAGCATAGGTTCAGCTGCTATTTGAACATAAACAAACAAATATATATACCTATAAAAGTATATAATGTGCAAATAAATAAAGTCCAAAGGTTTAATATTACATTCTAGGGAAAAAGGAAAGACAGCAATTAATTTAACTAATGCAGTAGACTTCAACAATAATAATAACAAAAGAACATTAATACAAAACACATATGCTAACAAATTCAGGGAGGGGCTTCTAACAGCGGATGTTAAGAGGAAGTTGGATTTGATTCATTATTTGATATTGAGTGGGCAGAGCAAGAAGTAATTGTCACAAAGGGAGAGACTTCGGTATAATGAAGCATATAATAAACTGATTTTGAAGCCAACAACTGTGCAGCGAGCAAAGACAAATGACTTTTTTGTCATAATTACATGAATCTACACAACAAAAGCAAAGAGTTCAATGAAATGCCCTTGATAATATAAGCTGAGTACCTTTATTTCCATATAGTTTGCAGTGAAGGAAAACAACAAAACAATTATAATTAAAGCAGTTTGTGTAACATATAAAAAAAAGAGCACTGCAGTGTTTTGTATATTCAATCGAGTTTGCACGGTGCTGCATTTCAAACGAGTTCCTCAACAACGACGGCAACGTCGACGTCGATGATTCAACACAAAAGCCTTTGCCTTTTAAAACATATATAACAGAGGTTGAAAGAACACGAACTTTATGCTATTTCTGTTCGAGTGATCTTTTTATTTCTATGCTCACCATTTTAAAACTAATAAAAATTCACTGAATTTATTACACAAATAATAAAGGTTAAAACCACAGAGCCATGAACAATAATCTTGCTTTAACACTTGACCGCTTGTCTTGTAGCCACCGCCAATGCCAGTATTTAACAATTTATATTACACACAATTTTCTTCTTTTTTTTTGCAACTTTTCACAAAGATTTTTTTTATATGTTATAAACACTTTTTTTACAAGTTGTTTATATCGAAATGAGCGCTAGAGTTTAAGGTTTGCATTTTTCTTTATAATGCAATTTAAAATGGTTTATTTTAAGTAAACTCTTGAATTATTAAACCTCGATTCCACAAATTGTGAACGAAGAACTATTTTCTGCGACAACTTTTTCTGACTTATATTTGAAGTCTGTTTGTTTCGAGTTAATTTTTGCTTGGTTATGTTGGCTAAAGCGTTTTGCTAAGGTTAGAGTGAAGTAGATATAAGATACTGAAATATATAAATATTTTTGACAGTTGAGTGACATCTGTGAGTGAAAATATGACAATGGTTTTCGTATACTCGAGCAATGTAATGTGACATCACAGTCGGAAGTGTGAAATCACCAAGTTTTATTAATTTTATAGCGGGGTTGTTGCATACGCTAGAGACTTGCTGAATTCGTAAATAATTTACGAGCAGTTTTTAACAAGTTTAAGTAAAAATTCGTTGAAATACTAGCCGAACAACGATGAGTTTAATAAATTTATTTGAGAAAATTACGTTTGCATCTATTAAGTGTAATAATTTTAATATATATTTTAAAACTAGTTTATTAACAAGTGAATAATAAATTAATAGTTATCAGCAATTAATACAGCGAAGAAGGCTTTATAAGTGTGCGTCTGTTAGCGAACTGCAAAATATATTGAAACTCAAATTTGCACATTACAATAGCACGATTTAATTAAGAAATAACGTTTTAACTGCAGTTTGAAACAAAATATGAAAACAGCTGAACTTTATTGCAAATATTTGAGTTTTAAAAGTTTGTTTTTAAGTTGCTGAAAGTGTACGGAAGACGGCACTCTTGCATGTGGACAACATACAGCTGTGTTCGATAAAATATACGTACTTGACTCATATTCAAATCAAACGTTAATTGTTTAGTATTTTAAACGAACAGTTTTACATTCTTAACGAAATCGAGAATACTGAGCATAAATAATAAAAAATTGGCATTAAATAAAATTTTAAATGAAAAATCAAATGGTGTTAACTGGAATTTCTAACAGGTGCTAGCAAGTGCACGACAAAAGAGGCAGCCCTAAATTCTTAGATGAGGTCAAAACCGAATCATGGTTGTAAGCTCCAGCTAAGTAAGTAAGTATTAGTTTTTTTTAAGTATTGAATCAAATTAGAAAAAAAAAACAATAAACAAGATTCATTTCATTTATAAGGAGGTTTATTAGTTCTTGTAGTTTCTTTACCCTAAAAAATTATTTTTATACCTGACCATAGAAGTAGACACCTCAAGACATCTGTTAAGAAATAAAAAAAAACTATAGAAAAACTGACCTTATTTCGTATTATGTTATTTACTACTTAGTATTTGGTCGTATGTCCATAATTTTCTATGGTGTCCTGGCATTTTCGTGGCAAAATTTTCACTAACTTTTGGCAGCTGCTCTGGGGAATTGAGTACCTGGCTTCTTGGATGATCCAGTCTAAAGTTTGTCTCCATTCCTATATTTGTTCTTCCCTATCGTAAGCTATACATTAGTCCGAAGATTTTATATTGGATTTAGATTGGTAATTTTCTGATCGGCTGGCCGGCACAGAATCCGTAAATAAGCAAGTTTGTCCATCTAGCTATCAATTCTGACCATTGGCGCTACAAATGCCAAGAAAATGCACCAGGCGTCAACAAACTGGAATTGAAATGAAATGATTTGAATAAATATTATTCAATTAGATTTATTTTTGTTTCGTCGCTTCACGAAAACCTTTTCCAAAATGAGGGAGTCCACAGTTTTGTGTGTCTCTGCAAAATTCAAACGATTTTTAATTTTCTTTTTGAAAAAATAGTGTTTTTTTTTGCTGACTCTTAAAAGTCCAGTTTCAGTTAAGTGTTTTGTTAAAAGTTCATTAAAAAAAAGTAATTCGATCATTATTTCCTCTCGAATTTCATATTCTTTTAGATTTTCTTTTTGGAAAGGTGTGTTTTTTTTCTGATGACTCTTTCAAACAATCCAGCTTCATTTAAGTGTGTGTCTTCTTATAACTTATAACGTTTCGAAATATAAGTACCAAATTCCTTATTTATTTCAATCCTTATTAATGTGAGAGGATTTAAAAGGGTCTACTTTGAACTATCTAACAATTGTTCTATCGATTCTGAGTTTTTCTTGGTGGATTCCAACCGTTTATTTTTCTATTGATTGAAAAGGTATTTTGCTTTATTGCATTAATAACATTGTAATAAAGCTTTTATGGAACATTCATAATTTTTGAAATTTTAGTGGTCATATACCTTTTTTGAATAAGTCGTATATTTTTTTAATGGTGATTCACATTTAATTGAATGATTTTGAAAACAAATTAATGAATTTTTGTTTTGCTTTATTTATGTTAACTTAAACTATGTTTTAAAATTAGTAGTTACACGTACTCTCTGTATTTATCTATAAAAGCTGCAGTTTTTAAATTTGATTCCTACTGAGTTAGTTGACTTAAGAAATTTCAACATTTGCTTCAAATCGTTTTAGAGTTCATCACGCGTCTGCTGAGCCGGTAAATGCGGCTTCAACTGATGCCAGAAATTGCAACGTTCTTGCAGTAGCGCATAATCGTTATCGAACAGTGTCTCATCGTCTTCATCTCTAGCACCGATGCGCATAAAAGATACTGGATAGCTTGGAGTTGGCTGCCAACTGGGAAGCATACTTAAAGAAGGCGTGGGATTGCTGGAATTGGAAGCAGAAATTATTATTTGTATTATTTTATAGGCTTGATAGGGATATGTTATGATGGGCGTGACGTTTACCTGCTATTTGCGAAATTAACCCATATACTCAGTATAGCCTCTCGCACGAGCAGATCTTGTTTCGTCGGTGCTGCACTCACAAAAAGCTCTCGTGCTATGGGGAAAAGATACATCAGCTCTTCGGCATGACAAGCACCTGGATTGAAGGAGGAAGTGAAAACATATTAATACATTTTAGTAGATGTTTCATATTTGCATAGAGCTTTTCAGTTATGAAAGTTATAGGCCTCGAGTCGGATTTTCTCTGAGGCATCGCTAGACTTGCTACGACACATGGAACAACACTGAAACTTGTGTTGATTCTAGTTAGGGTCAGAGCTTGTAAAGAAAAACTTGTACAGTATTTTCACAACCGAATTACCCGTATAAGAAATCTGCCATATATTTAACAATGTACGGGTGCCAAAGAAAGTGTCCTTTGCACTATAAGAGAAGGTTTGGCAAAGGTTTTCGTGTTGAAATTAAAGATTTTATACAATTTTACTAAAAAAATTCAACAACAAAAATTCAAAAAATTTTACTCAATTGTGTATTAGAAAAAAAATGAAACATTTCAATTTGAAATTTTAGCTTTTGGGTATTATTCCTATTCAGCCAAATCTGACAGTAAAAGGTAAAAAAATAGTTTTTTTATTTTCACAGTAATCTTATATGATTACTGCTAAACCAATAAAGTTAAATGAATTCACCAGTAAATTTTAGTTTATTGGAATGAATTCCATGCAGCTTTCGAAAATTCAAGTACTTATGTGAAGAAATAAGAATGCTTACCATAGTAATTTTCACGACCTCCTTTGAATAGCTCTGAAAAACTAGCAGCTCCTTTATGTTCGAATAGATAAGCATACATGGGTCCAACCTTTGCAGCATCAACTTCTTTTTGCTTAACACGTTGTCGCATGTATTCATCGATGCCACCCAAGAACCAGCCATCAGAAAGTAACTGCGTGGGAAGTAAATAAATGTGAAGGAAGTGTAAATAACTCTTCAATTCAATAATAGAAGACTGTTTGCACTTACATCCGTTATACTTTGATGATTGTCTTTGTCGTAATCATGTCCTTGCTTAAAATAGAAATTTTCAATTTTTTTGGTTATGTCTTTTTGTATTGCCGGCTCATGATGATCGTAATTCAAGACAATCGGTAAAACTTTGTCGAAGTTTTCTTTGAAATCATCAAGTAAGCCAGGAAGATTCAAGAGTGCTGCGGTCTTGAGCAGACCCTCCTCGGTTGTAACACCAATAAGCAATGGCAACGCAAAACCATGAGGCATTGAAGCGGATCGGGGTAGAACTGTTAGAAAAGCGTCAGGATGCTCGGGTTCAACTACAGGAGGGAAAGGTATCATTGGATCAAAGTCCCATTCCTGCAAAAATAATTTAAACTCTCGTCAAATTTCAAATAAAACTATTTTTACAATACTTACAAAGAGTTTATATAGGGTGGACACAATATCTTCTGCTGGCTTCTGACGCAGGCAGTCTAAAGTTTGAGGCCAATCATCGAGAGTAGCATCGCAGTCCACCAGTTCAGCCACCTTTCTTGCACGCTTGGCAGGAACACCCTTGTGTGCTGGTTGAGCCCAAGGATTGAAATATGTGCCCGATTGTGAGATACCCTTGTGAAAGAGTCCTTTTGATTGCTGCGATAGCATGTGATACGTCACACTTGCACCTCCAGCACTCTCGCCAAAAATGGTCACACTATTCGGATCACCGCCAAAAGCTGATATGTGCTTTTGCACCCATTTCAGCACCTCAAGCTGATCTTTCAAGCCAAAATTACCAGGACAATCGGTTGTCTCTGTACTGAGGAATCCCAAAGGACCCAAACGGAAATTGGCTCCAACATAAATAACATCATGATCGAGCAGAAAATCAGGACCATAATAAGTGCTAATGCCGGCACCGCACTCCCAGCCACCGCCATGGAACCAAACCATTACCGGCAGTGGACCACTAATGCGTGGTTCCTGTTGTTGAGAATGTCGTAAGGAATGATTTTATTGGAAATTGAGTTGCTTAACAATAACTTACCTCTGGCGTATAGACATTAACATACAGACAGTCTTCACTTCCTTCAATTTCCATATCACGTCGGAAAGGATCACGCTGCATACAGATGGGGGAATCCTTAATAACTTGTTTTTCACCGCTCCAAGTGCCATATGGTACAGGAGGCTAAAATTAAATAAAACAGAAAATAATATTTATGAGCTGAGATATTTATGAGTTGAGATGCATTGCTTTATAGGCTATAATAATGAAATAAAAAAAAATTAAATTTTAAATTAACCCAGGAGTTAAATTTTAATTTAATTTTGCGTTTTTAATTTTTTTTTTCTACAATCGGTTAATACCAAAATCAAACTGCATAATTCTTTTCTGTTAATAATTCATCGAACAATCCTAACTCTTTAGTTATAATAAAATATTTTTCGCCGTTTGATCGTAACCGTGTGCTAAAAGCCTTTGGAATATCGAAGACGAACTAAAGCAGCCGTTAATTTAAGAAGTGCTGGATTTGACTGCGACTCTAATATTTTTATCCACGAAAGCCTCATTGCTGAGAGTCGTCAACTATTACAAGCTGCGATTGTCTGCAAACGACAAAAAAATATTTTCAATGCTTTCACTGTTCGTGGCTCTGTTTATATTAGAAAGAAAAAAAATGCAGATGCTCTTCTCATCACTAGTATGGAAGAACTCCAAAATGCGGCTCATGATGCTGATGATCTTGTTGTACCTGACGGATAAGTTTCTGTTTCTGCTGATTGTATTAATATTTATTTTTATCTTAATATTATATCTAAGTCACTTTTTAATCTTCATTTTCTTCTTCATTCTCATACTTTTTATCTCCTGTCTAGAAGTAACTCTCCTACAGATCTTTTCTTCTTATGTTAGGCTCTAATTATTCGGCTAAAATTTTATTACAGG
Organism: Tetanocera ferruginea; assembly: GCA_958299015.1. Taxonomy (NCBI): domain Eukaryota; kingdom Metazoa; phylum Arthropoda; class Insecta; order Diptera; family Sciomyzidae; genus Tetanocera; species Tetanocera ferruginea. Next base: position 10,505,542 of record OY282643.1, on the reverse strand, counting down.
TTCTGTGCAAACAGCGCAGTGGACTAAATGTCGTGCACTTTAATGCACGTAGTTTGAATATGCCTAAACTTGATTTTATAAAATATGTTTTCGAAGATTCATTAGTTGATGTTATTTGTGTTTCTGAAACGTGGTTATGTAGTGATGTATGTGATGCAATTTGTGACATTAAAAATTATACAATGTATAGGAACGATCGGTCTGGAAAAAAAGAAGGAGGAGTCGCGGTGTACTGTAAAAATACTCTAACTTCTAAAATTATCTGTAGTTCTAGTGGATCTGGAATAGAATTCATAAATATATGTTTATCAGATAATAGTAAGAAAATTCGTTTGTCATGTGTTTATAATCCCAATAAATGTTTTTCTGTTGATCCTTTAATTTCTGTTTTAAATAATTGTGTTCTTGACTACGATTTATTGTTGTTATGTGGTGACTTTAACATCAATATTCTCTCCAATGAAATTGGAAAAGAACTGTTGATTGATAAGTTATCGACACTTGGGTTATCAGTTGTAAACGAAACTATGCCTACAAGGTTCTCCATTAACTCCACGCTCAGTTTACTTGATTATTTCATTGTTTCTAATCCTTCAGTTGTCGCTCTATTTGATCAGCTTTACTTTGTTTCTGATCACGATTTAATTTTTTGTTCGCTAAATGTTAACTTGTCTTGTAATATAACATCAAATTCTTTTTCTTATCGTGATTTCAAACATATAGATTATCCGTCTCTGTACAATGATTTGTCTACGCTTTCGTTTAATGAGTGTTGGTTGCATCATGATGTTAATGACAAGCTAAGTTCTTTCATAGCTCCTATTAAATATTTGTATGATAAACATGTTCCTCTTCGTACGTTAAATGTTAAGAATGTATCTTGTCCTTGGTTTACTCAGAGTGTTTTAAGTTGCATTAAAAAAAGAAATAAACTTCACAAAAAATGGCGAAGAAGTCCATCATCAGTCAACTGGGAAACTTTTAGACTTGCCAGAAATGAAGCTGTTCTATTAATAAGACAATCAAAAACACGGTATTTTTCTGACAAGCTTAAACTCTCCCTTCCTACCAAAATGCTGTGGAAGAACTTAAATAGACTTGGGGTATGTACTAAAAAAACTCCTGCATGTAGTGTAGACCCTGAAATTCTGAATAATTTTTTTGTTAACACTGCTACTGTCTCTAATGATGATTTGTGCATTCGTAACAATCTAAATATGCAACAATCATTCCAATTCGTTACAGTTAATGAAATTGATGTTGGAAGTTGCATTTCGCAGATAAAATCAAATGCAATTTCGGATGATGGCATTCCAATAAAGTTTATTAAACTTATTTTGCCTCATATAATAAGTCCACTTACACATATCATTAACCATTGTTTAACAACATCATCATTTCCTAACATTTGGAAAGTTGCTATCGTTCATCCTGTAGCTAAAAAACAATTTCCTTCAGGGGCGAATGATTTCAGGCCAATAAGTATTTTGTCACCTTTGTCTAAAATTTGTGAAAAACTTATGGCTCAACAAATTAGCAAATATTTATTTGAGAAAAAACTATTATCACCCTTGCAGTCTGGTTTTAGGTCAGGTTATGGATGCTCTTCTGCAGTAGTAAAGGTGATGGATGACATTCGACCCGAGTTTGATGCTGGTTCTATGACTCTACTCTGTTTACTTGACTTTTCAAAAGCCTTTGATAAAGTTAACCATGAATATTTGTGTCAGAAGCTTAAGTTTTTCTATGGATTCTGTGATAGTGCTGTTAATTTTATGTCTAGTTATTTAAGTAATCGAATGCAGAGAGTTAAAGTTAACCACGAGTTTTCTTCTTATAAAAATGTTTCATGTGGAGTTCCTCAGGGTTCCATACTTGGTCCTCTGCTGTTCACCATGTTCATCAATGACATTTTCAGTGTCTGCAAACATGCATCTGTTCATGCTTACGCCGATGATGTCCAGCTCTATCTTTCTAGACGTACTGGACTACTTGATGACCTATGTTGCCGATTAAATGATGACCTCAATGGTATTAATGAGTGGTCTAAAAGTAATGGTCTGCAACTAAATGCTGCTAAATCATATGTCCTACCTATTTGTAAGAGTAAAACTTGTCTTAATGACGTCCCTGATCTGTTTATTGGAAATAGTAAGCTAACTGTTGTATCGAAAATAGTAAATTTAGGTTTCTGCATTAATTCTTCTTTATCTTGTGTCGATCATATTAATATTGTTGTCCAAAAAGTTTATTATGTCCTACGCAATTTAAGAATGTCCGCTTGTGTTACTCCTATAGAAATAAAACGTAGACTGGTAATGCAACTGGTCTTACCTATAATATTATACGCAGAAATAGTATATTGTAAACTTGACTCATCCTCTCTTTTAAAACTACAAATTGCTTTTAATTATGCTACACGCTACGTATATGGCTTACGAAAATTTGACCATCTATCTACCTTCAGAAATGCAATACTTGGATGTGAACTAGCAGCATATCTTAACGCGCGTAACTGTATATATCTACATAAGCTCATTCATATGAAAACTTCTTTCTACCTGTATGACAAACTTCACTTTTCATTATCTAGAAGGAGTCATGTTCTTATAGTTCGTAGGTATAATTCGTTAAATTCGTCTCGTCTATTTTTCATTAACGCTATTAAGCTTTGGAATAGCCTGCCTCGTAGGATAAGGGAAATCAATAGGAGAGGTACTTTCAGACCATCTATCTTATCTTATTTTTCTGATCCTTAATCTTGCTTATCTTTTTCTTATTCTTATCTTTCATCTCTAGAACAAGTCTTTTTAAATCTCTTAAGTTTCTCATATTTTTAAGCTAAATTTGAAATAGATTAAGATAAATATTAGTCGCAACCTTTAAATTATTAATATTTTTTTGTGTGTTATTCTAAATATTTTATTTTGTTTGTTTTTTTATTTTTTCTTTATTATACTTGTTGTTATAATTATGTTATATAATATAGTATATTTTAATGATTAAGCCTATGCTTCATGTAGTACTATAAAAGAACTAAGTTCTTACTGTACCGATGATTTCTTAATAATAATAATAATAATAATGATAATAATAATAATATTTAAAAATATGCGTCATATATAAGACATAGCAGAGCAATTATAAAATAACTTTAGCTTATTTAACACACAGTGTTGGTTATAGAAATAGCATACAATTGAATAAACTGGTGAAAGGCTAGTTATTCTTATATTTTGCAGAAAATATTTTATTCATTAACTAAATACCAAGATATTAATTCTATTCGATTATTCAATAGATTACTTAAGTTTAATCGGAAAGTATATTAAAACCAGACCATCGCTACAGATGTTTGAAATGAAATCGGAAAATAATGTAAAAACTATAATGAATGTTCTACCAAAAGGTTTATTGAACTTTAACAGCTGCTGTCAGTCAATCTTATTGTTGTCGCAAGTCATTATTAGAGAAGTCATCATCATAAGGCGTGTGACGCTTGTGAATTTATTATAGTTGTTAAATAAATCACAAGATCTGTTGACAAAACTAATGGAACACGTTGTAAGATTTTTAATCAGCATAATTGACCATCTCGATGCACTATTTTTTGTTGACTTCACATATATAAATAAATATAAAACTCGATATTATTTTTACACAACAATTACAAAAGCTTACAGAAATTATTATTATCAACATTCGCTAACAATTCAGGTTAAGTCGAATAGTTTTTGAGAAATTCTAATTTAGGAAAAAATTTATACTTTTTGGAAATTTTAAATTTGAAAGGGATTTTGATTAAGAACAAACAAATTCTGTGTTGTAATACAACTTCTTTAACATCTGGAAATGTAAAAACTTCAGTTAAGGTTTTTTTTTTTATCACGGCAAAATTCACTTATGAGCAAGGCTTAAAAAGAATTCAAAAATAACTATCGGAATTCTGAGATGGGGTTCGAAACTTTTAGAGCCCACCAAATATGTTCTACTGTGCGTTCTGTAGTTGATAAATTCCAGTTAATATATTCCCTATTAAATGCTGGTTTTCCAGTGAAGCCGGCACATTGTTTAATGTTTTAGACTTTCTTAATTTCTATACTAATTTCTAATTTGCTGAAATTAAAAACTCATCCATATTTAAGGAAGGTTTTCGATTTTTCGAACTAAAAATGCATAATTTTGTGAATTTTATATTGAAATAAATTCTTTCATGCAAAAGAGTATCTTGTTAAGAATATTTAGACAAAGTTTCATAAAAAAATATTTCTTATTATCTTATTTACTTATTACAAAAATATCAAATGTACTAATTTTCATCGAAAAATTTCTCCATTTTTCTTAAAGAAAAAACTTAAAAGGTGCTCCCAAAAGGATGGAATATTTATTATAAATTTCAGAAACATCGGGTGAATCGAGTAAGCGAATTCGAGCAATCGTTTCCGAATAACAATTCTTGTTTTGAAACGAGAATCTCTACATCTCTATGTTATCTCTATGTAGCTATCCTATTGCCATCCTTTTTTAGCTAATAGGAATATTTGACTCCAATTTCGTCATTTCGCGGTACAACATGCGGACGTCGTTACCTTATATTCTTTCATCTATGTTAACGCTTATAGAACAGAACTTTCACAGGTCAGTTTGAAGTGTCGCCATATAATGAGTTCGACGAACATAAATGCGAAAACAACTGTTACGATTGGTTCAAACAACGGCTTGAAGGTGCTATATCATTATTTTTGGCCTATATCTCTTCGTTTTGGAGATACCTCGCTTTTTTATAATTTTTTTGGAAAGTTTTAAAGGTTTTATTTTCTTAAAGTATGAGTCCTCTTCGATATTTTGGTCCTTCTTTGATACCCGTAAATATGGTTGTTTTTTGCCTTTAATTTTTTTTGTATGAATTAATTATTACGTGGCCACTCTTTGGCAAAAAAATTACATAATTTTGAAATTCCGACAACAGATTTGGATTCAGCGACCCATTTTACCTAGTGTTCGTCTCAGCAGCGAATTCATAGATTAGAAAAAAGGAACGTGGTAACCCTATCCACCATCTTGAAGTTTAAAATTCCGACAGAAGATTTTAAATCAGCGACCCCTACACTTTTTATATAATGTTTAAAACACTTCAAACAATATTTTATTAGGTGGCAGGTCTATGGTCAAAAAAATTACATAATTTTGAAATTTTGATTCTATCAATTCTATCTTTCATCTTGAATTTTAAAATTCTTACATAGGATTCGAATGTTTCTACTGGGTGTGTATTATTGAGAGAGAGCTGAGATAATAGTTGCGAACAGGGTTGCCACCGAAAAAAATATTTTGCAACCAACCACATTAAAAAAAACTACCAAACTGGATACAAAACTACCAAATCAATATAAGCTTTAAAACTCATTTAGGAATACTGTAAAAATGTTCTTATGCTTACATTTATATAAACTTTCTATTGTATATTAAACAAGTAAATTAAAAGTCACATTTTTTATTATAATCCCATTTAAAAAAGTAAAATCAAATCTCAATATTTTCCCAATACGGGCATTCCACGCCCAATACAAGTCGTGATTGCTTCATGCTCTTCGATTGGCTTGAAATTTTGTCTAAGGGTACTTTTTCCACTTATAAGAATGTAAGTTATTTGTTTTTTTTTTCGCCATTTTTTCGAAAGTTATGGAGATACCAATTTTTAATAAAAGTAAAAATCTTGAAAATAGATTCATTTCCCATAAATCATATCTCTATCATCTGTTATGCTATTTTTGTAAATGAAGAATCTTTAGAAAGATATTAAAAAGCGATTTAAGAAAATAAATATTTTTGGTATTTTTATGCTATAGTTGAAAACTTTTTGAAAAACATTTAACGTGCTCATATCTCAAAAAGTGAACCTTTTGTTTGTTTTGTAATTTTTAAAGCAGAATATGTAAACTTTTTACCAAAAAAAAATTACGTCAAATGATAAGTTTTTTCGCAATCTCAATTTTTCTGACATCCACTTCACTTTATCGTTCATAACTTCTATACCGTTTGAGATATTTACCCAAAATCTTCAACAAAAATGTTTGCCTTATTAGGGCCAATAAAAATGTATGTATATATAATGACCTCACACGTGACCTTGGCCCATAAATTTTTAAAGTTACAATATATATCAATTCAACAGCATGAAATAATAATAACCTTTTTTAATAAAATTTTAAAGTTTATATAAATTGAAAATTATCTGACCACACTAAAACATATAAAACAAAATAACACCAAAATATTCTTTGGTGAAAAATACATAAAAAAGATTAAACGAAAAATATTTTTCAATACTCTTTGTATATTCCTAAGTTAACCCATTCTTAAGAAGTGCTTCTATCACGCCTTTTTTTTATTTTCATTTATTTTCTTTGAGTTTTATTTAGCTAAAAATTTTTATTAACTACAAAATTGAAAAATCTACCAAAATCTTCCAAATTGAAAAAAAAATCTACCAAATAACCATAAGCTGATTTGAAGAAAAAAAAACTACCAAATTTGGTTGAATTTAACCAAAGCGGCAACGCTGGTTGAGAAAGAAGTCGAGAGAGTTACGCGAGTTACTCCATAATTCAGTGTTGCCAAGTCAGTGCTTTTAGCACTAGATCTAGTACTTTTCGGTGTTGGAAAACGCGTATTTTTTAAAAAAAAAGCACTAGACGAAAAAGCACTAACTTTGGAGTATTTCTATTTTAGTTTTAGTGCTTTGCCATGAATTTAAAAATCTGTAAAACGTTCTAAATGATTCTCGTAAATGTTTCATTTGTAAAGAAATATGTTTAGAAATATGTCAAATTTAGAATTAATTACAAAATAAATTGAAGATTATGTAAGCAAAACAGGTAAAGATGTTCTCTATTAAATAAATCAATTTAGTACTCTCAAAATTTTATTTTTATACGTTTTATGAGATTAACGGCTTAAACGAATCATTGACAAATCATCTACTCGTGTCTTCTAAGAACTATTTAGTTCGCGTCTGTATTCGTGCTATATTTATTTACAAAAAGATAAGCGATTATTCTTATATTTCATGAGTCTACGAAGAATAGTTATTCTTTGACCTCCATTAACATGTATATTATATATAAAAAAAGTTCTCAAAATTAGCTAAATGTTGCATATTTCTATACGAGCTTAAAAAACTTATATTTTTTGTCGCGTCCGTTCCATTGAATGATTGCTTATTACTTTGTACTAAATCTCGACAGTATTTTTATAAAATGTAGCACTCTTTCGTCGCGTTAGAACACTTAAATACATATCGGCTTATTTTGTTTCTTTCTTATTTTTCGAGTAATTAAAACCGTGCGAATGTCGCGTCCGTGCCACTGGGAGATGCCCATATGCATTGGTATGAAATAATTTACACCACTTGAATATTTTTTTTTTTTTGGTTACAACGAATTCATTGACCGAATCTGTTGACCGAATATAGCTAACTTTAAGTGTTAATTTACTTTTCAAATATAACTTAAATGTGTGAATTTGATGTTATTGTTCGACATGGTGCTAACAAAATAAAACATTTCACAACAATTAATACACAAGATGTTTCTGATGTAATAATAATAATTTGTCATAAAACTTATAACAGATTCACTTAATTAATTGACAGTTTGCACATGTGCAAATAAAAAAAAAAATATAATTTTTATTGTGCTATTCCAAACGTTCAAGTTGAACATTCACCTCAAGAAATCATAACAACAATTAAAAAAAATAAATATAAAATAAACACAAATAAAAATATAAAAAAACACAAGTCGAAATTGATCGCATCTCATTAATAAACGTGTTTGGTATTTATAAAAATATTTTGAATATTTCAATAAATTTTATTTATTTTTTCAGTTACGGCTAGATTGATTACGGCGTGGTTATATAAGCTAGACCATAAAATTCATAGCAGAGTGTTAACACGCGTCATTTTTTGACCATTGTTTAAATTCTGCCTTATTGGAGTTGCACTTCCTTTTGTTACTTTACCATGGAGCCTTCTTACCTTGAACCTTAAATCGCCGATTGGTGGCTTGGCATATGGTATACCAAGAAAGCCACGCATGTGTCTTCCTTTAATTGTTGTCATATGACGACCAACAAGTTCACCACCATGATCTAATTTCACTTTTAAAAAACTTGATGTACGCGCATCACTTTGACCACAAAACTGTAAAAGCAGACCGAATGCAAAAAATCGGACTAACATTTGACCGTCTATATCTAGTTTTAACTTCGACATCTTGCGTGCGCTCGTGTTTAACAGATACTGAAGTTTTACAATGTTAAGACACAAGTTTTAAGCTATATTAAGTTTTAGTACGTTTTTTTGTTGTTTTCTTTTTGACGGTTAACAGTTTCCATAAAAATACAAAATTTCTGTGATAACTTCGAAGCATAGCAGTATTTATAATAAATTCGATTTTAAGCTAAGGCAAAAAGGTTTTCAACATTAACGCTCAAAATGCGAGTAAACAGAAGATACAAAACTTGTTTAATTTGAATTATAATTAGCTGCCTTATGTATGTGTAAAAGTGTGTGTAAGTTCGATAAGATCAATATGCTTAAAATCGTCGTACAGTACATTTATAATAAATAAATAAAATGATAAAATACACGTTTTTTCGCTGATAGCCTCAATTAAATCCTTAATGCAAGTTCTGCTGACGAACTGGGCTGTTAAATGAACCGAGCGGTTTAAATTAAGCCACAAGCATAACACAAAAAAAAACATTAAAACATAACAGCATAAAACTTAACTGTGAATTGGTTAACCTTACTAACAACTTGGGATATAAAATTTGAATATTTTGTCATTTGAAATCATATAAAATGCTATGCAAAATTAATTATTTAAAATGCTATGCAGGAAATAAAAACAAAAACAAAAATAATATTTGTGCCCGCCACAAGCTTTGTAAGCTGGGCAAAGTTAAAAGAATTGAAAAATAAAATAAACTAATAAATAAAAATTCTCTAAAAATGATAAAAAGCTTCCATGAAAAAGAAAAATATATGAAAATATATCGTTTTTAGAGAAAAAAATTTTTATTTTTGAGAAAAGATTTGTTTTTATTATTCACTTCTCATAGTGAATTTTTTATCAATTTATAAAAAAAGTTTTTCATTTTCAATAAATTCTTCTCTATAAATGAGAAATTTTTTGCGCGAGAAAAATACTTATCATTATTAGAAACATTGAAATATTTCCATTTCCTAGAAGTAAAGAAATATTTCTTGGAAAATGTGAAAATTTATTTAATTGAAGAAAATTTTATTTGAAAATGAGAAAATTGCTATTATCGGAAATGGAGAAATTTTTTACCGGAGCAAGGTATGTGTTTTTTTTTTAAGTGTATCAAATTAGTGCATCAAAAAGTGTATCCTGTCCTTTTTGCACGAATTTCTTTCGGCGGTTATCTACACTCAGAAAAAAACACATATCTTTCTCCGATAAAAAATTTCTATTTTTTCGATAATAGCGATTTTCTCTTTTTCATATAAAATTTTTTCAATTAGAAAAAATTTTCACATTTTCAAAGAAATATTTGTTGTCTTGTGGGAATTGGAAATATTTTAATGTCTCTGATAATGATAAGTATTTTTCTATCACAAAAAATTCTTATTTATAGAAAAAAATTTTAAAATGAGAAAATTTTCACATATTTTGATAAAAAATTCACTGTGAGAAATATTTTGTTCAATAAAAACAAATATTTTCTCAAAAATAAAAAGTATTTTTCTTTAAAAACGATATATTTTTATGTATTTACACTCAGGGAAAAAATGCTGTTATATCAAACAAATCATGGGTTGAAATAACAGATTTCACTATTAAATACCATCCAACAAATGAAACTTTCAAATCAACAGTCGGTTGACTGTTGGTCGATAAAACACGAAGCCCGTATAAAACTTATTTATTGAAATTTGATCACTGTTTTGAAAGTTCATGTATGGCGGAGTGTGGTGACGTGTGCGTCTAGTACTCGAGTGTCCACGGTTCAATTCCGAAATGAAATTTGCAAGATTGTTGCACTTATTTTGAGGGTTATTTTTGATCAAACTGTTTCATTAATATGAAACAGAATTATTATTACTTCAATTATTGATTGATGTGATACTTACACAGCTAGGGTTCGAACCCACGTCCCCCGTATGACAGTATAGTGCACTTTCACTGAGCTATTGGCAACGATAATATAAATATAGCAAAACACATTTAAAAACTATTGATTAGAAAAAATAGACAATTCGACAAAAGCACAAAAATATTTCAACAGATGATTTTAACAGCACAAAAATACTTTGAAACGTTCATTCAACAAAGAAAATTGTTTACTTAAACGCAAATCATTCAATCGTACAGTGTTTTGAAATAACATTGGCCGAATGTTAATATAACAGTTGATATTTTTCTGAGTGTATCTTTATCATAGAAGCTTTTTATCATTTTTAGGGAATTTTTAGGATCACATTTAGAGAAAATCATTCTCTGGAGCAAACTCTATACCATTTTTCTCTAAATATGATGCCTCTTTTATCATATTCCGAGAAAATTTTTTTGAGTGTAACTTATTTTCTTATAGCATTTGAATGTTTGAAAATTTTTTGTGTTTTTTTGCTGGTAGAGTTAACAGCCCGTTGCACTTCCTTTGTAGCTGTTTTTAACACTTTTGCTAAACAAAGAAAATCTACTTTTTCAATGCTAGAAAACTGATTCATAATTTCATGGTTGATTGCATTTTTTCTAGGTTTCGATTGAAAAGAATCTAAAATCAATATTATATTTTGCTGTCTGACTGATGATTCAGTTCTATACTTGAACGAGCTAATTACATTGTGGCAGCGAAAATGTATGTAGAATTTAATTTCAAAACTGTATTTTTGATACCCTTTCATTTTAAATTCTGTTCAAGATCAAAACGTAAATATCTTCTAATAAATGAAGAAGTCCATGTCTTCAAGAGTTATTTATTTTCATAAATTTTATAAAAAAAAAACGAATAACTTTTCTATTGCGATGCTAACTCTATAATATTTATCTTTATTTTGTTAACTTTATTTGAACATTGAATATCAGACAAATGCAATTTATTTTAAAAATAAAGCAAGCAATTAAATACTATTGCCCCTTAAATGTTGATTTCAGCTACTGTGCAACGGTTGAATTACAAAATCTTATCTTCCGATACTTTCACAAATAACCATAAATAAGAACAAATTAAATATTCCCATCACATCTTGAATGTGTCTTATTTCCTAAGAAATAGTTGAATGATATTTTTTCTTTGGAAAATACAGATAATGTGAGTGCAGTCATTGACTGCAAAGAAATTGGACGTATATAAAAGATTTTAGAGTGAAAAATAAATTTTTTTCTAACATATGGCAAAATGTTAGAAAAAAAACAAAAACAAAAAAGATGCGTTACCAAGTTTTAAAAAGTTAAGCTAAAACATCTGAACTAGTACTCGTATATTTGCATGAAAACAAGTTAACAAGTTACATTCTGTGTTTAGGCTCATTAAAGAAATAATTAAAACGTAGACGTATAGCATAATAAAGTATTTAAGAATGTAATATTTTCTGAAAAAAAACTGTAAGGAACCAAGTGAGAAACATAGCATGATTGTCTTTCTTGCAAATATTAAGGGGATTATAAGTGAGTAACAAGTAATATATTTTGTGTTTTATTGAAAAAAATGAACTAAATATGGATTTCTACAACAATTTTTCTTATTCTTGTCTCATTCTTTGTTCTTGTTATTATCATGCTCCTTTTTGTCCAAATCCATGTCCTAAGTATTGTTCCAATTTTTATCCAAATTATTATTATATTCTTAATATAAATTCCTATTCTTGTCTTAGTTTAAAATTTCGATCTGGTCATTTTATTACACGTTGTTCTAATTCTTATCCAAATCAGTATCTTGATTTTTGGCAAAAGCCTATTTCTAATCCTTGTCCAAATCCTTGTCATGACTCTGCATAATACCTGTCTTTATCCCTTTCCTCTATATTGTGCTAATCTCTGTTAAAATTCTTATCATAATCTTTGACCAAATCTTTTCTAATCCTTGCGTTCTTGTCGCAAGTTTTAATTTTTTTCATTTTAATTTTTTTAATAATTTTCCTTGTTCTAATCATTATCCCAATTCTTCTTCCATTTCTGGTTCCAATCTTGGCAAAATCCTTGCCTCAATTCATGTATTATATATTGTCACAATATTACGCAAATCCTTGTCTTAATTTTTGTCTGTCGATCCTTGTCCTAATTTTTTTCCTCCGTGCGTTGTCCGTAAACACAGGATAATAAGAAGGAGTTGAGATAATTGTATGAAACTTCGTACACATGTTCCCATAGAGCCAAGGATCTGTACTATTGAAGATTTTTGGAATCCGCTCACAGACACGCCTACCTCCCATACGGCCATAAAATAAAACAAGTAAAGAAAGTCTAAAGTCGGTCTAGGCCGACTATGAAATACCCTAAACCTACTTTTCAAAAACAAAAAATTTTTATTGTAAATGATCGTCTCCGTGGGCGGATGAAGCCTATACTTTATATGCATTTAAATGTTGATGAAAAATTTACTCATACCAAGTTTTATTCCTGTAGCTCACAGTTAATGCCTTTATTGTGTTTTCGCTATGGGAGGTGGGCGTGTTCATGGACGGATTACTCCCAATTTTGGAAAACATAACCTTATTTATTGAGTTTTAAACTTTTTGGGTTGTATCGGAGGTAGGCTTGTTCGTTGGCGGATGACGTCCATTTTTCAAAACTATCTTTGTCTTGTCATAAAAAACATACGTGCCAAATTTTAGCTCTGTAGGTTAAACAGACGCTTATTTATTGCGTTTTCAATTTTTGGGTTGTATGGGAGGTGGGCGTGCCCGTGAGCGGATGACGTCCATTTTTCTAAGTCCATATCAAATTTTGTTGTAGGCTTATTATAAGCTGAGTTATGCAATATTAAATTTTCGCGTTGTATGGAAGGTAGGCGTATCCGTAGGCGGATGATGTCCATTTTTCAAAACCATCTTTGTTTTGTTATAAAAAACATATGTGCCAAATTTTAGCTCTGTAGGTTAAACAGAGGCTTATTTATTGTGTTTTCAATTTTTGGGTTGTATAGGTGGTGGGCGTGTCCGTGAGCGGATTCCAAAAATATTCAATAGTGCAGATCCTTGGGTGCATGTGACCATGTGTACCAAGTTTCACCCAATTATCTCGACTCCTTCTTCTTATCCTGTGTTTACGGATAACACACAGACGGACGGACATAGATAGCTCGACTCACGTGGTGGCGCTGATCAAGAATATATATACTTTTCTATACCGGACTCACTTCGTTCTATGCGTTACAAACGTTTGCACAAAGTTAATATACCCTCACCTTTCAGGTTTAGGGTATAAATAGCTGTATAGAGGGTTGTATATAAGCAACAAAAATAAAATTGACACATATATATATTATCTATAAAATATCAGATGCACAGAAAAAATGGGCGTGGTCTGCTCATTAACACGCCCACTTCCCATACAACCCACAATATTAAAATCACTATCACAAGGTTCATATTTGACGTCGAGAGATAAAACTTGGTATGGGTGCATTTCATATTAAAACTGAGGTGTACACAAAAAATGGGCGCCATCTGCTTTCCGAAACGCCCACCTCCCATACAACCCACTATGGTAAAATTCTATAAAGAGGTTTATGTATGAGCTGCAAAGATAAAACTTGGTGTGTTAGATTATTGTGTCAAAAATAAGATGTGTTCATAAAATGGACATCATCCGCCCACAAACACGCCCACCTCCCATACAACCCACAATATTAAAAACGCTATTAAAAGGTTCATATTTGACCTAGACAGAAGATAAAACTTAGTATGAAAGCAAGTCATATCAAAACTCAATTGGTTTGTGAGATTATTGCATCAAAAGTAAGATGAGTTCACAAAATGAGCGTTATCCACCCATGAACAGGCCCATCTCCCATACAACCCGCAATATTAAAAACACTATTAAAAGGTTCATATTTGACCTAGAGATATGAAATTTCGTATGGGAGCATATAATATCAAAACTGAGCTGTGCGCTCAGATAAAAATGGGCGTCGTCTGCCCACCAAAACTCCTTCCTACTATATAAACCATATTAGTTAATCCTGTATTAGTTCCATAAGTATAAAGAATACATGAATTTTGATAGGAAGTTATGTCTATTTGTTTTAGTATTTTAATATATATTTAAATATTAAAGGAGGTTTAGGGTATTCCATAGTCGCGCCAGACCGACTTTAGACTCTCTTTACTTGTTTTTGTCCCAATCTTATTGCATTTTCGATGCATTAAGTTTTTAGGTTGTTTCATGCCTCATGATTGGTATTCTCATGACGTGATCAAATTTTTTGTGATTCCTTATGAGGCCAAGGAACAAGCTGATGTGCCTGAATGGCCAAGTGCCCGTTCGAGATTTTCGTTGTACAAGATTTCTCCCACACATACTAATTGAGTATGAATTCCATCCAATGCTGTTGCATTTTTGGTATTATAGGTGCCCCGTGACGTCATAAATTTTTGGTCTATTTTTGTTAAATTCACGAAAGCGCAGCCTTTGCTGGGCTATCGCTACTTGTATCATAGCACCCATTCTAATCGAATAAAAATTCATGCAAAACTATATTAGTTTCGTTGCTTAAGTGGCGACATGATGATGTCACTAATTTTTTAATTACTACATTATTTAAATATTGTATAATTTTTATAATTTTTAATCTTAGTTATAGCAAAAACTAAAACTATTTCAAGTAAACAATCTTTTTTTTTCTTCACTTAAACACTTCCTACGGTCAGACAGTGTATGTTTATAATAGTTTTCTGGTCTATATGTTTCATCAAAACATGTCACCAAGATTTTATACAACACTAACATTCTCTTGGCACTAGGTTTAGTGTGTTTGTGAATTGTTTATGTTTGTGTAGCTAGTTGTTGGTACGAGTATCTTGGTGTCAATCATTAGTTCACTGGCAATGATCTTATTTTCACGTTCAGTTTGCGTTTTTGGTAATTCAGTTGCGTTTTCAAAACAATAACAAATATACGACTTACTTCTACTTAATTACTGTTGGCTTCATTTTGCAATGTTTAATGATTAACGTAACAAAATATTGACGTGTTATTTCTTTGACTTAAAAAATCTGAGTCTTGTTAGGTTTCTGTTTTATTTGTTTTTTATTTTTTTGTAAACAACTCATGAGTTTAGTTATTAGCATTGAATCGTGTTTTCGTGGTCTTAATTATTGAAGCATATTTTTATGGTATGAGCAGGTGCACTTCTTAATGAAGTTTCTGTTGCAAGAACTTCTGTTTTTATTTTTTTTTTAAGCCAAAAAATAATCAACGCTTTGCTTTTAATGAAAAACGTAAACAACTTAATGCGGTAAGCTTAGAATTTGTGAATTAGGGGAATTAATGAATTAGGGGAATTTTTTAACTACAAAATTAATAAAATATTTAAAAATATGCGTTAAACATAACAAAGTATTCTACAGCAACATTGTTAAATCTAGTCTTGTTACCAAAATTCTTTGAAGAGCTTCTTCGGTTACTATTCCGTATAAGTAAGAAATCAAAGTCATGAGTCATGACTAATGAAACTTGTTTTAGTTATTATAAAATCTGTCTTTGTGAGGGTGCTTGGCGATGGAAGTATCTGTTTACTTCAGTTATACAAGACAAGACGTCATATGTATAAACAACATTGTTGTGCTTGAATATCGTTAATTTAACAAACATCGTGCCTTCAGTACAAGCCTAGCTCAGATTATCATTTGAGTTGAATGTGTTACCCTACATTATGTTTTTATGTCTCTCAACCAACAGATTGAACAGGCAGTTAAAAAATTGATAGCCACCATCTAACGTGTTTTTATTACGCGTTGAATAAGCACTGGTTTTAAGAGACAACTAAACACGGTTAGTTAAATTTCTCTTGGAACGCATTAAATTTGCACATATCTATAACTCATCTTAACGACTTTCTTGTGAACTCTTTTGTGATTGAGGTAAAAAATTTCATGTCGATGGTTAAGCTCACTAAAGTGATAAGTGACTTTTTGAAAAAAATAGGTTTACTGCATTTTCCAAATTATCAATATAATATCTACCCTCTGTAAATTTCTTGAAAATGGATAAACAATGGATGCAGTCAGTATACAGCTGAAATTAGTATTTTGTACTGAAATGTATTGTAATTTAAAAACAAAAACGACGTTACTGAACATTTAAAATTTTTCACTTATCACTTTTGTGCGCTTAACCAACGATGTAAAATTCAAATTTTAAAATTGTACAAAATTATTCTATTAATTTGATAGGTTAGTTAACAAATAATTTAAACAGCATTGGATAGTTGCAAAAATGATTAAAAAAAAGCTAAACGCTGAAAATATACCACCCTTGCTTTCTCCCATAGACAATTTTATAGCGTACGGCTGCCGATAGCTGATTGCAAGCCCAGTATTTTCATCATATTTTTAAAATTGAAGAGCACATATAAAGGAAATATTTCTTTAAAGCATAAGCATATCTATAAAGCATATCTGTGTCGACAAGAAATAACCGGTAAAGTCGAGTTAGGACAAAATGAGATTATTACTTTCAATGCGTTTTTTCGCAACGAAATACACTAGGTACGCTAATTTTTATGGTTGTACCATGAAAATTAAATGTTTGAGGCCATCAAATCTAAACAGCATCTAAACATATTAGGGAGAAATTTTCACCTGAAAAATGCTCTTATGAAATTTTTAAAATAAGTTTAGCTGTTATTCCTTGTCGGCACAGATATTTTAAACATAATCTAACCTTATTCCAACCAAGCCTTATTCTGGTAATTAACAATTGAAATTTATTGACAGATATATTTTATATATTCTTTATTCTAACATGGAGTAGAAAAATCAAATATATTGTATATAATTATTATTTGCTATCAATACTATTTCTAATATTGACAATATTTATCAAATAATGAGACAATTTTACTCTTGTCAATAAATTAACAATTGCCATCCCCAGAATAGTTCTCCAAATATACACTCAATCTTAAGAAGGGTTTGAGATAAAAAAAAAGCATATTTTATGATTTCTTTTTAAGAATTGTTTTAAAAGTATAAAATATTTTTTGTATTTTAATAAGCATTATTCTAAGAATTAGAATATATATTATAAATATATAAAAATCTCGTGTCACGGTGTTAGTGTTTGAACTCCTCATAAACGGCTGGACCGATTTTAATGAACTTTTTTTTGTATACTTGGTAGGTATGAGAATAGGTTGTAAAGTATTTTTCACCCTCTTACCCGCCAGGGGCGTGGCACTTTTCAGGAACACAAATTTATTGGTTCTACTTTCGTCCATAAGTCACAAATCAATGGAACTCGGTACGAACTTACTATTGAGCCCCGTGTCCTTAGACTATCAAATTTGAGCGATCTTTGGAAAGGAGGGCAGGGCACCGCCCATAAAATTACATTTTTTGATATCGGATAGATTTGGGACTAAATGTCGTATAACAATGAAACTCAGCATGAAGCAACTGATTGGCCAGTTCTTACAACTATAAAACAAACACGGGCATTGGGAAACGAGGCGTGGCTCTGTCCATACAATTGAAATTTTCGTTACCGAATATCATAGAAGTAAAAGTTACAGAACATTTAAACTAAGTATGGAGTTACTATTTGGAGGTGTCCTGCTAGAATGGACTTTGTGCGATGGGTGTGGCTACGCCCATATAAGACATTTTTTTTTAAATTGAATCACTTTGGAAATAATAGTCACATATTACAATAGTATTTAGAGTTACTATTTGGTGATATTCTACTACTCCGAAATAGTCGCAAACTGAAGCGGGTATTGGACATGGGATTCAGTTCCGCCCATAAAAGACAGTTGTTTATATTTAACAGCTTTGGAAATAATGGCCACAGAATATTGAATTTCAGTGTGGAGTTACTCTCTGTTGATGGCCTTCTATTGGTAAACTGGAACAGACATTGGACAAGAACGGCAGCAACGCGCCGGGTACCAGCTACTATTCTTATAAATTTTCATAAAAAAATATTGAAAATTAAGTCAGTGGTAGTGGAGTTATGCTATGTCTACACAGAAAGTTAAGTTAATTTTAACTAACATTTAACCGAATTTGTTCACACAGAGATACCGTAGCAGAATTGAGTTAAATTTGCCAACAATGCTGTAGGTATTTCTGCGTACACATGGGTTTTTTTCTTGCTATGCGAAAGCTCTGCCTTTTTTCATTCCAAATTTGAATGAATACTTCATTCCCTACTATCGCCCAATTCCTTTTCGAAGTTCTTTTGCTCATTTTTAAAGAAAATAAAAACATATAGTTAAAAACATAAATTGTAAAATTTATGAATCAGCTGTTCTATTTTGACATTTCTTATAAAAAAAGTTACTTTCGTCAAGAATACCACTGAATATAAACTTTTACTTTTTAATTATAAACTGAATATAATTATTTTGTGCATACTTTTAGGCACTTTTTATATTGAGTAATAAAAAACTCGGAAAATATAATGAGTTAATCTTAGTTAAATCGTACATTTTTGTACTGGTAACGCAAGAGTTTAGTTCTCGTTAAATGGGTAAACTCAGCTTTGTTCTCGTAACTCAAATGTAACTCTCTGTCTAGCATCAGGATAACTCGTGATTGCTTCATCTGAATCCAAAAAGATTTCTTTATATCATTTATCTTAGGTTTGAATGAAGGAAAAAATAAAATATGAATTGTTTTTGAATTTTTAGCAAAGCTGTTGTCAAAAACCCTGGTTTTTGCCGAAAATTGTTCGAACTTACTTAATTAACACATAAGTTTTATTTGAAAAATACCTTCGTTCAGAACCAAGTACACAGTATGTAAAAGAAGTGTGCAAAGTTTAAGTGAAATATGTTTTAAAGCTTTCGAGTAATTTTGTTTACAGACTTAAAAAAAAGTTTTGAGAAAAATTATAATGACTGTCAATTGAGATGCAATTGTCTTACTCGAAAACTCGCATAACTCAACAAATTTTGCTCCTTATGACTTCAAATTTTCTGACAATATTTCGTGTAAACTGAAGTATCAGAGAAAAATCGATTATCCGATCCTTTTCTCGCCTTAACAAAATATGACACTTTGATATTGCGTTTCTCGTCATTTTTGTACTGTACGAAAATTATTATTAAAATTTTAATTCCTCAAGTTTAATTTTTGCACATATAATTTTTAAAAATAATCATTAACAACATAAAAGCCTAGTTTTTTTTATTTAAGAGGCTGTTTTTAGTTATTTCAATTTAAATTTATTGCGCAAAATCAACTTTTGCTATGATATTTCCGAACATTTAAGATATTGTACATATGATTTTTAATTTGAAATTAACATCAGCCTCAAAATAAATTTGAAATATTTTTGTGTGTTACTTTATTTTCCACAAATGTACTTTTCTACTCCAAGATCTTTAAAACCCTTGAGACTTTCACGTTAACTCAGTTGCATCGAAAACTCCCACAAAAAGCTCAAGACATCACTACAACCTCTTTACTGCTAAAAAACGAAATATCTTGCCAGTTTTGCTAATTTATTAAAAACCACAAACCTCAAAGCCGCAACTTCAACAAAATGCACCGAAAATAATTATAATTATTCATTGTGGAAGAACACTTCATAAAAATTAACACTACCACCACTACACACACACGCCCACCCACACATGCCAACTTTCATACATACTCATATAAATTAAGAAAAAACAAAAACAAATACAGACTTCTTTGATAGCAGCACTTTTGCTTGAGCCAGTCGTAACATAGATTCATAGACACCAACAAGAAGCCCCGAAGATTCAAGCTGCAGACATGCAAATATTTTATGCAAACACCGCGAAAAACAGAATAATTCACGCAAATAAGCTTAAAGTGTACACAAGATACGAGTACAAGAAGCAAGAAAAGGCGCTGTGTATGCAGGAGCAACATGAAAATGAATCCAATTTTGTATTGCAACAACAAAAACATGGCATAGAATCAGAAGTTTTTGAGAAATATTTCCAGACAAATATTTAATGTTCAACTTGAAAGAGTGCGGAACTTCAACGTAAGCTAAAAACCCTTCAGCAGTTATACCGGTCTAAAGATAACTTTTACTTTTAACAAGAACAGAATATTGGCAACATCAGACATATTTTGAAGATTAACTCATAAAGTCAGGTCTGGAAGAGGTTAAAGATGTCAATGAATTATCATCAGCTTGACCGATATTTTTACGAGCGGTGCAAACATTTTAACAATATTTATTTAATTATGTAAAAAACGTGATTTATCAATAGAATGTCTCCTTCATGCAACTCCGCCTGGTAGAGAAGATAGTCACCATCCACCTCACAGTGTAGTTCAGTCATACAATTTACAATTCTTTTATGATTTTAAAAGATAGAGAATGCAAAAACAAGCAATAAATTGTAAAGAGAGGGTCCATTTTGATTACCTTGCAAAAAATGGTTTAGTTTCTGTTTTCAAGAGGTAGTTTCATGAAAAACGCTCTTGCAGCGAAACTTTTTGGTGTAGATCTTTTTACAAAGCCGTTTTAGAAAATAAGTTAATGGCTTTTTCAACAATATGCAGCACTAGTAGACATTTGTGTACATATATAATTTGTTTGCGGTCCAACCAGAAAATTTTGGAAAATATACAAAAGTTGTAAGTTTAAAGTGAATTTTGTCAATGAATTTAGTACTATGAAAAAAGTCATGAACCCTTTAAGTCAAATTGTTTAATATATTGGAAACTGACCATATTACTTTTTCTTGAATTTGCATATATTTGCGATGGAAAGGGCAATTTCCAATTTTTGATAGGTACGGTATTTTCAAAAAAGAGCGCTACATTTATTCCGCTCTATTCGAATTTCGTTCATGGACTCATTCACTAACATTACTATATCTAACTCGCCAAGAAAAAGAGCGGAATATAATGGCAACATAATGCTGTCAACCAGTCACTGACAAAACATTCACCAGTCTAAGCTAAGAGAATGCCATTTCCATTGGTGGTAGTTTCATCTCTGTTCGATGTATAGTTTGCGAGCTATACACAAATGAATAAAATTTTCTACTAATTTAAAAAAAAAATTAAACACGCCGATTTTTAAAAAATCGGGTGGTAGATATATCCCAAGCTGAGCGAATGCCCTTTACATTGGTGCCACTTTCGTCTCCGTCCGATGTATAGTTTGCGAGCTACACGCAAATGAATAAAATTTACTACTAATTTAAAAAAATGTGGTCACTGGACTAGTCTGTAAGAACTAGTTCCTGGACTAGTCTGTAAGAACTAGTTCCTGGACTAGTCCGTAAGAACTAGTTCTTGGGCTAGTCTGTAAGAACGTGTTCCTGGACTAGTCTGTATGAACTAGTATGTATGAACTAGTTTCTGGACTAGTCTGTAAGAATTAGTTCCTGGACTAGTCTGTAAAAACTAGTTCTTGGACTAGTCTGTAAGAACTAGTTTCTGGACTATTCTGTATGAACTAGTTTCTGGACTAGTCCGTAAGAACTAGTCTCTGCACTAGTTCTTTAGAACTAGTCCCTGGACTAGTCTGAAATAACTAGTCCCTGGACTAGTCTGAAATAACTAGTTCCTGGACTAGTTCATGAGAACTAGTTCTTGGACTAGTCTGTAAGTACTAGTTCCTGGACTAGCCTGTAAGAATTAGTCCCTGGACAAGTCCGTAGGAACTAATCCCTGGACTAGTCCGTATGAACTAGTCCCTGAACTTCGTTCTTGACGGAATTTCCAAGTCAGCACGTTTTCTTGTATCTGCTTTTATAATGACACTCAACTCTGTGCCGTATCTTTAACTTATAAATTAAATTAACAACTGATATACATATATAACGAATGTAACCCTTAAACCTGCTCCAATAAATTCGTTGTTGAAGTTCCGGATATATTCTGTGCAAATTACTTCAGAAGTTATTATTAAAGACATGCATACAACTTTTATAAAGCCAGTTTAAAACAGTCAATGACATGTGCGCACTTAACACATTATTTGACCGATTGCCAGTCGTGATGCACTGATTTGTCTGATACGAGATGAAACGATTACGTTTGGAAGTTTTAACACAAAAATATTTTCAAGTTAACAAACAATTTATTGAGTGCCAATGACAGTATCTCGATTGATATTTTGGCAACACCTTTTTTTTTTGCATTTAAAGTTGACGACTTTAAAATGCGTAATAAATATGGCAACATTGTCAATAAGACAGATGCCAATAAAAAAAGATACTTAAAAGTAAATTTACATAAATTGTTATGCAAAAATTTAAAATATAACTAAATATTTTCTGAAACTGCAGCTTCGAGCCGCTTAGCGGAATGTTGTTAACTCAACTATATAATTGCTTTCTTTTAACTTTTATTGTTATTGTTTTTATTGTTGCACCATTAAATATAACGAAATTTATAATTTTATTAATGCCTTGGCTAAAAATTATACCGTGCTTAAAGTTACCCGCGGCTTATATAAATCTTCAAATATTTTTATTTTTCATTTTTTTTTTAAATTTTTTGTACGCTGTCAAACAACTTGAAAGTTCTGCCACAAGGATGGCTTGCTTGCACTCCTAAGTGTATGCAATAAAAAAATAAAAACGAAAAAAGTGAACAGCGGCTTTTATTAGCAAAGAAAAAATGCCAATCAAAAAACGCAATAATCATAATTGAAAAAATTATGCCACACAGCCAGTCACAGGACTACTCTCTGCAGAGTACTTCAAATGCTCCTTTAGTGAGCTCGAGTATTCGAGGCATTTACTGTGAAGTTTCTGCGCTAACGACAAGTAGTCAGCATTTTGTTAAGAGAAGCCGCAGAATTTTAAAGCCAACCATTTGAAGACTTAAGAAATTAACAAAGAAAAAACTAACTTTAATAAAAAAATACTTCAAAAGCAGCAAAAACAGGTACAATTTTAGTTGTTAAAACAACAGCCTGTTAGATGTAAGCAAAGTAAAATCTTATATTTATACAATAACAAAAATCTTCTGCCATGGCATGCATCCGGCTAGCACCTCATGGGAAGCGTAAAAAACGAGCAATTTACAAAGTTCTCAGCATGGCATTCCGTATGGAATTTTTACTGATTTTGCAGTTCTTCTCTTTTAAAGGCATGCTTTTCCGCCACATTGTCGGTTGGTCGGTCGGTTGCTTGGTCCTTTGGTCGGTCGATCTTATACAGCAGCAATAAAAAAGGAATGCAGCAAATTTTTATATGCCTTCCCTTAATACGTACGTCATTGACAAAAAAAAATGCACAAAGTATACCGCGAAAAAATCCACTTAGGTTAAGGCATGACAGCAGCAGCAGCAGCAGCAGCAGCGAAAAAGCATAACCGAGAAAAAAAAATGGAAACTCATACATACAGTTGTATTGCTGGCGAAAAAATGAAGTAACCCTCGAATTTCATAACAGTTCTAAAGATGAATAATGATGGAGTCACAGCGGATATCCCGCTGTGCCGAAAAACCTAGTGCACCGTGCAGTGCTTAAGAATATCTAATGAAAATTGTATGAAGCCATAATTTTTGGGTAAAAAAATTGAAAAGCAAGAAAAATAGCTACGGAGTTTAAAAATTGCTACTAACTTGGCCTAAAGCTTAATGTTGGTGAAGGAAAGAGTTAATTAAACAAAGAGAAACACGAATTAATCTATGAAGCTGGGTTAGTTTAAATGAGTCTTCAAGTATTTTTTATTGAACTGCCTGAATCTCATATCGATTAAAAGTGCGGTGTTGTTTGCTTGTGAATATTCAAATATCTCTGTAGGTTAGGTTGGGTTAGAAGGTTAGGTCGTGTACCTATAAGGTGCTTCGTGGGGCCTATTGGTCCATTACGAATCTCTTATTTGTTATTTCTAATCCATTTAGGTTGTGGTACCCAATAAACCAAGTTCCTTTTTATTCCTGTTCACCTAAACCATCCTGTGCTTTTTTTGAAGCTCCTTAAGTATATGTCTAGCAGTGCTGAGTTCACGAGCTGCTCCAAATCTTTGAAAAATCTGTCTCCTTTAAATCGGAGTCGACGCTTCTGAAGATTTGGGCATTCACACAGAAAGTGGGTGATTGTTTCTGTTTCTTCCGGATCATTACAGCTTCGACAAAAGTCTGGTGCTGTAATGCCAATCCTATTGGCCATCACCCCGATGGGACAGCGGCCTGTTTGGATTGCTACCAAATATCTTTTTGGGGATTGACGTCCCCAAATATCTCCTTACGGAATTGCTTGTTTTGAAATACACAGTGCAACAGACAATTCCGGATGCAAATTAGACGAATCTCATAGTATTTGAGATCAGTTACAAAAACCAAAATTCTTGTTTGCTCCACTACACCGAAATTTCTTTTACAGTAGTTTTAAATTTGAATTTTTTGGTCAAAAATAGAATTAAAAACATGAAAAATCGTGTGAAAAACTTAATGTAGGATAGTTTCAGTGTTCGCAAACTAAAATTTTCCGAAGAATATTTCCGAGAAACATTTCATATCTGTAATTTATACACGTATGGGTCATTTTTATGAAAAACTCCCTCTAAGTTAACTTTGTAAGCAGATTAACGGTTAAAACGGTGTGATGACTTTAACTATTATGTGATCCACAAAAATAATGTTCGAATGATGTTCGAAAAAAAAAAGAATTCATCGCACACCCCTTTATCATTCTTACATTTTTAGAACGAAATTTCGAAAAAAAATTTTCGAAATTGATAATGATAATGATATGGGCATTATTTTGCACCTTATATCGCTCAAACTGTTTATTCTTGCTGTTGCAGTGCTTTTATTATATGAAAAAATTGTCAGCCTGAAAGTATGCACACAATATTTATTTGATACTAGCGGATGTAACCCGGTGTTACTCGGGGTTGTGCCTCGAACACAGAAAAAGGACGATTTTCAAAACTGCTCTCATTTTAACATTTTTTGAATTATCAATTCAATTTTAAAATTTTTTAAATAATCGTTTTGTGGGGTTTTGCCCCCTCCCTCAGTCGAAAGTGTTTGGTCAAATTTCCGTAAAACTGTACCAGCCAGATATGATCAAAAAAATTACATCTTCAACGTCTCGATCTGAAGTCTGGTTTCTGAGGAAAATGGTCACCCACACTCAAAAAGAAACACATATCTTTCTGCGGTGAAAAATTTCTCTATTTTTGATAATAGCAGTTTTCTCTTTTTCAAATAAAATTTTCTTCGATTAGAATAAATTTTCACATTTTCGAAGAAGTATTTCTTCACTTCTAAAAAATGGAAATATTTCAATGTCTCTTATAATGATAATTATTTTACTCGCACAAAAAAATTCTCATTTATAGAGAAAAATTTACTGAAAATGAAAAATTGTTCCAATTTTTTGATAAAAAATTCACTATGAGAAGTATTTTCTTCAATGAAAACAAATTTTTTCTCAAAAAAAAAATAGTCTTTTTCTCTAAAACTGATATATTTTTATAATTTTTAGGATCGCATTTAGAGAAAGGCATTCTCTGGAGCAAAGTTTAAACCATTTTTCTCTTAATATGATGCCTTTTTTTATCATATTACGAGAAACTTTTTTCTGGGTGCAGTTTGAAAAGTCATTTCGAGAAAAATGCGTTTAAAGTTTTTCTTAGCATGCATTTAATATGCAATTTTATCTCAAAAAAATTCCAATTTTAAAAAATTCTATTCGGTTTTGGTCGATACTGTTCGGTTGATGTTTTTAATCTTGATATAGCTTCTGCTCGTGTTCGTTTAACTTTTTATTTTCGTTCGTCTTTGGTTCTTGACTTCGTTTGACTACGGCTCATTACTTGATTTTTGTCGAAAGAACTTTTAAAAGCATAGGATCTATTTAAGTAACAGATACAAGATGACGTGAATGAGCCAAACATAGTTGAGTGAATAAAGTGCCCTTTCACGAAAGTTTTCTGAAATTTAAGTAGCCTCAATTCTGTTGCAGGGTCAAGTTTTTCACGTGCCAAATTTTAGTAAAATCGGTCAAGTCATTTAAGAGTTATTGAGTCTTAACAATGCAATACTTAAAGCGACTCCTCTTGCGGGAGTCTTTGGAATTTTTTATATTTTATGTTTTATCTTGGGTGCAGTTGAACGTTCATACCAAATTTCATTGAAACTGGTTCAGGTGTTTAGGAGTTATTGAGTCTTAAAAGCGCACTACTTAAAGCGCCCTCTTACGGAAATCTTTGGAATTTTGCTTAGCCTATGTTATCTTGGGCTCAGTCGAACCTTCATTCCAAATTTAATTGAAATAGGTCCAGTTGTTTAGGATTTATTATAGAGTGCCACGCCCACTTTTTTACCTAAGCTTTATATTGGGTGCAGTTCAACCTCCATAGCAAATTTCATTGAAATCGGTCCAGGTGTTTAGGAGTTATTATGTCTTTAAAACGCACTATGCCTATGTTTTATTTTGGGAGCAGTTGAACCTCCATACCAAATTTCATTGAAATCGGTTCAGTGGTTTAGAAGTTATTATAGAGTGCCACGCCCACATACTTCCGTCCAATTTTTACCTATGCTTTATCTTGGGTGCAGTTGAACCTTCATACCAAATTTCATTGAAATCGGTCCAGGAGGTTAGGATTTATTGATTCTTAAAAACGGACGTCTTAAAGCGCCCACTTGCGAAAGTCTTTGTAATTTTTTATAGCCTATCTTTTAGTTTGGGAGCAGTTGAACCTCCATACCAAATTTCATTGAAATCGGTCAAGGCGTTTAGAAGTTATTATAGAGTGCCACGCCCACATACTTGCGCCCACTTTTTTACACCCCCTATGTTCTTTCTCTCTATGAAAGGTACTCGGTGTCCAAATTTCAGCTCAATCGGATAAACGCGAGCCTATACGGAACAGACAGACAGACAGACAGACAGACAGGAGGACAAACATTTGATTTTTTATATAAGAAGATTTATCAGTAACGACAAATTGATGACGAATGCAACGTAACAACATTCGTGGTGAATGTATGTCTCCTGCTGCTTAATTATTTTGAATGTGACGCGTCGTAGGACCTTTTTTATACTAAAGGGCATTTCATAATCATAAGACACATGTTTTTTTTTTTTAATTTTTTGACTTATAATATTGGCAGCAGTAGCGTAGATGGTTCTGGGAGGGGTCCGCAAAAAAGTAATGACCTGTCATACGCTAAGTTAAGTAAATAAGTAAATACATACTTGTTTGAGTACCCATTAAGTGTATGGAATTTTCAAAAGTGACATTTTTTTTTCACTCCCCGCGAACGTTCCTAGAGAATGGATGCTAAAAATAAGAAATGCAAAAATAAACTTGATCTGGTCTGCACAGAAATTTGTAATCAATCTCAGATAGCTATTGGTTTTTTTTTGTTATTGCAAAGAAATAATAAGAGAAAATTATAAAAAAAAGAAAAGAATTTGTTTGAAAATGAAACACGGTTGTTTTAACTTTTGTGTTGTAGAAAGGCAAATGCATTAAATTTCTATTTAAAATTTTTTGTTTAATTTTAAAGTGCTCAAAAGTACTTCTTCTCACTGTACTTTTAATTTCATTTCAGCTGAGTTCATGAAAAATATTTGTAGGTGCTAGTTTTCGTGTATATTTAAAGCACTGTCCAGATTCACCAAAATCTCTGAAGAATGTTCTCAAACTTTAAAGGAAAATTGGAAATTGAATTTGTTACGATAATTCATTCAAAAATTTAATAAAAAATTTTTCACAAAGTAAAATAAAAACATATCTTAAATATTTTCTAATCATAAAATTCTTTCGAAAATGGCAAAACAACTTTTAACTTAATAGAATCAATTGACAACAACTTCCATATTTGGCTGATGGCTCTGGGAGGGGGGGGGGGGGGGGGGGGTTGGTGTCCGGACCCATGGACCTCTACATCTACGCCACTAATTGGCAGCAATGTATTATTTTGTGAGAAAAGTCTCTAGATAAAGGGAAACAAAATTCAATAAAAATATTATTGGTTTATTAATTAATAAAACATTTTTTGAATAAAAACATATTTTCGGTAGTTTCAAAATGATAAGATACTTTTCATTATTGTTTAATTTAATTAAATAAAACGTAGTCAAATATGTTTTTTTTGTTATGTTTAAATAACTACCTATAATCAATAGATGTGCCAGGTCTTGCAACGCAAAACAATCATCGTTTCAGATAACTTTTTCAAGAGTCTGATATCCAGGTTAGCCGATTCGGCATCAATTGCAGCTTTTAGCTCATCTGTATTGTCATATTGGCAATTGTTTGCATAAATCCTTCTAACTAAAATAACTCACACATTCTCTATAGAATGTAGGCAAGGAGAACAGACCGGCTAGTCTATAGTTTGTACAGAGCAATCATTCAAAAATCGCTTCGTTTCATTTCTTACATGAATGTGAGCGTTATCCTGTTGAAAAATTTAGTGGCTCATCCCTATTAACCTCAATAACTGAAAGGAGACTGTTTTGCAGCACTCGAATATAGTCGCTGCTTTTCATACGCGACGATGTGAACTGTAGTTCAAGTGTGGTTTTTGATGTGAAACTCCTCACACTATCACGGAGCCTCCACCGAAGTTGCGCTTAAGAAAGTAAAGCGGCTTCTTTCGCAAATCTCTCCAATAGAATAAGAAACCATGGGCCTATCAAAATTCCATTTCCATTTCCATTTCCATTCGTTCGAAAAAAAGAGCCTTTACAATAATTCTTCAATAATTCAATAATTCAATAATTCTTCTGCAAATCGAAGACGCGCCTGCTCGTGCCGTGACAAAAGATGGAGTGCTTCATCATTTCTGATAATTTTAAATGATTGCAGCGGTGCAAAGTGAGCCAGATTGTGGTTTTGAACACTTTTTTGCGCACGGCGCACAGTGCTTTGTCCCCATATAGTGAATCGGCAAAATTAGAGAAGTTATCGCAGAAAAATGAAATTTGGTGTGCTGGTTCAAAATATGTTAATTAAGAAAAATTCGAAGTTTCGGAAAAATCGGTGCAAGGACATGACTACCTCCCATACACCTTTAAATTTAAAAGTTTAATTTTAGCTATAATTGTATATAGAATAAATCGAAAGTTGGTAACTATCTGTTAAAATATGTCTTTTAGCTTAGTGGTTAATTTTGTTTCATTCGGTGCAAGGACATGACTACCTCCCATATATAATTTTTTTCAAAAACTAAATTGTAACTACATTAGTGATCAGAATGCACTGAAAACTTATAACAATTTATAAAACTATATTTTTGGGCTCTCTGGGAAATTTCGCTTCATTCGATACATGGACATGACCATCTCCCATATTTCATTTTTACCAACAACTAAATTTTAGCTACATTTGTGATCAGAATGCACTGAAAACTTATAACAACTTATAAAACTATATTTTTGGGCTCTCTGGGAAATTTCGCTTCATTCGATACAAGTACATGACCATCTCCCATATATCCTTTTTACCAAAAACTAAATTTTAGCTACATTTGTGATCAGAATGCAAATAATTTAATATTCTCTTAAAAAAAGGTCATAAATATATTTGTTTCTAAATTTGCTCAACTAAATATTTTAGTTTTAAAGTTTAACTTTTTTACTTAGATTAAAAAGAATATCAATATACAACTTACATTGTCTGGGTCGAAAAATTTCCAATTCAACCACTTAGAATACTTTTTATCGAAGAATTGTCTATTGGATCTACTCTCGCTCCAATATTTTTTTTATTTTATTGTCAAACAATTTAATTGGCTCACTATTAGATTATAATGACTACTGCAGCACGAGGTTATTTCAATATTGACTAGGTATTCTTTTAATGTTTTAGTGGTAATTCCACAATTAATTGAAATATTATTGATACAAAAATGGTGAAAACTTCAAAACAATCGCAAACTATTAGAAAATAATCACGTTAAACTGAAATAAACACGCTCTCATCTCTTGCTCAAATATAAAAAATAACGAAAAATAGCAAAATGTAAATAACAAGTATTCACGGAGTAAATGAGTTGAAACATAGGAACTTGATACTTTTTACTGGATGTCGTTCGTTTACTTTTTGTGATATTTTTTAATGAAAGAAATCATTCTTACTCTCCCAGTAAAAGTTACTTTATATTTTTAACTCGAAAAGTTCTCAAACAGACCTACAGTCAATAAAATTGCACAGCTTGCAAAAAATGAATTGAACATTGAACGTCGCTGGAGCCCTTTACTTGGAAAAAATTATATTATCATATTTTTGGTCTTGGTAAAACTCAAAAATATAGATGTTTTCAAAAAATACAAAATTTCCAATTTCCGGTTAAAAATCTTAAATTTTTTTTTTACTAGTGGTTAGATTTGTTAACAAAGTATATAAATGAAAAATAAAAAATCGCCTACTTTTTATTTATATAATTTTTTAATTTTTTCAAAGTTTGCAAAACTTTAGGGTTTCCGCGAAAAAAAATAAAAATATTCTTTCAATTTTTGGTAAGTTTTTGTCACTATTTAATAAAAATTATACACTACATCAAAATTTGATTCATTTTTAATAGTAATAAAAACAAAAAAATTGTATAAACTTATTTTTTTTAAATTTTGGCAGTACCATAAACTTAGGTCTTTGCAACTTTTTCTGAAACTTAGGAAATATGTCTCAAAAATTTCATATCATTTTTACATTTCCAGGTGAAAAATCTAAAACTTGTTCACATATTCCATCTAAGCCCTTTCAAGTGTACTAAAATCAAAAATTACCTATTCTTCCAAAAAAAAAATTTTCACTCTATCAAACTTTTGCATTTTGGGAATTCCAAACAAAAACCGCAAAAGTTTTCGATGGCACAAACAACTTTTCTATAAAAAATATTTACAAACATTTATTTTTGGTTTTTTGTACCTATAGTTATAAACAAAACTGTTAAGTTTCAAAGGAATACAATAAAAAATGAAATTTTTAAAAAAAAATTTGTAACACAGTAAAAACAGTTTTTCCGTTCAACAGTTTTACCTCAAACGTTTTCTGACTTTAGCGCCCTTTACTGTTAACAAAAAGACGAGATGATAAATTCTATTAACGAATTTATTTAAGGTGCTTTGTTAGCTTTACAAAAATGTATATTACTTGAATATTCTAAGCACTTTATTTTATTTTAATTTTGCCTATGGAACAAAGCACTGTGCGGCGGCGGCTAATTTAGCGTATGACCATTGCTCTCGGTTAGACAGCGCCAGTTTTCTACTAACTGGCTTTAAAAAAATATAATTATTTGGATTTCGTTAATAATTTCGAACGACTTCTATTAAATTTTTTCGAAATTTCATATAACGTTAGTTCAGGCTTGTTGTATGCCAATATTTTGCCACTCTCTTCATTCGATAATATTGTTTCTCGCGGCATTTTGCTTAAAACTGATGCTAATTTAAATTCCATATCAAAAAAAAAAAAAAAACACGTAATAATTACTTATAGTCTTAAAAGAAACTAATTTTCGACTTTGTCTTATCTTATGAAACAGCAAGAAGTGCAGCAAAAGAACAATCGACAACTGAAAGATAACGGTTTTATGGCGCGATGTGAGCTCTGATTCCTAAACAGGTTTCTCAAAGCCAGAGAAGTATAAGAGTTCATATGTTGTACAAAAAGACAACATAGAAAGTTCCCACTGATATAAATTTATAATTTGTAATAAAAGTAAATTACTTGATTTGTCTTATGATTATGAAATGCACTTTAGTATGAATGCAATATCACACGGTGTTTTGCTTCAAAATAAATTTCTTCTCATTTCATTCCGTTCCTTACGTGTTTTTTACTCGCAGAGGTAACTTATCTTCGATTTCCTTTAATGATATTGTCTGGAGAATATTTTTGTGACCTACCTCCAAGCTTTGTTAAGAAAATTTCAAATTTCTAGGTTGAATTTTATTTACTTGTCGTAGATAATGTCTTGTTAAATATTGCTTGCGAAAGTATTTTTAAAATGGCTTTCAGGCCCAATTTCATAACAACCTTATCCTTGCTCTACTTAGCATTGTTTAAAATATTTAAAATACATTCCATTTAAATTTTTGATTATTATCCTTTGCTTAAATTATTTTGAGCCCTACTTGAAATTGCAGTTTTTGCTATTGTCTTTGAATATATCGCACACTAAATACAAAACAGTCACAACTCAAAAAACATGACTTTTCAGGAATAGCGAAAAATAAAACTCTTTGGTTAAAACTGCAGAAGAAAAAAAATTTTCATTTAACACAAAAACTTCATTCTTCCAGTTAATGAAGAAAATAACGAAAAATATAGTCAGATATGTGTTTTATAAATTGATTTATAACAAAAATTCGGTATAAAAAATTTTGAGTTGTGACTGTTTTGTATTTAGTGTGCGATATGTCTTTTAAAAGTACCGTTAGCGCAGCAATTTGACATTTGGTTCGATTCCCAAAGTTATTAAATTGTTACAGAATGTAATTTTAAAATTATATATTTAAATTATGACTCGAAGTGTTCGTGCACAGTTGGTTAAACATTCCATTCCACAAAAGCAGACAATAGTATTCCCTTTAGGAATTCCAACGGTATTCATTGATACTCATTATTTTATTTTCTCATAATTGTATGTATATAAACTAGTATACAGTATTCACAGTACAAGCAGCAAATATCCACTGGTACAGCTGCGATAACAATATTAAATACCATTCAAAAATTTGATATCTAAAAAAAATAGAATATTTAAAAACTTTTGCGGCAGTTTTTAAGAAAGCATACAAAATTATCACTAGAATTATTTTAAAAACTCAAACTTTTTGAGGTGTTTTGTTTAAATGATTTGACTGACAAAAATTTGTAAAAAATTAAAAATCCACGTTAGCCCTTGAAAGCACTGTGGACTAGTCTCTTCTGATCAAGTATTTTGGGCATATTATAAAATGTATCTAAAAAATTAAACGCGAACTGAATCTACATTTTTAATGGCGTTTCCAAACGTTTAATAAAATTGTTTTCAAGAAGTTTAACAGGACCTTGTTTTTCTTCTGAAGTTTATCATTGTCAGTCTAGAGTTCAGCTGATCTGAAAATCTTGTTCTTATTGGAAAAATGTTATGTGGTAGCTTGGTCCAGGGGCATGTGGTTCGCAAAATTGGTGCACAGTCGTACACGCGTGCACTTCAACTCGTTTGGCTACGACCACCACTTATTTCAATATACCCAGTAAATTGGTTTCTGGTGTCCGTGGCATGCAGGTTAAGTGTGTGGCTTAGCATGCTCGAGAGCCCGGGTTCGATCCCCAGCCGCGGCGAAAAAGTTTTTTCAATAAAAAATTTTTCTGATCGGTCACCACCTCTCTGCAGACAATGGCAAACCTCAGAGAGTAAATAATGCCATGTAAAGCTTCTTGAGAACATGAGCCGTTCGGAGTCGGCATAAAACATGTAGGTCCAGTTCTCGGTCAATTGTGTGCAAACATTTAATAACACACACAACACAATTGATCATAAGAAGCTCGGTCAAAGTCCTTTCAAGGGCTGAAATGGCCAATTTGTTTTTTTTTTTTTTTCAGTAAATTGGTTTACAGTAAACTTAATATATAGAACACATGTGTTTCGCTTCGCACCTTATATCACTCAAACTGTTCATTCCTGCTATTAAAGTGCTTTTATTATACGAAGATATGGTCAGCCTGAAAGTATGCATCAGCCTGAAATTCGATATTTATCAGTAACGATACATTGACGACGACTGCAATTTAGTAACGATCGAGGTGAATGTCAAAATGTCATATTATCGGCTACTTAATTATTTTGAACGCGTTCCGTCGTAAAACTGGCTTTGATACTACTGGTTAACATAATTTATAATAATTTTACACTCTCACCTTCATACATCTGTAATTCATACCGAATATCTATCAATAATGTTTTGATTTTCTTTTCAGCGTCATAAATTATATTTATCCACTTTCATTCATCGAATGCCAATTCTTTTTATTTATTGCCATATAGGTTATTTAATTTTATATATTAGATAACATAATTTATATTTTCTCCTCATTGCATAAAATGATTTATGTGAAGTTTTTCAATTTTCTACCATGTTTTTTTTTTCTTTATTTTTCTATTTTTGTTATTCATATTCCAATTAATACGACTGTATAATAAATAATTGTAAGTTTCTTTTGAATTTGAAAAATAGCTATTCGTTGCTACTGAATCTACTCTTATCTAGACACTGATTTAATCTAGTTGAGTGGCGATTTGTCAACATGTTCGCTGACTTATACCCAACCCAACGCCTGTTCTATAACTACCCCACTTGGAGCGTATGTGCTGTTAGCCTAGTCAACCATTACATATGAGTTTCCTAACATTTTCAAAAAAAAAAAAAAAAGAAGAGAAAAAACGTTCAAAAAAGAAAATTTATTTTAGTTTTCAATGGTCAGCAAAAGTTTACGGAAAATTATAAATGGCTGGAGTTGGTTTGTTCGTTCGCGTTGAAGTTAACTGCAAACAAATCATATTTATACTCATTCCCAAAGTTCCGTTAGTTTTATGCTCATGTATGTTTTTCAAACTATTCGATATATCAAAATTGGCTAAGTATTTAATTTATTCATATCGTTGTAATATTTGTTAAGCTGAAGTTTATGAAACTAGAAAAATACGTGCATGCTATTAATTTTGAATTAGCAATTTAGTGATGAATATGATGAAAGTTTTCAAAATTGGTATAGTTTTTACAAACCTTATCTTAAATGAATTAACTAAAGAGATATATTAAGTATGTGACTTAACTAAGAGAAGTTTATTAAAATTTTGGGTGAAGGTCGAGAGCTGTAATAAATTAAGGACATAAATCAAATTTTACTCAGGGTAAAAATAATAAAATCTTATAGGTGACTGAATGAAATATTGGTAAAAATAATTTCAATAAGCAGTGAAGTAATTGTCCTAAGATTAACTTGATTCAAGCTGAAAATTTAATATGCCAGTTTTTAAAAAATTGTTTTCTACATGATGGATTTCGTCTTCTTGAGTGCGGAAGGTGAGGAACAGGATTCTCAACAAAATGTTTCCTGAAGGCTTTTGATGTTGCTTAGAAGAGAACACGATGTAAGCTTAACCGAATAGATGAAACTATAGACTATCGTTTTTATATCATATATCATGCAAGTTCAAGTTCAAGTTCAAGTTCAAGTTCAAGTTCAAGTTCAAGTTCAAGTTCAAGTTCAAGTTCAAGTTCAAGTTCAAGTTCAAGTTCAAGTTCAAGTTCAAGTTCAAGTTCAAGTTCAAGTTCAAGTTCAAGTTCAAGTCCAATTCACAAACAATTTATAACTAGAACATAGCTTCGACTATCAGTCGAAAGGTTGTCAATACGAGACCTCAAGCTTAACGTGAGACGGTAAATTATGATCAACATCTGTTTTGTTGCTGAGGCAAATAAAGAAATTGCAGCGAATTATACGTTTTAAATTAAATTAATAAATGTACGAAAATATATATTATTCTATATATTTTCTATATATTATAAATATATATTAAAAAAAAACAAATTGGCCATTTCAGCCCTTGAAAGGGCTTTGACCGAGCTTCTTATGATCAATTGTGTTGTGTGCGTTATTAAATGTTTGCACACAATTGACCAAGAACTGGACCTACTTGTTTTATGCAGACCCCGAACGGCTGAAGTTCATGTTCTCAAAAAGCTTTACATGGCATTATTTACTCTCTGAGGTGTGTCATTGTCTTAAGATTGGAAAAACTTTTCGCCGCGACTAGGGATCGAACTCGGGCTCCGAGCGTGCTAAGCCACACACTTAACCTGCACGCCACGGTCGCCACCATAAATATATATTATTATTATAGAACTTTTAGAAGTGGTTAAAATAAATACTCGTCTCATATGACATAAAATGTAAAAAAGGAGTACGAAATGCAAAGTTTCCGAATCAATTTGGAGACCTCCATTTAGCGCTCCGTTACTTAAACCCTGATACTTAAATATTCAAAATAAACTCAAAAAAAAATTGAACCCTATTCATCCAATAGAAGAATCGAACATTTTCCTCGGCACACAGCTTGGTGTGTGATTTAAAACGGAACCGGAAACATGATTTATTGGCTGTTTAATTTATTTAGGTTTTCCAAAAGTTGGCTATAGAAAAAATTAAGCATAAATTTCAGCAGCATGAAAAAATAATAAATAAAAAATCAAGGATATCCCAAAAAATGAAAACAATGCGCGGAATTGTTTTCCAAATTTTTCACTTCTCAGTTTCAACTCCCACCATCTCTGCTCCATCTCTACTGCTGATATTCTTTAGTTGTTTATTTATTTTAAGCAATTTATACGTTTGCCTACACAGGTCAATTCTTCTGGTTTCATTTAATTAAATAAAAAAAAAAAAATGCAAAAATATCCTTTCGTGCCTTCAACCACTATGTTGTTATATTTTTTTTGTATATGAGCTTCCTTGCCGCTATGTTTTTGTTTATTTAGGGTCAGGTGGTTGTTATTGTTGTTGTGTTTTTCTCATCCTTTGTTGTGATGACTTTCCATGATTTTTTGTGACTTCGCGATTCGCGTTTTTTTTCGTTCCGTTGTTATTGTTTTTGGGTCCTTTTTCGCGGTCTTCACAGCCTTCGCGACTAAAGGTTGGCGACGTTGAGCAGCCAATTGCGGTATTTAAACAATAAAATGAAATTTAAATATATAATAGCAGCTGAGAAGGGTTTCATTTCTGTATGTTTTTTTCTTCTTCCTATGCCATAGATGCAGCAGCTTATCCCGGCGGAGGAAGTTAATTTTTTTTTTAAAAAATAATTTAAGGCAAAAGAAGTAAGGGTTTGGGTTACTTTAAGGTACAGAATGAAAGAAACACTTAATTTTAAAGTCAAATTTGAGCTTTTTCACTCATTTTCAGCAATTATTTAATTTAGGCAAAATTTTTTTATGATTTTAAAGTGTGCGGATTGTTAATAAGAAATAAATAGAGGGTTGTTGACAAAGGCTTGCCTGCAGCTTCACATGCAAGACTCTTGTTCACGGCTTGTTAAACGTGGCCACTTGTTTATTATTGTTGCATTTGTTTGTTTGTTTGTTGTCGCTGTTGTGCTTTTGCTTTGAATGCAACTGATTGCCTGCTGCTCGTACTCATGCTCGACAGTGAAGTATGCACTTTGCTCCCCTCGGAGTTGGAGTGAATGATCCTTGACAAATTGTTGCCACATTGCAGCAAAATAATAGCAATAATTATGTAATTTTATGGAATGAATAACAAGTGGTTAATTCATCGCTTGAATAAATTAAGGAATTCAATTGTGGGACTTCTATTGCAAGCAGTCAAGTGGTTTATTTATACAATTTTGACCATTTTAAATCTCTGACAAGAGAAGAATTTAGCATGCGAAATACTCCGAAGCGCCTTGAGGCTTTCAAACATTAAATGTGTCTTTCTCGAAAAAATTTTATAAAAAACTGTGGCTTTGTGAACACCGGTTCACAGTTTAAAAATTATCCTTCGATGATCAATTGAGTTAACTTTTTCAAACAGTTCATACCTTTCTACCACCTGTAAGGTGTTTAATTGTTACTGATCCCACTGATTGTTTGAAATTCTACTTTTGAACTGTACCATGCGGTAAAATTCTTAAAATATAAAAATCTTTAACATGTTAAAAAATTTAACAAATTAAATTTTAAAAAATTGACCATCGTTAACTATCAACTCTTTCTTATCAAAACCATCACTTTTCATACCAACCAATTATTGGTACAAATTCATGTTTTAAAATATTTACATGAAAATTATAGTACTTTGCATTTTCGAAGATGCTTTTTCCGACGATGCAAAAAAAAAACCATCAAAAAATAATGTATTCATTTCAAAAATTTAGTTTGTAGTTTAGAAACCTCAATTTTATATGTGTTTTTTGTTTTTAAACTTATTATAATAAACTTCTCGTTGTGATATGAACTTAAAATCTAATCAGATCATGGTCTCAAACCTATAACTTGAAGAATCAATGATTAAAAATGTAGTTTTGGAAAACAAATTTTTACATTTTTTAAAGTTGATCGTTCTCGAGCATAAAAATTATGAAGATTTACCCAGTCAATAGTATATTTTGGATGCCATTTTGGTAAACCTATATTAAAGATTAATTTTTTGATTATCAATTCTTCAAGTTGAAGTTGTGAGGCCACGATCAAAATTAAATCTTAATCGATTTTAAGTTCATACCCTAACAAGAAATTTATTATAAAAAATTTTCCAAAAAACAAAAATGGGGAAATGAAATTAGTTTCCCTAACTTTGAATTTTTGAGTTGAAAACATTTTTTTTTAAATTAACACCATCGGAATGAGCACCCTCTGTCTATATATCCATAATTTTTCACAAAATTATTTCGCATGATGAAGTAGTACCAACAGTTCAAATACGGCAGTATGAAAAGTATCCATTTTGAAGTAAAAGGGTTAATGGAGTTAACTACAAGTTAAATAAAAAGTTATTTGAAATTCTACTTGTTAGACGCCTAATAGAGCAAATTGTCAAAATCTTTAAAAATTCATAAAAAAATATCTATCAACTGACCAGTTAAAGGGACCAACTGAACTTTTTTGAACTTTTTCATGTGTTTAGATGGTATTTTTAGTTTAATAAAATATTGCCAATGAGGTTTTAACATCCCGTAGCTCCAACAATATTACTGGTCCTCAAACGAAAAACCTTCATGTAGGCCACATGTCCTTCTAAATTAATACTAGAGTACTTAATAAAAAATTATGGATGAATCAAAAAGTTTCCATCTTTTTTCAAAATTTGGTACATGGAAAAGTTAGTTTTTTGCAAAAATATTGAAAACTTTGAAAAAATTAATATATCTTTAAATTTTTAAAAAATATAATCAAGACTTAATTTGAACTTGCGGTCATGTAAATCTAAGTACTTGACGTCGACATCAAAATAAATTTTAATTATTGTAAATTTTTTTAATAAATTAAAATGTAATAAAAATAATAAAAGGAATATATAAAATATTAAAAAAATTTGAAATCTCAAAATATGTTGAAAACGATCTGAGTCATAGAAACAATGACAATCAATAAAAAATTTATTTTTGTGGAACAGGTCAAACATTTGTGCTCGGTTAAAAATCTGGGACTAAATTTAAGTGAATATGACGTATATGACGACACCAAAATTGTATTTAAATTTAAGCCACGTCAAATACTAAAAATAAGTTTAAGTCCTGCATGGGTTTTAAATTTAAACCATCTCAAATATGTACTAAAAATAAGTTTAAGTCCTGCATGGGTTTAAAATTGAAACTTTAAACTCCTATCGGTTTAGTTTTTAAATTTCGTAAACATTAAAGAACAAAACAAAATGCGTTATTCCATGGCTCAGTTGGTTAAGCGATTCTGGATTTGATTTAATGAATCGAGGATCCTGGTTCGATTCTCAGCCAGACCGTTTTTTTTTGTTTTTTGTTATTTTTATATACATAAAGAGAACAAAATGAGAACAAAATGAAACCGTTTTTTATTTTGTTTTGTTATTTGTATATACATACATGAAGAGAACAAAATGGGCGAAAATCAAGCTCAAAGCGTTCGTTAAAGAAATTAGCTGAATAGAGTTCAAGACCAGCTCAAAACATGCTACTCAGGTACGCAATTTGAGCTTAATATGTGTTCATCTTGGGCTAGATCATAAATATACATTTTTATACCCCCACGACGTGTGTTACGACGGTATAGAAACGTATAAATGTTCTTGCTCAGCATCACTACCTAAGTTGATTTAGCCATGTCCGTCTGTCTGTCCGTCTGTCCGTCTGTGGACACGATTACAGCCGCAATCTTAAAGCTATCGTGCTGAAATTCTATATTTAAGCTTTTTCTAAAAAACTAACATCGAGTTCGAGAACGGGCTAAATCGGATGAAAACCACGTCTACCTCCCATACAACCCCAATAATGAAAACTTTATAAAGAAGCAAATATTTAAGCTACATAACTTAAATTCGGTATTTGGGTAATCTATGTCAAAACTGAGCTGTGTAAGAAAAATGGGCGCATTCCACTCACGAACACGTCCACCTCCCATACAACCCCAAAATTGAAAACTATATAAATAGGCTTCTCTTTAAGCTACAGGAAAAAAATTTGATACGCTTGTATTCTATATCAAAAATAAATTGTGGAAGAAAAATGGGCGTCATCCACTCACGAACACGCCCACCTCTCATACAACCCCAAAATTTTAATACTCTATGAAAAGGCTGCTTTTTAAGCTACAGGAAAAAAATTTGATACGTTTGAATTTTATGTCAAAACTAAATTGTGGAAGAAAAGTGGGTGTCATTCGATTACGACCTCACCCACCTCCCATACAACCCATAATAGTGAAAACTCTATAAATAGACTATTATTTAAGCTAAAGGCCTGAAATTGGGTATTTGTGTATATTATATCAAAACTGAGGCGTGTTAGAAAAATTGGCATCAACCAGTCAAGAACACGCCCATCTCCCGTACAAACCCTAATTGAAAACTTTATAAAGAGGCTTTTCTTTACTTTGCAGGAAAACAATTTGATATGAATGTATTTTACACGTCATCAAAATAGTAAATTATTTTAAATCTCATACAAAAAGAGCTACAATTTAAGATTTTGTTCCATTACAAATTGGCCGTGGGGGTATTTTAACTTCGACCAATTCGAAGATATACCTTACTAGCTGTTGTTGTTGTTTTTGCTCATCAAAAAAATGAGCAAGACATAAATCTCAATTGGTTTTTGTTACTGTTAGTATTAAAGTGTTTAAAAGTGCAGAACATAAATTAAAAAATTATATTTTCCTGTCCGAATCGGATCAAATATCT
The DNA here is from genome assembly GCA_958299015.1 of Tetanocera ferruginea. Lineage (NCBI taxonomy): Eukaryota > Metazoa > Arthropoda > Insecta > Diptera > Sciomyzidae > Tetanocera > Tetanocera ferruginea. The sequence goes on along the minus strand of OY282643.1, from coordinate 10,464,501 downwards.
TATTTGGACAATGAGAATATAATTTTGAATTTGTGTCTGGTCATCTTTTTTTGGTTTTGTTTGTTCGGTTCCTTTGATGCCTGAGCTCCTTACATTGTATCATCTTTTGTCTTGTATTATTAAAATTCATAAAATGTCATATCCCAAAATTTCTTAGATTAGACATATGAGAGCATGTTAACTTGTTTTATTCACAACCCATAAATGACATGCATGTTTTTTTATAATCAATACTTAAATGTCACACATTGGGCCCAAGTGAGCATATTAGTTTTTTGAAGAACAATCCAAAAATCACAGACATTATGCACAAATGAGCGTATTAATTTTTTTGATGAACAATCACATTCGGGCTTGATATCAAGAATATTATGGCTAAGCTCAGAATCACACCCAAAATAAATTGATTTGGGATAGTTTTCAGCTCAAATTTCTCTTCGTGTAATTATAATCTTATACTATTAGTTATTTAATGTAAAAATTGCATTATGTAACATATTAATTTTTTGCCCCATCTTAGGATTGAACCGCTGACTACGCGTCTATCATAGTAGAGTAGCGAGTTCTAGCCTCGGGCTTATATATTGCTTGGAAGAGCATGAACAAAATGTAAACGAAATACGAAATACGAAATACAGCTTTTAGTTATTTTATTAAAAAACAAAACTACTTAAGTACCTTCTAGTACTTAAGTTAAAATTTGTAAATAAAAGAAATTCTAGTACTTTAAAAAGGATCAATTCTAGTAAAAAAGGATTAAAAAAATGCATTATTACATTGATTGGTTTAAAAATAACTCCAGGTTTTTTTATCGTTTAAATATTTTGTTTTAAATTTAAAACCTGAAATTAAAATTTTATTCTAACTTATTAAATTTAATTACAGCCTTGACTAAAAGAATTTTTTGTATTTTGAAAAGTATTAATTCTTAAAATAAAGGATTAAAAATGCATTAGTCCAACGATTGGTTTCAAAATTATTCCAAGATTTTTGACCGTGTACTAAGAACTAAGAAGAAAGTTGAAAATTTGTATGTTTTTCAAAGAATTGTTTAAATAAAAAACTACAACTTTATAAGTTTTTTTAATCAATAACTTGAAATGTAGCATCAATTTAAGTTTTCAGCGCTTTAAAATTAAAATAAAAAACACTGCATACGTTGATGATTTAGCCTTAATTCGACAATGACCGCAACGTAACACATTTATATGTTTTGAACAATGACAGCCACACACACACACTTACCTACATGCATACGTGTACGTTTGCTGCGTGTCATTCTCTCTAATGAACTGATGTTACACATGGGGATTTTTTCAATAAAACAATGTTTCACTTTTTTTACACGCTCGCCGCAAAAAAAAGGACATATTGAAGCAGCTTAAAACGGGTAAAATCAAAAATGAAAATATAAAAGTGAAAATGAAAACGGTTGCTAGAGAACAAAGTAACAATACAACAAAAAAAAAAAAAACAAACCAAAAACCATGGAGATTTTGTAGATGTAGCAGAGAACAATATGTTTCACTTAAACAATGCAACAAAAGATGTACTTCCTGGTAAGTCTAGCCGGAAACGCAGCTACAAAAACAACAACAACATCAAATCCCTAATCGGACAATATGTAGACGTTAGTATTAAGCAAAGTTAAGCCACAGATATTAAATATAGAGCTTCAATTCAAATAAATTGAAATTCAATTTAATTGAAATTTAAAAATTATTAAAAATAAAGTTTCAACTCAACTCATTAATTAATTCTGCAAAAGTCTTGCGAAACTTACAATTGAATAAAAATTCAAAATGTATTGTTGAACTGAAATAACTTTAAAATTATATAAAAATTTTTAAAAATTTTTTTAAATCAACTGCAGATATCAAATGGATATCTGCTTTTTAAGATTAGGTTTTTTGCAACGGTTTTAAAGTAAAGGTTTCATGTTTTGGCAAATGGAATTTATTTTATTATAATAGAAATAAAAGGGAATATTTGCAGGTGGTTTTCTTGCCGACAGCTGCACATGACCCGAAAAAAAATCCCAATAATCCTTAAAAAGCTGTTAAAATACACAAGATATAAAAAAAATTTGATTAAATAAATGTTAACGTTTTGCTAGCCGGCATCGTGCAAGACTGCCAAACGGATGTGTGGCATACGTCTCGATACATGTATAACGGTCTGCTAAATAATTACGCAGCACTAATGAAGATCTAATCATGAAGTTCGTCTATTGTTGCTGTGTTTTCATGTTGCAGCTTCTTGTGTGGGTGCTGCCACATTTTGCGTATTTGTTTGCTTTTGGCCATTTTTTTCAATTATCTCTGTTTTTTTTTATTTTATGTTAAATTAATTATTTTCTTCATTTCGTGTTGATGCAATACAGTCAATGCATTAATTTTTAAAGAGTTTAAGAATGTTTTATATTTTAATGACGTCAACTTGTATGGGAGGTAGTGAAGTTTTCAATCGATTTTGAAGAATATTATATGTTTTTTATGGATTCTTAAGATATTTTTCCTTTTGATGAGTTCACTTTGTATGGGAGGTAGAATTAGAAATTAGATTAGATCAATTTGAGCATGACGGGTTTTAAATTTAAGGTCCACTCTTATACATCTTAATATATAAAAGACAAGCGTCCTGCTGCGTGCCCTATATCATTCAAACTGTTATAGTTGTTATTGCTATGGTGTTTAACATGTTCGCCTGAACCAGAACCTGCTCTAAAATTATACATTTGAAGTCTTTGTATGTACTATACGTTTTAAAAACTGTTCAGCCTGGACCAGAACCTGTTATAAAATTATGCATTTGAAATTTTTGAACTTACTATACTTTTAAAAACCTGTTCAGCCTGGACCAGAACCTTTTCTAAAATTATGTATTGGAAATCTTTGGACTTGATCTTTGTACATCAAACATCATATCTTGCTATTACAGTGCTTCTTAGTTACCAGAACCGGAACCTATTCGATAAGCTGAACAGCAATTACTGCATTCAGTGGCCTGTGGTGTCAATTGGAATTCCTAGAATTAAATCACAATGTTCGGTCTTCTGGTCCAAGTTTAAGCGATTGGCTACTCAAGTTAGGAAACGGAGATCTTACGAATGATCATTTTGTTTGTAAAGATTCGCTAATTAACCTTTCAATGGCTTGGCTAGGATAATCGTGGAAAATTTATTTGAGGTAATATTCCCATCATTTAGGCTATAAAAAGATAAATAACAAATCCCTCTGATTTTTACATGAGCTGCTTTGCTTTTGGCAGGCTGTCTAATATAATGGACAAAACCATAATAACGTTGTATTATAATATTAACCTTTACACTACCGGGATTTGAAGAGTTTTTATCGCCATAGAAAATGCCCAAAACATGGTCGTTATATCTCCAATAAAACTTCGGCTAATCACAGGTTCCGATCACAGGTCGCGTCGATATATCGACTTTCCGGTAATGCCTGTGTAAAAAAAAAATTAGAAATCTTGAAATTCACTGGAAATTGGTTCCTATAGGTTTTTGGGGTCGTAGAATTAGTTTTTGTGTAAAACCTGTTATTTTTAGGCAATAGTAACTCTCCTTTGGCATTACCCAGAGCCAACGACGGAGACGTTGAGAGACGGCGTGGCTCCACTTTCCTTTTTTGTTTTTTTTTCTTTTATAGTTTTTATTTCATTTTATATATTTTTTGAGCTTTTTGATGCATATATTGGCTTTACTCATATCACATAATCTAAGCTGAGGTACATGCATCCACTTAAGTACCAGTTTATATGATTATATATATATATAAATATTATATAATAGTATAGATATATATAAATATACACATGAAGATACTCTTATTTATACTGTTATCTATACTATTATGTTTTTCCACACCTTTATACATTTTTATGGAAGTTTATTGATGTTAGAATTGCATACTCTACCGAGACGATATATCAATATTCCGGTTTCGTAAAGGTTAAAGCTTTTCCGAAGTGTCCAATATAATGGACAAATCCATTGAAAAGAGATTTTTGGCGATACTTTGACAACCGTTATTCCAAAATTGCTATCCTGTGCCCAAAAAATTCCGATTTGAACGAAGTCAACATTTTAGTTGGTTACACAGTGACAGATCTGAGCACGGATTAAATTGAAGACATTGATGATAACGATAAATAAAATTACCCTGCCGAGTTTTTGAATGAATGTTGTTCTTCAGGAATGCATAAGTTAAACTTCAAAATTGGAAGTGTTATAATGCTTCTTCGAAATTTAAATACCATAAGAGGTCTCTGTAATGGAACGCGGTTAGTTGTGAAAAATCTGAAAACTAAATTAATCATCGCACAGGTATTGACAGGCACTGGCGAACATGAAATACTTTTCATACCTAGAATAGATTTGGCCCCGACAAACACAGATTTGCCTTTCACTCTCCGGCGGTGACAATTTCCCGTTAAACTGGCAGTTTCAATAACCATAAATAAATCACAAGGTCAAATATTGCAAAAAGTAGGAGTTTTTTGTCACGGGGCAAGACAAGCGTCCTGCCCCGTGCTCTATATCACTCAAACTATTATAGTTGTTATTGCTATACTTTTTAAAACCTGTTCAGCCTGGATCTTAATGTATAAGAAACATGCGTCCTGCCCCGTTCTCGATATCGCTCAAATTGTTAGATTTGTTATTGCTGTGTACAGGCTGAACATTTTAGCCTGGACCTGAGCCTGTTTCGCTATTACAGTGCTTTTTATATGAAAAATTGTTATTAAGGTAAGGTGTTATCAGTAAGAACAAATTGACGACGACTGGAACAAAATAACATTTAAGGTGAATGAAAAATGTCATATCGTCTGCTTCTTAATTATTTTGAATACGACGCGTCGTATGACGGGCTTCTATACTAGTATATATAAAGCCGAATCGATTTTGTGTGGATAAAAAAAAGTCATCCGAACACCGACTCAAGAGTTAGAAGGACTCTTTAAAACTAATTCTTCATCATTTATGGATTTTTGATCAGAGAAATCCCCATGGAGCGGTTTTGGTTCTCCTGAACGCCTTTTCAGGTCGAAAAATCAAGTTTTTGCCTTTAACTTTTTTTCTTCTTCAGAATACATACCCAAGATAATAAAAAAGTGAAGATTGTGATAGTATACAAATATTGGTTAAAAAAAGTTTGAAATTTGTCATTATTTAACTATTCCACAATCACAACAACAAGCAAAATGGCTTAAATAGTGAAAATGTAGTTCTCACAAATACCAGCTTATTTCATGGTGGTACATTAGAGCTATTAATATTCAGCAACTGAACTATGTATGTGTGAATGTAATGTTTGCAACAAAGTTAATTATTCTCAAAGCAAATAAAAGAAAAAAACAAACCTAAGCCAGCGTATTGATTTCCGTAACAGACCTATTTATGTATTCACTTGTAGCGCCCAGCTTGAGCTTCTTCAAGACATGCAAGAAACACTAACTTTTTTTCAATACAATTTTTTTCTACCGCATTGATGGGTCACGCTTTTTGCTCAGCTTTCATCATGCTGGATCAGTGTCAGTGGCAACGCCTGATGATGATGATGACGTTGTTGTTGGTGCAAAATATTGGACAAGATAATCGCCTAGTGCAGCCCTTACATTGCTGAATATATTATAACTAGTGTAAATATGTTTAAGTGTGACTGTTGTGCTGTTATTGTTGTTGTTGTTGGATGTTTTAGTGTTTGGCCAAAATTAATATGCAGCGGATGTTGTAATTTTCTTGCGGATATTATTATTATTCAAAGATGTTGGCGGAAATCAGATTTCCTTTCAGCACCGGATTGAGTTGCGGATTATAATGCTTGATTGGTTGTGATGTTATTAAAGTGATAGCGCAGACAGTTCAGAGGAATGGATATGCAAGTATTGATGTTTCTTTGAAGGAGAAAAGAAAAAAATCAGAAATGCTTTTTATTGGCATTAAATTTTATGTTTGAAATATGCTTTCGTTGTGCAAAAACAGGTGTTTGTGGTATGGATAAACCACGCACTTCATTTTGCATGTTAAATAATCAACCACAAATACAAACACTTAACCTAATTCATTCAACACACATACCCATACCGATAACCACTTAACCAAAACATATACCTGCCGACAATTAATTAAACTCAAACTCGCAAACAACAATAATTTCTAGCAACCAACAGATTCTTGGTGGAAATAACAACATGTTATTGGTTTGATAAATACGGCAAATTAACTCATTTTATGCTCTATTACCAAATGTCAATTTCTAAATTGTGTAAAGAACAGTATTTATATATATTAGTGAGCATGTGTAAAATGACAGCTGAACCTCATTCTCATTGCGGATGCTTGTGGTATGGAAACTAGCATCTGATGAAGATTCTATTTCATTTAGTTATTCAGCATGTGGCGTACCCATCGCCAAACACCCATACTCTAGAAACATGTCGATACAATTACACTGCACACTGTATGATATTCAAATCCTATTAAATTTAAACATTTCAAGACATGAGATTAAAATTTCAATATTATGCGTGGGATTGCAGGGTAATATGCGTATGTTTGTATATGATATCAGTGCTTGGAACTAAGTGCTAAAATCAGTTCTTGAAATACAGTATGTAACAAGACTGATCACATTCTTTAATCAAAAGAGAAAGATTGTTTTTTATATCGTTTTCGTTTGAACACTAGTATTTTTATTTGTAACAAAAATATTTTATAAGTCTATTCAACTCTAAAAATTAAAATATTTAAACAAAGAATACACCCAGGGAAAAATGAGGCAAAATTTTTCAACACGGCTCCTGTCAATCTAACATGATAATTTTTACTAGCAAAACAACAACAATTTTTAAAGATTAACACTGTATTATGCAGTGTTAAAAAATAACATGAGAAAGTGTTGATTTGCTTATGCATCAGTACATAAAAAGAAAAGACAGTGCGAATAATGTTGCTGTTGAGCGAATTACGTGACAAAATGCCTCTTTTCTGAATGTTCTATTCAGCAGAAGCCATTTTATGTGATTTTGCGCTGTGTACAAACGTTCATTTAACAGACTTGAATTATTATGAAAGGTGTTAATTTTTAACGTAACTGATCGTGTTGAATTTCAATAACATGATTTAGTGTTGAAAAAGTGTTATTTTTACAGGATTTTTTTTCTGGGTGAAGTCCATACAAAAATATTGTACAAGAAAATTAAAAAGTCATGTGATCAATTATGATACAAGTTGTTTTCTCGGTACGTTTTTCCATGGATAATATATTGTGTAGCCGCCCTTTGTTTTTATTACGGCATTAATTCTCTGCGGCATACTTTTGACCAGATCTTCGCATTGTTGGACTGTTATGTTTCACTGTATGGTTCCACATAATCGAACACCCATTTTTTTTAAGATAAACCACAAATTCTCAATCAGGCTGAGGTCTGGGTTTTAAGGGAGCCACTCCATCACATTAAGTTTTTTGTTTTAAATAATAAATTGTTTTTTTTTGCCTTATGCTTAGGGTCATTGTCTTGCATTAGTATAGAATTTCTTTTATTAAGATTGAATTTCAACAAAGAAGGACAATATCTAGATTCAAGGATGTCTACATAACGTTCGGCATTCATAATCCCATCAATTTTGTTTAGCAACCCAACACCAGACATATTGAAGCATCACCAGAAGAGAATTTTCCCACCGCCAAACTTAAGAGTTGTAATAACGTCTCTATCAGTAATGGTTTTTGATGGCTTTTTCCTCACATAAAGAATTCCATCCTACCCGGGCATTTTGATCTTGCTCTCATCAGTCCAAACAACCGTAGCCCACTGCTCATCTGTCCAATTTGGATGCTCTTGTGCAAATTTGAGACGCATCTGTCGCTGACGTGAAGTCAACAATGGTTTTTTGACTTTTCGGCGGACTTTGAAACCGATGCTTGTCAGCTGCCAGTTTACGGTCATGCGGGAAACTTCTTTGTTATGAATATTATTGAGTTCCTTCTGAATGTCAGTTCCCGATTTTGCTGAACCAGTAACCACCAAGCGTTGAATTACTGTGTTGTCGCGGTCATTAAGTTTTCTTAAGCTTTCTTAATTGGTTTCAAGGCTCAAAGAATGTTTGACTACAAAATATAAACGAAAATTTATCATATATGAGAATATGTGATCAGTTTTGTTACATACTGTATCAACATATTAAGGGAAAAATTTACCTAAAAAGACATTTCAGTGCCTGCCTATAAGGATAAAAAAGGCTACGAGCATTAAAAATTCCGATTTAAAACTAAAAAAAAATCAAAAGATTATAACTCTTTTCAAAAGAAAAACGGGTAGATGTATATCTGATACCAACGGGATGGAAGCACAGCAGTAAAATATAAGGAAGTGTTGTTTTCCTCACATACGCTGTATGTGAACTGCGGCATGTTTGACAAAATGCCATACCGACATCGCAGGCATTTTTTGACATTGGTATTGATCGAATTTTCCGTCCGCTGTTTTCCTGCCAAATTTAATCATTACATCTGTCAAAATATTAGCAATACTTCAGAGGCACATTCAATTAAAATATTTGCACACTTTGGTGTGATATGAATGATTTAATTATAAATATCAAATTAAATAACGTTAAAATTACTATTACACTGAGAAAAATATATGTTAAAATTAAATGAAATTGTGTTCTAATCAAACGAATTTGTGTTTGAAATAGAGCTTGAAACAATTTCATTTAAGTTAAACACAAATGTATTTAAAATTAAGTTTAAAACAAAAGTTTTTGTTTTTTAAACAATGTTTTTAAATATAAAAACAAATTTGAAATAAAAATTTTAATATTTAAAAGAAATATTTTAAAGCATGATGTTGCTTGAGTGACATGTTTTCTATGCCACTTTTAAGTTTTTCCGATTTTTTTATGACAGATTCATAATCAGCGACACTTGGGACCTTCCGAATACCAAATCTTAACTACATTCGTTGAAGTTTGCATTTTAAATATTTTTAATAAAAACAAGTAAAGAAAGTCTAAAGTCGGTCTAGGCCGACTATGAAATACCCAAAACCCACTTTTTAAAAAAAAAAAAAAAAAAATTTATTTTAAATGGGCGTGTCCGTGGGCGGATGAAGTCCATTTTTCCAAACCATCTTTGTCTTGACATAAAAAACATACATGCCAAATTTTAGCTCTGTAGGTTAAACACATGCTTATTTATTGCGTTTTCAATTTTTGGGTTGTATGGGAGGTAGGCGTGTCCGTGATCGGATGACGTCCATTTTCCGAAGACATATTTGTGTTGATATAAAACAAACACATACCAAATTTTATTGTTGTAGACTTATTATGAGCTGAGTTATGCAGTTTTCAATTTTCGCGTTGTATGGGAAGTAGGCGTGTCCGTGGGCGGACGATGTCCATTTTTCAAAACCATCTGTTTTTTGTTATAAAAAACATACGTGCCAAATTTTAGCTCTGTAGGTTAAACAGAGGCTTATTTATTGCGTTTTCAATTTTTGGGTTGTATGGGAGGTGGGCGTGTCCGTTAGCGGATGACGTCCATTTTTCACAGACATCTTTGTGTTGATATAAAACAAACACATACCAAATTTTATTGTTGTAGACTTATTATGAGCTGAGTTATGCAGTTTTAAATTTTTGCGTTGTATGGGAGGTAGGCGTGTCCGTGGGCGGATTCCAAAAATATTCAATAGTGCAGATCCTTGGGTACATGTGACCATGTGTACCAAGTTTCATCCAATTATCTCAACTCTTTCTTCTTATCCTGTGTATACGGACAACACACAGACGGACGGACGGACGGACGGACATGGATAGCTCGACTCACGTGGTGACGCTGATCAAGAATATATATAGTTTTCTATACCGGACTCGCTTCGTTCTATGCGTTACAAACGTTTGCACAAAGTTAATATACCCTGACCTTTCAGGTTTAGGGTATAAAAATGAATTTCATTTTATTTTATTTTATGTTCGATATTTTTCAAACCAATTCGAAATATTTAAAAAAATTTCAAAGAAAGTTTCAAAGAAGTTATGAGAGAAAAAGGAGTGTATAGTTGAAATTTAAACACTTTTGTCTTTTATTTCATTTTGTAGAAACGCAAATGCGTTAAATTTTTTTTTTTAAATTTTTTGCTTAATTTTAAAGTATCTTTTTTTATCAGCGTATTATTATTTATTAATTAATTAAATTAAATTTAAAACAATTTTCATTATATTATATATTTATTATTAATTGTATTAAATTTTTAAAATTTTGTATTCTAACCAGTGATGATATCGGATCATTTTCGAGAGTACTTTTTTATAAAGGAAAATAGTACTTTTTTATTGTTAGGGTACTTTTTATTAAGTAATTATATGTGAATAAATACGTAAATTAAAACCAACACTTTTTTAAATTTTATTATATTTATCACATAAAGGAACAATAAATAATCAGGCTTTCTTTCAGAACCCATTAAATATGCATGTTAGGGTGCCTCAAACTCTATGAGGGGGAAAAATTTGGGAAAAATTCTAAGACGAATGCACAACTGTTTTTTTGCTGTAACGATAGCCGCCAGTGAGCTAAACCATTTTGAAAAACATCTAAAAACCATGTTTTTCGTAAAAATAATAGCTGGTGTAGCATTTACAAATGGTTGGAAATAGTAGTACTGAAGAAGATCTTAATTTCAAATCTTTGCCGCCTGACCAAAGATATTGCGAATTTTAATGAAAATGTTGGACTTTTTTTTTAAAAGTTCTTTTTCTGAGAACATTTCTAAAACCAACGGCAAATACTACGTGACTGGGCGAGAATTTTGGCAAGTTTATGACTTAATTTTCAAAAATGATTTTTTTTTAACTCTTGACAAAATTTCAAGTAAAATTCTTGAATATACCAGAGTACTTTTTTCGATAAAAATGTACTCGGGTACTTTTGTAGAGTCAATAGTACTCAAAAAAGTACTATTCCACTCCAAATATCATTCCTGATTCTAACTAAAAGAAAAAAATGCGTTATTTTAAATTTAATTTATGTTAATTTTATTAATAAATTTACTTATATGCATAATTATTTCGTAATAAAATAATTTTTATTAATCATTTTTTTTTAGTTTAAAAAAATTTAATGAATGCGTTTTTTCAAGAGAATGCTTAATTTTTATTAATAACTAGCGGGTGTAAGCCGGTGTTATTTGGGGTTGAGCCTCGAGCACAGAAAGAGGACGATTTTCAAAACTGCTCTCAGTTTTACGTTTTTAAAATTATCAATTCAATTTTAAAATTTTTTAAATTATCGTTTTTTGGGGTTTTGTCCCCCCTTCCGTCGAAAGTGCTTAGTCAAATTTCCGGAAAACTGTACCTACCAGACATGATTTAAACAAAAAATGACATCTTCAACGTCTCGAACTCACGTCTGGTTTCTGAGGAAAATGGACACCCACACGCAGAAAAAAAACACGTTCAACTCCGGTGAAAAATGCCTCTATTTTCGATAATAGCAATTTTCTCTTTTCAAATAAAATTTTCTTCAATTAGAATAAATTTTCACATTTTCGAAGAAATATTCCTTCACTTCTACGAAATGGAAATTATAATGGCTCTTATAATGACAAATATTTTTCTCGCACAAAAAAATTCTCATTTATACAGAAAAAGTTTTTTAAAATGAAAATTTTTCCTATATTTTGATAAAAAATTCACTATGAGAAGCATTTTCTTCAATAAAAACAAATATTTTCTCAAACATAAAGAGTCTTTTTCTCAAAAATCTAATTATTTTTTTATATTTATCTCTTTCATAGAAGGTTTTTATCATTTTTAAAGAATTTTTTGGATCTCATTTAGAGAAAAGCAAGCTCTGGAGCAAGGTCAATATCATTTTTCAGTAAATATGATGCCATTTTTAACATATTCCAAGAAACTTTTTTCTGAGTGCAGTTTGAAAAGTCATTTCCAGAAAAATGCGTTTAAAGTTTTTCTTAGCATGCATTTAATATGCATTTATCTTAAATAAATTCCAATTTAAAAAAATCCTTTAAGCAACGATTCGATTTTTGGATTGTCTTCGTTCAGCTTCGGTTTTGGTCGATACTGTTCGGGTAATTTTTTTTCATCTTTATATAGCTTCTGCTGGTATTCGTAAAACTTCTTTTTTTTCGTTCGTCTTTGGTTCTTGACCGTTTTGACGTGAATGAGCCGAACATAGTTGATTTAATAAAGCGCCCTCTTACGGAAGTTTTTTGAAATTTAAAAAGCCTTAATTCCGTTGCAGGATCAGTTTATTTCACGTACCAAATTTTAGTAAATCGATCAAGTCATTTAGGAGTTGTTGAGTCTTAACAATGCAATACTTAAAGCGCCCTCTTTCAGAAGTCTTTGGCATTTTTTATATTTTTTGTTTTATCTTGGGTGCAGTTGAACGTTCATACCAAATTTCATTGAAATCGGTCCTGGCGTTCAGGAGTTATTGAGTCTTTAAAACGCACTTCTTAAAGCGCCCCCTTACGGAAGTCTTTGGAATTTTTATAGCCTATGTTAACTTGGGCGCAGTCGAACCTTCATTTCAAATTTTATTGAAATCGGTCCAGGTGTTAAGGAGTTATTATAGAGTGCCACGCCCACATACTTCCGCACAATTTTTTACCTATGCTTTATCTTGGGTACAATTGAACCTTCATAGCAAATTTCATTGAAATCGGTCCAGGAGTTTAAGAGTTATTAAGTGTTAAAAACGCACTATATATAAAGCGCCCTCTTGTGGAAATCTTTGGAATTTGCCTATGTGTTATTTTGGGAGCAGTTGAACCTTCATAACAAATTTCATTGAAATCGGTCCAGGCGTTTAGAAGTTATTATATAGTGCCACGCCCACATACCTCCGCCCACTTTTTTACACCCCCTATGTTCTTTCTCACTGTGAAAGATACTCGGTGTCCAAATTTCAGCTCAATCGGATAAACGGTGCGCGAGCCTATTAGGAACAGACAGACAGACAGACAGACAAACATTTGATTTTATATATTAGAGAAGATTTGTTTTAGTTTAAAAATTTAATGAATGCGTTTTTTAAGAGAATGCTTAAATAAATAAAGCCAAAAATATAATAATAATTATTTTAATGCTAATTCACATCCTTTTATATTATTCGCTAATACTAATCTTGCTTTCTAAACAATTGGATTCTTAATGGAAACATTTTAGGCATTATTTAACGATGCAAACGAGTACGGCTCTGAACCTTTGTTAGTGAATGTTAATGTGTTCGTGTGAACAAACACCAATATGAAAAATGCTGCAGCTTTGTGCCATTACAGTGCTTCCTTATATTTTAAGTGCTTCCTTCTTTGGATGGAAGTAATGCGAGAATTGCAGTAAGAAACCTAAACCTGTCGACTCGACAGTGTCGAGGTTTTAAACCTTTTAGTTCGATTTTAATCCCGTTTTAATTCGCCTTTCTTATTGCTCAAACTTTATTGATTAGTTCGTTAGATCTTTTGCCTCGTGAGGTCTGTTAGTTTGGACTCAAACCATTGCTAATTGAAAATATGCTTTTATATACCAACCATTTAATTTTGGCAACGGAATTGAGTGGTATATTTTTCCCATGCAATTCCGATACACTCCTACAATAATCATATTCATGCAGGCACTTCACTATAAAACAGTTGAAAAAAAATCAATAAATACCAAAAAGCCAAATCTTTGATGACCTTCGTCTCTCTCTATTACGACGCATGCAAGATTCCCGCTTATCAAAAATTTGACAGATTAAAGCATGTGTTTGTTTTCGCATGCGTGCTTTGTAGAAGGTCAACAAACAACCCACCCGCCCATTCCACAAAACAATAGCAACCGGTTCCCTATTAAATATGCAAGTAGATTTAATGAATTACTACACCCAACCCGGATACTCTGGGGCATTCAATATAAAGATTATGATGTGAGATGCATAGAAAGGAAAAAGCTCGCGCTTGCCAACATCGACCAACATAGGCTAAACTTATTAAAATACATTTCAATTATTATCAACACATAACCACACGCTCTATAAAGGTTTTTAACCCTTAACGTATACAACAAGATTTGTTGGGTTTTTTTGTTGTTTTTTGTTGTTTTTTGGCTTAAGAGTATTCAGATATTTAAAGGCGAATGTGAGCGTGTCTGTAGGTGTGTGTATGAGTGTGTGTGTGACATTATAGAAACATTAATGAACGAAAATGTAAATAAATTTCACTCTTGGGTCATATTTACTTTGGACCCAAATATATGTTAATATTTACAAAGGCAAAGCGAACAGCGAGAACGTAGCGTCGAAAGCTTGGTTATTTTGTAGTACATCAACAGGATTTGAGCTTCAATTTGATGCTGTTGTTTTAAATTTTAATTTGCTGAAAAGTGCTTTTTCCAAGAGTGTTCGAGAATAGCTGGGCTCTGGTTAGTGTGTGTGGTCAAGCACATAATGACAAGAGCAGGTGGGTGGGTGACCTGAGGTCAAAGCTGCCAAGTCATTTAGTTGTTAAGAATTCATTGAACTGGCTAGTGCTATCATTGAAATTGCTTTCACTCGAGTACATTCCTCTTTTGCGGCACAAACAAGGCATCTTGAAATCTATCTTGAATTTCAAGCAATATCAGTAAACCTGGCCTTAAACTATCATTCGCATATTTTGTGCCACATTTCTATGTTTCCGAATTGTTGGAAATCGTCCTATTGTTTCACTGACCTTTGAAAATTATGTCTATTATTTTTGTTAATTTTTGAAAATTTGAAAATATTTAAATGCCTTTTACTTCTATTGATGTTTTGGAAAAAAAAACGCCCTCTTTTGTATTTTTTTCAACATTTTAAGCCGATTTGTGTTGAATTCAGAAAAAATAAATAGCTTCTTCTGACTTAAATAACATTTTGATTTGAATTCAAAGGTCTTAAGAAAATGTACTACCCTCTTCCTCACCTCACCCTATTTAACTATGCCAAACTGAGAGAAATATGTTGCCTTTATTATTGTGTTATTACAACAATAATGAAATAAAAAATATTCCAATTTTTTTTTTTTTTAAGTATATTTTTTTTCTAAATAAATTTATCGCCTTAATGTCGCATTTGTCGGGTTGTGGAATGAGTAGAGATCTCTTTGTTAGTTGTTGGTTTTGTTCGTCGTTCGTCGCGTGACAACCAAACACTTGAGCTGCTGATAATAAGGTAAATAAGGCGACCCTGCGCCACCTTCACAGGACATCGCGCGGACAGATGCTTAGTTCAAGGGAATGAAATTGTAATGAGATTTTTTTCAGACTACTTATTTTGTGATTCTTGTTTTTTTTCACCCAAATTTTTGTTTTTTTTTTTTTTTTTCAACTTTCAACTTCTTTATTTTTGTGCTGGCATGATAACATTCATAATTGGATGAAGGTAGAGCGAAATTGCCAAGTTGTTTTTGTTGGAGAATACCTCTCAGGGAATAGGATTTAAAAATAATATACAACGCGTGGTATTTAACGAAAAATATTTGCTCCATGGGGAATTTGTGCAAAGCAGGTGCTTTAATTTAAATATCCTGCAGCTCTTAAGTATTCTTTAAGTCACTGTTTAAATTGCTTTGCACGTTGATTCGAGCTGTTTTGATTTATCTTATTGTGAAAGTAATGCATGCAACATCAACATAAGCATCGTCATCATTATCATCATCATCATCATCATCAGGGTAAAGCTTGTAGTTGACAATTTAATGATTAAAATTCAAAAATTCGTTTCTCAAATTTGATTGACGTTTCTCTGTCTGGCTGCTCTTTTAAATGCAAATGACAGCTGAAATAATTTGTCGCACAATCTTCCGGTTGTGCGCATTTTGATGAAAACTATTTTTCCCAGATTAAAATATGCTTTGATAAACGAATTATTAGCAGAATATAGTAGGTGCAGTTTAAAGTTTTTGATGAAATGTTTTTAGACAGTTGTTTTCTCTATTTTGGCATTTGGGTGAAATGCACGCTAAATAACTTACGATAATATTAGAAAAATGCAATAAAAATACTTTTGGTTAGAGCTTCACAGTGATTGTTATCAGATTTAAAAAAAAAACAAGTAAAGAAAGTCTAAAGTCGGTCTAGGTCGACTATGAAATACCCTAAACCCACTTTTCAAAAATAAAAAATTTTTATTGTAAATGGGCGTCTCCAAGGGCGGATGAAGCCTATATTTAATATGCATTTAAATGTTGATGAAAAATTTACACATACCAAGTTTTATTCCTGTAGCTCACAGTTAATGCCTTTATTGTGCTTTCGCTATGGGAGATGGGCGTATTCATGGACGGATTACTTCCAATTTTTGAACACACCTTAGTTTTGGTATAAAATATATGTATACCAAATTCAATTTCTCTATGACAAACATAACCTTATTAATTGAGTTTAAAACTTTTTGGGTTGTATGGTAGGAAGGCGTGTCCGTAGGCGGATTACGTCCATTTTTCAAAAACATATTTGTCTTGTCATAAAAAACATACGTGCTAAATTTTAGCTCTGTAGGTTAAACAGAGGCTTATTTATTGCGTTTTCAATTTTTGGGTTGTATGGGAGGTGGGCGTGTCCGTTAGCGGATGACGTCCAGTTTTCGAAGACATCTTTGTGTTTGTATAAAACACATACAAATCAAATTTTATTGTTGTAGGCTAATTATGAGTTGAGTTATGCAGATTTCAATTTTCGCGTTGTATGGGAGGTAGGCGTGTCCGTAGGCGGATGATGTCCACTTTTCAAAACTATCTTTGTTTTGTTACAAAAAACATATGTGCCAAATTTTAGCTCTGTAGGTTAAACAGAGTCTTATTTATTGCGTTTTCAATTTTTGGGTTGTATGGGAGGTGGGCGTGTCTGTAAGCGGATGACGTCTATTTTTCAAAGACATCTTTGTGTTGATATAAAACACATACATACCAAATTTTATTGTTGTAGGCTAGTTATGAGCTGAGTTATGCAGTTTTCAATTTTCGCGTTGTACGGGAGGTAGGCGTGTCCGTGGGCGGATTCCAAAAATATTCAATAGTGCAGATCCTTGGGTCCATGTGATCATGTGTACCAAGTTTCATCCAATTATCTCAACTCCTTCTTCTTATCCTGTGTATACGGACAACACACAGACGGACGGACGGACGGACGGACGGACGGACGGACGGACGGACGGACGGACGGACATGGATAGCTCGACTCACGTGGTGACGCTGATCAAGAATATATATACGTTTCTATACCGGACTCGCTTCGTTCTATTTGTTACAAACGTTTGCACAAAGTTAATATACCCTGACCTTTCAGGTTTAGGGCATAATGAAGCAGAATTTTTAAAAAAAATAACAAAATGGAAAACTGTTAAAATTCCACAAAAACAATATCTTACAAGGAAAGGTCCCCAGGTGACAGTCTACGATTTGAATGATTTTCGGATATGTGATAGAAGACAAAAATTTTAAATCGACGTATTTCAACAAAATTTCCTTATTTTCAAAACCACATGTGTCATCGCGTGTGGTTTTGTAAGAGCTTTCGTTTGGTACCAAATTTGTAAATGTTTTCATGGAAAATAGCGAAATTATAGCAAAAAAAACGAAATTTTCGCTGATTTTGATTGAGCACGTATAAAAAAATACGTCGACCTTAGATTTTTGTCTTCTATCACAAATTCGAAAATCATTCAAATCGGTGACTGTCACCTGGGGACCTTTCCTTGTAAGATATTGTTTTCAAATGCCAATATTTGGAATTCGAAACATTGTTTCCACATATTTAACGCATGATGAAGGCATTAAACAAAATTTTGCGAGGAAATTTTTAGTTTTGAAAAGAAAAAAACCAATCAAAATTGAACCATGTCAAAAGCGCTCTTTTCGTCAAATTTCATATCGATGATTTTTATATAAAAAAAAAAATTGTATTTATCTTTAAGAAGTTTGGGAACCCAATAGTCTTTCAGAAGTTCCAGTACATATATTGTGTATATATATATTTTGCACATCTGTAAAATAGTACGCTTCGAATGACATAATTGTCATTCCCCTTCAGGTCTAATAAATAAGATTATAATATATATTTTATCTATGGCTTTATTTTGTATGGTAAGGCATAGTGAAATTTTACGATTAAAATTTTTTTATAAACGCTAACGTCCCTTTTGTCCGGTTTTGTGGGACATTTTAGCATTAATGCTGAATAATTTCGAAATTAACGCATAACCTATCTTTTACTGCAACCAGAATTCGTGAACTGGTTTTAAAAAAAATATTTATATACTATATCTAGCAACTGAAATAATCCGATTTTTCGGTTTGATCATCCGATATTTATCTTTAAGAAAATGTTGGCTTATATCATATAAAATATTTGTATGAATATAATTTTGTAATATGAAGGATTTTTAAAGCGTTTTAGAAAGAAAAGTATTTTACAGAAATACTTATACTAAAAACAGACTCTGATGTATAAATTTTACACTGACTATATACTGAATAAATTTCACCGTTTTTGTTTTAATAATTTCTTAAAGCTAGTTAGTGTCTTTAAAGAAACAGTGATAAAAATGGTTTAAACATATTTTAAGTTTTAACTTGTTTCTGGTTTTCAAGTTGAATTTTGAATTTTTGTCTATTCACTAATGATAGAATTTTGTGCCAAATATTTTTGTGGGGTATTATTATATTTTTATTAAAACTAGTTCTTTCCCGTCAAAAATGATGGGCCCGGTAATATAAAGAAAAAAAAAACATGAAATATTTATTTTCTTTAAGCTCTCTCTCTCTCTTTCCTTCTTATAAATCAGCGATGGCCACATTTTCGATTTAAAAAGTTCAAAATAACAATTTTTACTTCCAAATATTTATAAAATACCTTAAAGTAAAAACGAAGTAATGAAAAGACCCATACATTGAAGAGTAAGAGGGTTTAAATGTTGGACAAACATGTTCTTCGATCCTAAATTTTACATAAAATTTAAGGGTCACTTGGTATCCAAAACCGATTCACCTTACAAACATGCAAAATGAAGCAACTTTAACCCTCTACCTACCAAGTCGATAAAACTCAGACGTTAGCTTTCAAAACGCCGATATACGTTAATGATGTTTTGCTTACCTCTACCTCGTCATAATCTTGTTTTTTTGAAAAAAGTCACCTTTTGTTGAACAGTGTAATAAACATATAGACTTAATTTTAACTTTCCATCAACTGCCCTTTGCATCATTGCTTTAGCGTTGCCTTTCAACAACAACATAATAATCATAAACATCTTCACCTACTGTTGCCAGCTCTGCTCAATATCCAATCTGAACTCATCAAATACATAATCTATGAGTTGTCATTAAACGACATGTGGTCTGAATTGTTGACAAACGCACATCAACAAAGTCTTCACTCGTACCCTACACAGTAGTCATCGTCATTCGTTGTCAACATTAGAGCAACAAACAAATTTTATCATTTAGTTGTGTACCATACATTCTACCAATAGAACTAACCGTTGCCATCCCTTTAATACACAAACAACGCATATGCAAAAAGGGGTTCCTTTGTGACTCATGGCAAAAGAACACACATGATCAAATCAAATCACAGCCTGCCGCGGCTCATTTGTCAGCTTATTCATTTGGATAATTAGACTGCGATAAACTAAATTAGCAGCAATTTACGCGGAAATGGCAAGGCAAGAAGAAGAACCAAGCCAAGTCGAATGATTATAGAAACAAAAGGCGCATTTTGGGCAACACAACCAGGACGACAACTATTGTTCTTCTGTTTGTGCGTCAGAGCACTGACGCCTTGACACTATTTTGCACACTTGTTCGTATCAAAGAAGACATTGAATGAATGAATGAATGAATGTAGGCAGGAAGTGACGAGCTGATGAGTTCCAATTATGACTAATACGTGGAGGCGAACAACTATTTAACACCCTCGTTATTAACCACCATTTTCTTCCCTCCCATCGCCCACACCAAGTTCGTTAAGATATCCATAGAGTATACATACATTGCTTAACGCTTCAATTTGCTAAACTTCAACCTAAAATATCCTTAGAGTGAAGTCACTCACACCAGTTTGGCTGAATGCCTGCTTTCCTGACTACTTGCCTGCCCTCTTATTATTTTAACTAATCTGCTAAAGTGTTTTGACATTCCGAAAGAGATTATAGTGACAGTGTCCCTTTTTATCCGAATAGCATTGACAGGACTTGAGCGACTGAGTGGGGTTGTTGTAAGCGGCTAATTTTTGTTGTATAAGAAATTGGTTGAACAACATTTTTGCTTAATTTTTTTTATTCTATGACATACAAATTTCGATATAAATGCAAATGTCATACACTTTATGAAAATTGAATGAACAGAAAATATGTAAAGTTTCAAAGTTCTAAGACTTAAAGATTCGTTCGTTGAGTAGCATGTAACAAAGACACTGTACTGCGATCATATAAATATTTTGATGTTCAAAATTTATTTATAGTTAAATTTGGACATTAGGACTTATATTAATTTGAATTTCCATTCCTGAAAGTTTAATACTTTTCATTTCAAAAATTGATGAGACACAGTGGTTAAAGGCACTCGCCTGTTTTTTTGATATGTTATTAGAAATAGACTACGTTTGATCGTACTTTTTAAAAAATAAGATGGAAGGGCTAATTTCGAAGACCAACAAGTTATAATGGTGTAAATATTCACTTTAAACTTAAGATCCGGCATTTTTCATTATTTGAAAGGTCAAAAATCAGAACCAAAATCAAAATCACAATCAAAATCACAATCAAAATCAAAATCAAAATCAAAATCAAAATCAAAATCAAAATCAAAATCAAAATCAAAATCAAAATCAAAATCAAAATCAAAATCAAAATCAAAATCAAAATCAAAATCAAAATCAAAATCAAAATCAAAATCAAAATCAAAATCAAAATCAAAATCAAAATCAAAATCAAAATCAAAATCAAAATCAAAATCAAAATCAAAATCAAAATCAAAATCAAAATCAAAATCAAAATCAAAATCAAAATCAAAATCAAAATCAAAATCAAAATCAAAATCAAAATCAAAATCAAAATCAAAATCAAAATCAAAATCAAAATCAAAATCAAAATCAAAATCAAAATCAAAATCAAAATCAAAATCAAAATCAAAATCAAAATCAAAATCAAAATCAAAATCAAAATCAAAATCAAAATCAAAATCAAAATCAAAATCAAAATCAAAATCAAAATCAAAATCAAAATCAAAATCAAAATCAAAATCAAAATCAAAATCAAAATCAAAATCAAAATCAAAATCAAAATCAAAATCAAAATCAAAATCAAAATCAAAATCAAAATCAAAATCAAAATCAAAATCAAAATCAAAATCAAAATCAAAATCAAAATCAAAATCAAAATCAAAATCAAAATCAAAATCAAAATCAAAATCAAAATCAAAATCAAAATCAAAATCAAAATCAAAATCAAAATCAAAATCAAAATCAAAATCAAAATCAAAATCAAAATCAAAATCAAAATCAAAATCAAAATCAAAATCAAAATCAAAATCAAAATCAAAATCAAAATCAAAATCAAAATCAAAATCAAAATCAAAATCAAAATCAAAATCAAAATCAAAATCAAAATCAAAATCAAAATCGAAATCAAAATCAAAATCAAAATCAAAATCAAAATCAAAATCAAAATCAAAATCAAAATCAAAATCAATATCAATATCAATATCAATATCAATATCAATATCAATATCAATATCAATATCAATATCAATATCAATATCAAAATCAAAATCAAAATCAAAATCAAAATCAAAATCAAAATCAAAATCAAAATCAAAATCAAAATCAAAATCAAAATCAAAATCAAAATCAAAATCAAAATCAAAATCAAAATCAAAATCAAAATCAAAATCAAACTCAAAATCAAAATCAAAATCAAAATCAAAATCAAAATCAAAATCAAAATCAAAATCAAAATCAAAATCAAAATCAAAATCAAAATCAAAATCAAAATCAAAATCAAAATCAAAATCAAAATCAAAATCAAAATCAAAATCAAAATCAAAATCAAAATCAAAATCAAAATCAAAATCAAAATCAAAATCAAAATCAAAATCAAAATCAAAATCAAAATCAAAATCAAAATCAAAATCAAAATCAAAATCAAAATCAAAATCAAAATCAAAATCAAAATCAAAATCAAAATCAAAATCAAAATCAAAATCAAAATCAAAATCAAAATCAAAATCAAAATCAAAATCAAAATCAAAATCAAAATCAAAATCAAAATCAAAATCAAAATCAAAATCAAAATCAAAATCAAAATCAAAATCAAAATCAAAATCAAAATCAAAATCAAAATCAAAATCAAAATCAAAATCAAAATCAAAATCAAAATCAAAATCAAAATCAAAATCAAAATCAAAATCAAAATCAAAATCAAAATCAAAATCAAAATCAAAATCAAAATCAAAATCAAAATCAAAATCAAAATCAAAATCAAAATCAAAATCAAAATCAAAATCAAAATCAAAATCAAAATCAAAATCAAAATCAAAATCAAAATCAAAATCAAAATCAAAATCAAAATCAAAATCAAAATCAAAATCAAAATCAAAATCAAAATCAAAATCAAAATCAAAATCAAAATCAAAATCAAAATCAAAATCAAAATCAAAATCAAAATCAAAATCAAAATCAAAATCAAAATCAAAATCAAAATCAAAATCAAAATCAAAATCAAAATCAAAATCAAAATCAAAATCAAAATCAAAATCAAAATCAAAATCAAAATCAAAATCAAAATCAAAATCAAAATCAAAATCAAAATCAAAATCAAAATCAAAATCAAAATCAAAATCAAAATCAAAATCAAAATCAAAATCAAAATCAAAATCAAAATCGAAATCGAAATCAAAATCAAAATCAAAATCAAATCAAAATCAAAATCAAAATCAAAATCGAAATCAAAATCAAAATCAAAATCAAAATCAAAATCAAAATCAAAATCAAAATCAAAATCAAAATCAAAATCAAAATCAAAATCAAAATCAAAATCAAAATCAAAATCAAAATCAAAATCAAAATCAAAATCAAAATCAAAATCAAAATCAAAATCAAAATCAAAATCAAAATCAAAATCAAAATCAAAATCAAAATCAAAATCAAAATCAAAATCAAAATCAAAATCAAAATCAAAATCAAAATCAAAATCAAAATCAAAATCAAAATCAAAATCAAAATCAAAATCAAAATCAAAATCAAAATCAAAATCAAAATCAAAATCAAAATCAAAATCAAAATCAAAATCAAAATCAAAATCAAAATCAAAATCAAAATCAAAATCAAAATCAAAATCAAAATCAAAATCAAAATCAAAATCAAAATCAAAATCAAAATCAAAATCAAAATCAAAATCAAAATCAAAATCAAAATCAAAATCAAAATCAAAATCAAAATCAAAATCAAAATCAAAATCAAAATCAAAATCAAAATCAAAATCAAAATCAAAATCAAAATCAAAATCAAAATCAAAATCAAAATCAAAATCAAAATCAAAATCAAAATCAAAATCAAAATCAAAATCAAAATCAAAATCAAAATCAAAATCAAAATCAAAATCAAAATCAAAATCAAAATCAAAATCAAAATCAAAATCAAAATCAAAATCAAAATCAAAATCAAAATCAAAATCAAAATCAAAATCAAAATCAAAATCAAAATCAAAATCAAAATCAAAATCAAAATCAAAATCAAAATCAAAATCAAAATCAAAATCAAAATCAAAATCAAAATCAAAATCAAAATCAAAATCAAAATCAAAATCAAAATCAAAATCAAAATCAAAATCAAAATCAAAATCAAAATCAAAATCAAAATCAAAATCAAAATCAAAATCAAAATCAAAATCAAAATCAAAATCAAAATCAAAATCAAAATCAAAATCAAAATCAAAATCAAAATCAAAATCAAAATCAAAATCAAAATCAAAATCAAAATCAAAATCAAAATCAAAATCAAAATCAAAATCAAAATCAAAATCAAAATCAAAATCAAAATCAAAATCAAAATCAAAATCAAAATCAAAATCAAAATCAAAATCAAAATCAAAATCAAAATCAAAATCAAAATCAAAATCAAAATCAAAATCAAAATCAAAATCAAAATCAAAATCAAAATCAAAATCAAAATCAAAATCAAAATCAAAATCAAAATCAAAATCAAAATCAAAATCAAAATCAAAATCAAAATCAAAATCAAAATCAAAATCAAAATCAAAATCAAAATCAAAATCAAAATCAAAATCAAAATCAAAATCAAAATCAAAATCAAAATCAAAATCAAAATCAAAATCAAAATCAAAATCAAAATCAAAATCAAAATCAAAATCAAAATCAAAATCAAAATCAAAATCAAAATCAAAATCAAAATCAAAATCAAAATCAAAATCGAAATCGAAATCAAAATCAAAATCAAAATCAAAATCAAAATCAAAATCAAAATCAAAATCAAAATCAAAATCAAAATCAAAATCAAAATCAAAATCAAAATCAAAATCAAAATCAAAATCAAAATCAAAATCAAAATCAAAATCAAAATCAAAATCAAAATCAAAATCAAAATCAAAATCAAAATCAAAATCAAAATCAAAATCAAAATCAAAATCAAAATCAAAATCAAAATCAAAATCAAAATCAAAATCAAAATCAAAATCAAAATCAAAATCAAAATCAAAATCAAAATCAAAATCAAAATCAAAATCAAAATCAAAATCAAAATCAAAATCAAAATCAAAATCAAAATCAAAATCAAAATCAAAATCAAAATCAAAATCAAAATCAAAATCAAAATCAAAATCAAAATCAAAATCAAAATCAAAATCAAAATCAAAATCAAAATCAAAATCAAAATCAAAATCAAAATCAAAATCAAAATCAAAATCAAAATCAAAATCAAAATCAAAATCAAAATCAAAATCAAAATCAAAATCAAAATCAAAATCAAAATCAAAATCAAAATCAAAATCAAAATCAAAATCAAAATCAAAATCAAAATCAAAATCAAAATCAAAATCAAAATCAAAATCAAAATCAAAATCAAAATCAAAATCAAAATCAAAATCAAAATCAAAATCAAAATCAAAATCAAAATCAAAATCAAAATCAAAATCAAAATCAAAATCAAAATCAAAATCAAAATCAAAATCAAAATCAAAATCAAAATCAAAATCAAAATCAAAATCAAAATCAAAATCAAAATCAAAATCAAAATCAAAATCAAAATCAAAATCAAAATCAAAATCAAAATCAAAATCAAAATCAAAATCAAAATCAAAATCAAAATCAAAATCAAAATCAAAATCAAAATCAAAATCAAAATCAAAATCAAAATCAAAATCAAAATCAAAATCAAAATCAAAATCAAAATCAAATAGATAGACTCTGTCTATGCTTCTTACAACTTTATACAACAAATCTGTACTTTCTTGTAGATCACATATCCAACATTGAATTGTTGCGTCAATTTTAGATTTTTTATAGGGTGCACTAGATAGTCATTTTTGACAAAGAAGCAACAATGTGTCAGATTTAAAAAAAACTAATGCTTACTCAAGCTTAGCAGCTTTATTAGGCGTTTTCAAGTGTTTACATTGCTTTGGGTCATAAAAATTGTAAGACAAAAAAAAAACAAATCCAACAACAAGGCACAAAAAAATGCGGCCTTAAACTCGACACTTGAGTGTTGACAGCAACAACAACAACAGTAGACAAAAAACCACAGTAAAATGTCAAGCACAAAAGGACCTTTTAACAGACACTTGACACTTACTCAGTCAGTTAAGGACCAAGGCTACAAAAATTATGCAGATTAAATGGGACCGTTACAAAAACAACAACAACAACGACAAACAAGACGAGCTAGACTGCGTTACGCTTAGCGTTTTTCACACGTATTTCGATGATTTTCTTGTTTTGTTGCCTTGATATGTTTGCATGGTTTTTTTATTTAGTTCTAGCCTTATACCCGGCTATGCTATAAATCACAACGTTTTAAATGCATGGCTTTTGTGAGAGTGCCTACTTGTGTGTGTGTGTGTGCTGCGTGGCAAGAAATGTTTGGCACTTCATTTTATCACTTGTTCAACCGCCCCGTTGACTATTCGTTTTGACACGACCATTCATTCCACCTTCACATTTTTAGCCCCACGCGAACTGCATACGATAGATTCATTGAAGTTGAGTCCTTGATTTCTTAGTTGCTCTGTTATTCATTTATTCGCACACTCAAACATTTATGCATGGCAGCAGACGCGATGAGACAGCCTTGCCTTGTTTTGCATGTTTTAATGCGTTGATGACAGGACATTTCCAACGTTTATCTGATTTTAATTGCAACGTACAGAGCGACGTTGTACGTGTGAGTGGTGTGCGTTAGTATGTGATCCGCATATTCGTTGACAAAAAGCAAAAAAAAATATCCTTTTCAGCTGTCAACATCAATGTTAATTTTTGTTAAGCATCGCAAAAGATGCTGCTGCTCATATGTTGGCGTAACACAAGGAAAATCGTACTAATTAGACTAGAAAATGGATGGTGTTCTCTACCAGACCACCCATGCCAAGGACATAGTTGACTGACTTGACTAGTTGGTAAAGCGGAGTACATAATTTGTTTTTGTGTTAAAGTTTCACTAAATATGTTTACACTTTTCATATTATGTGTATAACTGCTTTGTTTGTCTGTCTGTATGTCTGTCTATCCGTCCGTCTGACTGTTAATATGTGCCACACCATCAAGAGCGCAGCTAGAGCAGATTATCTCCAAGGACCTATAAATCCAGTAATTAAAGTCAAAGTCACAAGACGTTATCCTTATCAGACAGTGAATGAAATGCGGCGTTATTTCTTTCGTGCTTTTAAATAGCTGTACGAAGGTTTGTCTGTCTGCCTCTCTATCTGTCTGTCTGGGGTATTTTGTCGCGAATACTTGTATCCCTGCGGGGTTTCGTTACAGCTTAGCTGTCTTTAAATTTTGTCTTGTATTCTTCTGTTTTCTAACCAGATTAAGATATTCTTTTTTGATATTAGAAGGAAGTTATGGTTGCTTTTATTTTAAACAATTTTTGCGCTGTATATTAGTACAAGTGATAACACTTGTGTCTCAATCTGCAAAATAAAGGACATGGCTTAATATTTTGTGATGATTTTATGATATTGATAGTAAAATATCTTAAAAAATGCAATCCTTACATTCTTTTATTTGGTATATTTTTCAAAATCGTTGAAGAAATCATTGGAAGAGTCGGAATATTAATTTCTTTATGTTATGTTATATTATGTTACTAGTATAAAAGCTCGTCCTATGACGGGAAAGAATCATTTAGAGTACAAAATGCGACAAAAAATTTTTAGGATTTATATGCAAAGGTTTTTATTTGAAAGCATGTTTATTAAATTATTTTGATAAAACTTCTTTATATACAACATTTCTAGTAAACAATTTTTAGAATTTTTAACCAATTCACCTTGTCCCTTGCCATCTATAATGCTTAGTTTTACATCATCAGCCGGCTGAACTCTAGACATGGCTACATAAAGCTGCCCATGACTATTTTTGCAATATTTGACCTTGCAATTTATTTATGGTCATTGAAAATGCCAGTTTAACGGGAAATTGTCACCGCCGGAGAGTGAAAGGCAAATCTGTGTTTGTCGGGGCCAAATCTATTCTAGGTATGAAAAGTATTTCATGTTCGCCAGTGCCTGTCAATACCGGTGTGATGAATTTAGTTTTCAGGTTTTTCACAACTAACCGCGTTCCATTACAGCGACCTTTTATGGTATTTAAATTTCGAAGAAGCATTATAACACTTCCAATTTTGAAGTTTAACTTATGAATTCCTGAAGAACAACATTCATTCAAAAACTCGGCAGGGTAATTTTATTTTTGTTATCATCAATGTCTTCAATTTAATCCGTGCTCAGATCTGTCACTGTGTAACCAACTAAAATGTTGACTTCGTTCACATCGGAATTTTTTGGGCACAGGATAGCAATTTTGGAATAACGGTTGATGTTATTCGGAGTCAAAGTATCGCCAAAAAGCTCTTTTCAATGGATTTGTCCATTATATTGGACACTTCGGAAAAGCTTTAAACTTTACGAAACCGGAATATTGATATATCGTCTCGGTAGAGTATGCAATTCTAACATCAATAAACTTCCATAAAAATGTATAAAGGTGTGGAAAAACATAATAGTATAGATAAGAGTATAAATAAGAGTATAAGTATAAATAAGAGTATCTTCATGTGTATATTTATATATATATAATCATATAAACTGGTACTTACGTTGATACATGTACCTCAACTTAGAGTATGTGATATGAGTAAAGCAATATATGCATCAAAAAGTTCAAAAAATATATAAAATGTAATAAAAACTATAAAAGAAAAAAAAACAAAAAAGAAAGTGGAGCCACGCCGTCTCTCTACGTCCCCGTCGTTGGCTCTTCGTAATGCCAAAGGAGAGTCACTATAGCCTAAAAATAACAGGTTTTACACAAAAACTAATTCTACTACCCCAAAAACCTATAGGAACCAATTTCCAGTGAATTTCAAGATTTCTAATTTTTTTTTTTACACCGGCATTACCGGAAAGTCGATATATCGACGCGACCTGTGATCGGCACTTCACCTAAGTTATATTGAAGATATAACGACCATGTTTTGGGCATTTTCCATGGCGATAAAAACTCTTCAAATCCCGGTAATGTAAAGGTTAATATTATAGTACAACGTTATTATGGTTTTGTCCATTATATTAGACAGCCTGCCAAAAACAAAGCAGCTCATGTAAAAATCAGAGGGATGTTTTATTTATCTTTTTATAGCCTAAATGATGGGAATATTAACTCAAATAAATTTTCCACGATTATCCTAGCCAAGCCATTGAAAGGTTAATTAGCGAATCTTTACAAACAAAATGATCATACGTAAGATCTCCGTTTCCTAACTTGAGTAGCCAATCGCTTTAACTTGGATCAGAAGATCGAACATTCTGATTTAATTCTAGCAATTCCAATTGACACCACACGCCACTGAATGTAGTTATTGCTGTTCAGCTTATGCAGACCGAATAGGTTCCGGTTCTGGTAACTAAGAAGCACTGTAATAGCAAGACATGATGTTTGATGTACAAAGATCAAGTACAAAGATTTCCAATATATAATTTTAGAAACGGTTCTGGTCCAAACTGAACAGGTCTTTAAAATATAGTAAATACAAAAATTTCAAATGCATAATTTTATAACAGGTTCTGGTACAGGCTAAACAGGTTTAAAAAAGTATAGTAAGTACAAAAATTTCAAATGCATAATTTTAAAACAGGTTCTGGTCCAGGCTGAACAGTTTTTAAAACGTATAGTACGTACAAAGACTTCAAATGTATAATTTTAGAGCAGGTTCTTGTTTCGGGCGAACATGTTAAAAAGCATAGCAATAACAACTATAACAGTTTGAGTGATATAGAGCACGGAGCGCGACGCTTGTCTTTTATATATTAAGATGTTATGTTATGTTACGTTATGTTATGTTATGTTTTGTTATGTTATATTATATTTGTGTTATATAATAATCTCAATTATTTTCTTGCTATTTAAACTAAAAATTAATGAAATTTATAACAATTTTTGAAAAAAATCCACTCTTTTATTTATATGAAATTTGGTTGAGAGAGTAAACTTTTAAGTTGGTCGAATTTGAGTTTTTCTCAAAAGTAAAAATTTTCTCAAAAAATTTAGTCTTATGCATTCATCAATCGATAAATTTGTAAAAAATGCGTTTTGAATTCAAAAGTTCTGATTTGCATGTCAATATATCTTGGTCGAATTTTAACGGTTTTTAAATTTTTCTTATTATTTCTGAAAGCTTGTTAATTTTTAATTCAAAAACCATTGTAAAATTTTACTCTTTCTATTTCAAATTAATTTTCTTAATATTGTCATTAGTTATTTAGCGTGTATTTCAACCAAATGCCAAGAGGGAGAGAAAACTGTCTCAAATTGAATGTTCTAAATTGAGAAGCCAATATCTCCGCCATCTTTGAATACATTTTTCTTCATATTTAAATTATTACTTTTCAGAAGAGACCACCAAAGTATATCTATCTCAAAATATCTTTATCTTTCCCAAATCTGCATTTTTGATTTTTTTGTTCAAAGTCTACAGTCCATGTCAGGTAAATTTATTTTGTCTTGAACTTTAAGGGGGTCTTCTCATTGAGCAATTTTTTTTTTCGACTTTTTTTTAGTAGTTGTGAATATGCCCCTAAAAGGATTTTTAGAAATTCGAAATTCTTTAGAAGATACAGCCTTTTTTGTGAAGCAAGGTCTTCGTCAAAATGAGGTATTTTTTAAACTTTAAACGCATTTATCTCGAAACCACGTTTTTCGAACTGGCGGCCATGATATCTCCAGTTCAACTGAACCGATTTTCATGAAACAAAGTTGAATCGACGCAGAATTGTCACCATTCTCGGATGAATCTCGACCATAATTTTAAAAAACTTTTTACTATATTTTTTTTTACACTAAACTACAAAAAAAAGCCCGAAATTGAATTTTTTTTTTTAATGGCCGCCATTTTGTCAAAAAAAATCACAAAATTAAGCTTGAGGTTCACCCGAGAATTACATCTATACTGATTATAACCCCGTTTTTTTTTTCATTTCAGACGCTCCGGAGACCCGGAATCGTGGCCGCCGTGACGACACCTTTTTTTTCACCACTAACTTTGAAGTCTCATTACTTTTTGAACGTATCGAGGCAAAAGAAATTTTTTTATTTACTTTGAAACTTTTGTAATACAATAAATAAAAAAAGTTTTCAATTATTCTTTGCGTTTTCAAATAAGAATTTTTTTAAAAAGGGTCCAAAAAACGGGTTTTGGATGAGAAGACCGCCTTAAATAAATAAACTTTACGTGCCATAAAAAAAAATCAAGGACCTATGATTTTTTTTGCAAAAATTAAATTTTTTAAAAATATTGTTTTTCTATTTTTTTTAAAAATAAATAGAATTCAAAAATTATTTCTTTGAAGGAAATAGCTTAATATCTTCAATCAATAAAAAGTTGTAGCCTTGAACTTATTTTTACCATCTTGCTTATTCGGCATAGTCTGCATTTAATTATAAATAATTATAATTATAACATTACTATAGATGGGCAAACAAAAAATTTCGACCCTAGGCGATACTATTTGACATAAATTCGCATAAAAGTTTCTTGACTTTGTGGTCAGGATCTTTATGGTTTTTGATTAAAAAACCAATTATATTGCAATCAAGTTTCTGAAAATTGGAAGTTCGCGTAACCACACAATTGTATAAATATGACGGCATGATAATAAAAATCTACATTCGCGCTTAAACAGTTCCACTCAAATTTTAAACTTCAATATTGGCTTAAATCATTTGAAAGCCCAACAAAACTGTCACAAATACCGTTATTTATAGCTGTCATTCAATCTTTTTCAATTGTCACACAAAATATGGTGCTCAGAAAAAACACCATAAAAACACAAAGAACAGTCACTCCCCGCCGATTAAACAAATATTCTCTGATAGACAGAAACTGTTTTTTTTTCTGCTGTCATCCTTATTGATTCAATCAATTCGGTTGGTACAACAGTCGATATGCAAACAAAGCCTTAGGCAAGACTGCCTTGTCAGCATAACATGCGTAACTTGTATTGTTTTTGTATTGCAGTTTTTTTTTTTTTTGACAACAATTTCACTCCCACTTATAAAGACACACCTTCTTTAGTGTTATTGTTTTCTATTACTTCTGTGTATTTATTCTGGATGTTTTTGTTGACATAAGTGTCAATGCAAGAGAACAACAGCCGCAAGCAGTCAAAGATATCAATCAAAGGGAATAAGAAATAAGATTTATTTAAGATTTTTGTAGATAGCACTAGATCTTTGGACTTGTTTTTCTTGTTCAGCTTTTGATCAAAGAGGAGTTGAGGTTTGTTTAAACTGTTTGTATATTTTTCTCAAACTATGTGATTTACTCTTGTACTTTGCCTTGGTTAGACACGTTCATGTTAAATAAAAACAAAAAAAGAACATATTATATTTTAAATAATAGTTACATTTGTGGACGTCAATCGCGGTTATTTATTGGTTATTCTGCTGTCAACCCCTGTTAAGATTGTACCAACATTCCGCTACGTTCTATCTGTACATAAATAAAAACATGTGAAGTTGTATGATATACGTTCTGATACCGAAAATCGAATTTAAATTGTGACCCAACAAAATTTCGAATAAGAAAATAAAAAAAAACTTCCCAACATGGCCCACATGTGCTCATGTGAATTCGCACAGCTGATAACGTGATAGTGTCTGTCCTGCATGCCTCAACTTTTCATCCATACCAAGTTATTTATTGCATTTAAGCGCTCTAACAACTTTTGCACTTTATCCACTGTGACATGGCAGGCATTCGTATAGTCGTCTACAAAAACAACAAAAACGAAAGCACAAAAAAAGGATCACACTAATACTCACTGTACAAAAGTCAAGCTAGCCGTAGAAAAAGTGATTTGCAAAACATCCTGTGCAGTCTTTTTCACATACTTAAGCTAACGAAGGACAAAACGAATTTGTGCACGATAAGCAGCAGCTCCTTTCTGGTCCTTGTTACATTCAGCAGCACACATGGAAATGGAGCTATGTTAAGACCAAACTCACGCTTTTGGTGTGACTTTTTTATTCAAACTCACATGTGCACGCACAACCACACACACACATATGTTTACTACATTTGTGCCTTGATTTATGCTTATTCGATGAAGAAGCCGGTGAGCTCAATAAAGTTATATTGCGGAAAATCCTCTGCACGTTATGGAGTTTATTTTGATCTTCGATTTGCTACTGCTATCGAAAGCTGCAAAAAAAACGAGAAAATAATAATTTATGCGATTTTTTGTTAGTGATAAGAAAACAAATATTTACCGCTAGTTCAGCAATTAAGTTGAATATATTGAGTGGGAATATTTTTGGGGGAGAAATTATAAAGACAAATTTTTGTTTTCTGTTTGAGAAACAGAAAATTTTAAAATTTTATAAAAATTTTAAAAAAAAATTTAAATTTAATAAAATTTAAAATTTAATTTTTGTTTTATTTTTTAGCTTTGAACCAAGTATTTCAGGTGTGAAACCTATTCAGTCAAGTTTAGAAGTCTGCCTTGGTTCGGAAAGTGTAATCTAGAGAAATAAGGATAGAATGTTGTATGTGTGGCGGAGCTTTTTATCAACATGCGAATTTGAATGTGAGCCAAGTGTTATGCCTTTACCTCAGTCAATTCGAGTTATTAAGCTTTCTCACTGCACAAACATCTCTACAACCAACCACAACTTCCAAAGTCGTTTATATTGATGAATTTTTAATTTAAGTTGATTAGAAATGAGGAAAGAATTAAAAAAAGGTAAAAGCGTAGTACCATGGCTAGACCGGGATTCGAACTCGGTCCTCTGGGTTGACAGTAAAGCACGCTAACCACTCGACTGCCAAGGCCCCAAAGAAGCACTAACTTTGGAGTGCTCACAAGAAGACTTACTGAGACCAACAAGCAGTCATAAGCAAGCTCATGAAGCAGAAACTTTAGTATCAATCTTGATTTATCTGGACTTCTTAAGTCCCGAAAATAGCAGGATGTGAGTCCCGGGATTAATAAATAAAGTTTTTATCGCATAAAGTGAGGTGGAGATCGATTTTCTCCAAGATAAAGTAGAGGATTTCTTGGAGATGTGAGCTTATTGTACTCTCCATATATGAAAGTTTTGATCTTAGGATCTAATGAGAAAGAATTGTCCCAACGTTTAGAAAATCACCAAGGAAAAACAAGTAAAGAAAGTCTAAAGTCTGTCTAGGCCGACTATGAAATACCCTAAACCTACTTTTTAAAAAACAAAATAATAAAAAACAAAAAATAAAATAAAAATGGACGTGTCCGTGGGCGGATGAAGCCTATATTTTATATGCATTTAAATGTTGATGAAAAATTTACACATATTTAATTTTATTCCTGTAGCTCACAGTTAATGCTTTTCGCTATGGGAGGTGGGCGTGTTCATGAACGAATTACTCCCGATTTTTGAATACGCCTTAGTTTTGGTATAAAATACATACATACCAAATGTGATCTCTCTATGACAAACATTATGTTATTAATTGAGTTTTAAACTTTTTGGGTTGTATGGGACTTAGGCGTGTCCGTGGGCGGATGACGTCAATTTTTCCAGACCATCTTTGTTTTGTCATAAAAAACATACGTGCCAAATTTTATCTCTGTAGGTTAAACAGGAACTTATTTATTGCGTTTTAAATTTTTGGAATGTATGGGAGGTGGGCGTGTCCGTCAGGGGATGACACCAATTTTTCAAAAACATCTTTGTGTTGACATAAAACACATACACACCAAATTTTATTGTTGTAGGGTAATTATGAGCTTATTTATCCAGTTTTGAATTTTTGCTTTATATGGGAGGTAGGCGTGTCCGTGAGTGGGTGATATCCATTTTTGAAGACCATATTTGTTTTGTTATAAAAAACATATGTGGCAAATTATATCTCCGTTACTTAAACAGAGGCTTATATATTGTGTTTTCAATTTTTGGGTTGTCTTGGAGGTGGGCGGATGATACCCATTTTTCGAAGACATCTGTTTGTTGATACAAAATACATACATGCCAAATTTTATTGTTGTAGGCTTATTATAAGCTGAGCTATGCAGTTTTCAATTTTTCCGTTGTATGGGAGGTAGGCGTGTCCGTAAGCGGATTCAAAAAATATTCAATAGTGCAGATCCTTGGGTGCATGTGACCATGTGTACTAAGTTTCATTGAATTATCTGAACTCCTTCTTTTTATCCTGTGTATACGGACAACACACAGACGGACAGACGGACGGACGTACGGACGGACATGGATAGCTTGACTCACGTGGTGACGCTGATCAAAAATATATATACTTTTCTATACCGGACTCGCTTCGTTCTATGCGTTACAAACGTTTGTACAAAGTTAATATACCCTGACCTTTCAGGTTTAGGGTATAATTAATTTTAAGAAAAATGCAAGAGACGCTTAGAATTCCAATGACAGATGAAATAGTTTATTGGATATGTTACAGCGGTTTGTTATGCTTGAAAGTTGCATAGCAAAAGTTACTCACGGGTATTTAATACATACATTATTTAATAATCATAAACTCAAAACTATAAAAGAAGTGTTTAAGGTACAAAAATATATTACTTTAGAAATATAACAAAACAAATATTTGAATATGTAGTATTTTTAACTATTCAATAATTATATTTTCTTACAAATGCTTCTTCAAAATTAATTTGATAAAAATCTTACAAGTTGAACTTTGCTTGAACAACCGGGACTGCATTTTTAAAAAACGAAAATACAGGTATTGCGAAAAGACCACATTTTGCCATCCCTGGTTTTTACAATATCATTTTTGATTTGCCAAATGCCTAAAATATCGCAAAACTAACAATTTTATGTGGGATTTTGCTTCAAACATGTCAATAGATCAGCTTTTCTTGAACCTCGTCATTGTCACACGAAAATAAAATTATTTTGAATAAAGTTTCAAGCTCTGACATCATATTTTTCATTAAGGATTACAAAAATATTAAGTGCCAAGAACAAAAAAAAAAAAAAAAACAAATTGTTGTTCCATTTCTTGTTGTATTTCTATGTTGAATAGTTTATGTATTCATCAATATTAACAGAGAAATTTATAAAAAGGGCATTTTATTTTCGAATTAACAAAAGTTTATATATTTTTGAATACTCACTCATGCCATTCATTTATCTTTGTTTCTCATTCTCTCGCTAGCAGTGCATTGTAGCATTTAGTACTTTCAGAATTTCACATATTCTTTGCAGTACATAACATTGGCGATATTAAAAAAAGCTTTCTTTTCCACCAGCAATATATAAGTCAAAAGTTTGTTGAACTTTCTTTTGTGTTTGTTGATAACTCGGTAGCGTCGGCAAAGTCGCAAATTCTAAGTTTTACTTTTAAACAAATTTTTTGTTGTTTTTGTTCTAAAGTTAGGTTTGTGCTTTCTTAACCAGGCTGTAAGTAAGTTAGCAAACTTGGAAATTATTTCAAAGTCAACTCAAAACTAAAAACGCTTTAAAAGTGTCTGCCAACAGTGGTTCATTCCTCAACATATTAAACCAATTTTGCGTTTAATTGCTAGGCTGGAGCAGCAAGAAGGGTTGTAGAACTGTTTCAAAACGTGTTACGTGTTTTTAACTTGCGCCACGCAAAAGTATTGTTGCTGTACGTAAGTCCCCGACCTGGGCCAAAAAAAAAAAAAAAAAAAACAGGCTACCTAGCCTATTTTATGTGTCGAGAGTCTGGCAAATTGTCTGAAAAGTTTAGGTTTAGTAAAGTTTTGGAATGTTTGGAAAGTTTTTTTGTGTTAAGAAAGTTTTTGTTGAAGCGCAGTTAAAAGCAATACGCGGCTAAAGTATTTTTCGAAGAGAACAAAGACTGAGACATATATTTTTTGAGTTATAAATAAAAGAGTTTTACAAATAAGATCTTAAAACATTAGAAATTTTTCTAGTATCATAAAAAAAAAACATAAAAAATTCGTAATATTAATCTTTAATCTTAAAATTTAAGTTACTTATTCAAATGCTTAAAAAGCACAAAATCAAAAACAAATAATATTGTATTTTGAGACAAAAGCCAGCTTATTTTCAGTTTTAAGCTGTCTAATTAATGCAAATAGGTTTTGCTACACGACATTAGCCATCACGTATTCACCGCATTCACCAATGTCAAAATTGCAGACGCAGGTTTTTGTATCTGTTTTGGACTTTTGCTAATTTTGGCTCTGCATTGCTACTCAGCAGCCTGTCAAAAGTTCTACGTGTGCACCAACCAACTATCACTAATTGTTTCGGTTCACCGCAATACATAAATCTAATGCCAACAACCAACAGCATTTTACTTGAGGTGAAGCTACCGTTACGACCCAACATTGCTATGGGTCGCTGTGCACCAGCAAGCAACAAACCAAGACATCACGTTGGAGAACTTGGTCGGTATATTCATCTGTCTAGCGGAACTTGTGCGATAAAATGTCCAAAATTAGCATCGCCAGAGTGTAACTATTTTACATACATGCAAAACATGGGTTTAGCATAGGTTATGTACAGTTGTTTGTGTATATTTTTGTATGAGAATAAGAAATGTTTGCTTATACATACATACATATGTTTAACTAAAATCGTATCTTGTTCAAAATTGCGATTTAGCGAAAACTAAGCTGGAAATGTCATTGTTCCACACGATGCTCTTGTTTATATATGTACAAGTTGGCAAAATACTCGACAATTTTCGTAATTCAGCTTAAGCATTCGATCTTTTACCGTGCCATAAATCTCATATATCATATAAATCATATATCATATATCATAAATCTCAATCATAATTTTATAAGATATGAAGAAATCAATAAAAAAGATGGATTATTTACGTTTGTCTGCAAAGAGATGATTGCCGATCAGAAAAATTAATTTATTTTGAAAAACTTTTTGTATGAGATGGAAATTAAAATTTATGAGCATGAAAAATTTAGCTCAAATATAGTAAGACTTTCAGAGAGTAAACGTGGGTCCAGCTATGAAAATTTTTATGCGCCCTTTCTTATATATTTAATAATTGTAATTTTTATCACGTGTCTCAAGTAAGACTGGCCTGTTACCAAGTCCACTGATACATGATATATCATATAATATGACATTATATGATAGATGAATGTGGGTTTTACAGCTCTGACACTGCAGATTGGGTCTAAGTGGACTCATTGCGAAAATTTCGCTGCCTAAGTTAATCTTTCTAACGTGAATGATAGCTGATGAGAATATGGCCTTCATTAAAAATATGTTCCGAAGTTTCTTCATACCCTAGGCAGACTCTACTCATACATAACTGTGAGTTGTCAGACTCATTTGAAGTAAACGTTTCTTTAAATTTAAATGTCGAATTATAATTTGAGTCAGCATTCTATGTTTTTTTTCTCTTTAGCCTAATGAGAAACTTCGATTTTTTAGATGAGAGTTTGGGAAACATTAACTTAGTTCAAATATGCACTATTGTATTCCATCCCATATCATTGGATTGAGAGAAGTTTATAGTTTTGAAATGTTTTTTGATAATGAGGGTACTCCTAACACTCCCAACTCGTAACGGTTATACGCCTATGTACTTATCCTCTTCATGCAAAGTGGACAGAAATTCATTGTATGATTATTTTGTTACTCTGAGCCTTTTTTGTGAAAATAGAGAAAATCTTTAATATTATCTTTAGTGTTAAGGATATAATTGCTCGGAAAGCAATAAAAGAAATGATTTCGCGATTAATATTATTCGAACTACTTAAACTGATATATGTATGTATCTATTAGTTGCAAATATTTTCACTTAATGAAAGTGAATCACTGGCATAAGTTGAAGCTGTGGGTCTATTTGGAGTTTTATGCTATTATTTCCGGATCCTCTATTTTCTATCCATTTCTAAGCCATATTAGGTCGTTTGTAAATAACGTCTCGATACGTAAGTGAATTGGGCATCCACAATCATTCAAAATTGGGTTCAAAAAAAAAAAAGTTTACTGACCCGATATTTGACATGTTTAATCTAATGTATTCAAATGTGCTGAATAAGAATCTGATGTTCGTTTTGCTCCATCGCCCACCAGTTTTCCACAAAAATTAAATTTTGAGTCATAATTGCGCAAGAAAAAAATCTAGGTTTTGTGGAAATTTGTTGATGGTTGATGGAGCAGAACGTACATCGGATTTGAATTTAGAACATTAAAATACAAAAGAATTGACATGTTAGACCTCGGGTACAGAAATTGCATTTTACTTTGTGCCTCTTGCCTAAAACTGGTGAATGATAAAACAAAAGACATCCAAATATTGTTTATTTTGTATGTCGGTGTTGTCATTGCTTACAAGTAAACTACGACAAATCGATTTTGTATGGAGAAAAAAAAGTTACCCGGACATCGACTCAAAAGTTGGAAAGACCCTTAGAAACTATTTCTGCATAATTTTATTTTGGATCGGCAAAATCCACATGGAGCGGTTTTGTTTTTCCTGAATCCCGTTTTTGGCCAAAAATAATTTTTTTTGCATATAATTTTTTTTTCTTCAGAATGAATACCCAATATAAACAAAAACGTAAAGATACTGATAGTACATAAATATTGTCTAAAAAATATTGTGAAATTTTTGGTCCTTACAAACTCTTTTGAGACCCCAAAAAGTCGATATTTTGTCTTATTCGTTACAGTTGGTTGAAATGAACTTAAAAAATTGGGATGGAATGAAAAAAGTTTTTTTTTTA
The DNA here is from genome assembly GCA_958299015.1 of Tetanocera ferruginea. Taxonomy (NCBI): domain Eukaryota; kingdom Metazoa; phylum Arthropoda; class Insecta; order Diptera; family Sciomyzidae; genus Tetanocera; species Tetanocera ferruginea. The sequence continues at coordinate 10,425,016 of OY282643.1, read as the reverse complement.
TTAATAGTAGGTGCTACGCTACTAAGTATATTGGCAAGAATAAGTTGTTCTAGGACCAAGTTATTTTAAAAATGAAAGTAACAGCCTTATTCTGGTGATTGAAAATAGTAAATTTATTGATAAGGCGTTGAAATGAAGTAAATGGAGTTGAAAATTAAATATGTTTACTTAGTGCTTGTTGAGAATATTTTTAAATAATGAGCTTTCAATTTCATTTAAAAAAAAAAATTTTCCGCTTGTCAATAAATTGTTAATCACCAGAATAAGGCTGTAAATCATAGTATTTATTTTAGTTCAGATGATCGAGTGAATTCGACTTGACAAGAGCACGGTCAATGCAATGGTTTTGGGTTATGTGGTCTCACCCAGAGTTGGTTATTTCGGTTTCTTTGATACAAGAATTAGTCGAATTAAACATACTCGTACATAAAGAAAACTTACAATTTGCACCAATAAATTCTGTGTGGATCCACATATTATTTCTCGCAGGAAAATGATACCGAACACATCCCTAGATAGGTAAAAGAATTCTCAACCTGCAACGACATGGCTGTGGGACTATACCGAAAAAAAAAAACTCGCGTGTAGCAACGTTCATGTGGCAGAAGTGAAACTTCTTTAACAGTAAGAAATAAGAGAGATTTTAGTGTGAAATAGAGAGAGAAAGTATCTGAAAAGAAATTCATTCAATACGAAATGGAATAATAATTTTTTGATTCAATATTTGCATCCAGGGACCGTACCGAATATGGTTTTTGTCGAAAGTGTCACATATTAACTTTTATCTCTTAATTTTTATTTTTTCCTACAAAAATAACAGTTTTTTGTGCCTTATTGTTTTTTTGGGCAAAAATAATAGTTATTTTCTACCGTTTATTTTTCGATTAAAAATATCAGGTAATTTATATTTGTTCAAGTCATTTTACCGATAAAAAAATTTTGATATTATTATTTTCATCTCATCGGTGAGTCATTTTACACATGGTGTCAACAGTTCAATCTGTCAAGCGGCCTTTAAGAAAACACAAATTGCTTGACATTTTTGACCGAAAAAATTAAAGTCACAAAATAACTGCTATTTTTGACCGATAAAATAAAAGTCAAAAGTAACCTTTATTTTCTTCGAAATATTCTAGGCAAGAAATTAACTTTTAAAGAATCAGTTTCAAATTTGTAACATAGTGGCATATTTGAAAAAGTCTTTCGCCATTTTTTTTCATTTGAAAATTGTTAAATAACAGTTATTTTCGGTACTTGTTTTAGTTCAGTTGGTGTTTTAGTTGCTTTCGAATGTCTTCTCAACATTGTTACTTTTTGAATGCTGGATTGCATTTGCATAGTACTCTTTGAAGGAGCCTCCGAAAGCAGAGGCAAATCTTGTGCATTATTACCTCCTGCTTCCTGATCATAATAATTGCTATGTTGATAGAGGGCCTCATAAAGCAGCGAACGTTGATTGTTGAGTGCATCAACTTGGTTGGCTTTAAAATTTTGTTGAGATGCATCAGTGTGTTTTTTGGGGATTGGTTCTTTGTAGATTCACCAAAATACACTGATGTTTCGTAAAAATGCATTTTAAAACTCAGCCGTTGTTGCAATCACCTTACCTTCATCATTAGTTGCAGACCCAGCTGCGGCTGTATTCTTAAGAGCTCTAATTCGCTCTCTATATTCACAAACGCGTTCTGCTTCTGTTTTAGCTATTTTTCTATTTTTTTTCCGTGCATACTTGTAGGATGAAAATTAATGTTACGGTTATGTTAATAATGTAATGTTAATGTTAATCTAATGTTAATGTTAACAATGTTATTTTCAGTATGTTACGCGTTCAGTTATAATTACATTTTGTTTGGCTATTTATCATGTGCCTACGTGGCGTAAACGTATAAATTCCGGCTCATAAGCAACGATATTCGGAGTTCAATTCTCGGCAGCGGCAATAATTTTTTTTAATTTTCATATGAATTGAAAACGTTAGCCTAGCGTCACGAAAAAGGACCTTGAAATTTCACTCGCCGCCAAAGAAGTTTCACTTCAAAAATCGGCTTCCAATATGAACTGCCAATAAATACAAACTTAAGACAGTCCTTATATAAAAATGATTAAAGATTGACGCAGAAACGAAACTGTTTCATTTTATGAACTCACGTTTGAACGAAGATGTAAATATGATATGTAGACCAGCAACTTATTTTATCCGAAATTATGTACCGATTCTTGTGTTTTTTGTGTTTCCCCAGTTACTTTTTGTTATCAAATAAATTGATATATAATTAATATGATTTGTACAGTGTTTATAAACTGTTTTCAGAAAATTTGTCAGATATTATTACTGTTGTCTTAAGTCCTTATTTTCATAAGTTAATTCCAATATTTTTTTTTACTTCCAATTAGTCTTGCCATTCCCGACTTCGGGTTATTCGAGAAACCGGTTTTCACATTTTTTCGAATATTTAACAACAAAAAAAAAAAAACAAATTGGCCATTTCAGTCCTTGAAAGGACTTTGACCGAGCTTCTTATGATCAATTGTGTTGTGTGTGTTATTCAATGTTTGCACACAATTGACCGAGAACTGGACCTAAATGTTTCAGCCAAACGGCCGAACGGCTGAAGTTCTTGTTCTCAAGAAGCTTTACATGGCATTCTTTAATCTCTGAGGTTTGCCATTGTCTGCAGAGTGGTGGTGACCGATCAGAAAAAATTTTTTATTGAAAATATATATGTATGACAACACTACTTCCAATTGAATTTTATAGTTTTCGGCAAAAAAATTCTGTCTTTGATGGTTTTGGAGCAAGTGTCTTATGAGACTCTTTTTTAGTATTTTTCAACAGATTGCGTTTTTGGTTATCTACTATATAATAGATGTACTCTACAATTTTCATGTAAGTAAGTTCCTCAAAACGAGTATGAATTTAATAAAAATCCAATTAGATCGCCAAAGATACAAATTGAATAGCAAAATTTTATTATACTCCGGAATATGTTGGGTTCGTATTAGAATCTTAGTGTCATACGCAGTTGACAGTGTTTATTGAGCGAACTCGAAATTCTTCTATGGTACTAATTCAGGCATTTGTTTATTTATTACATTTTTGTCATATCTATGAGTTACCTACACTTCTGTCTACCCTCCACATCCACTAGTAGGTTGACAACATTCCCTATGCGACAGTGGCTTTGTTGTTGTTGATTACTCTGCCTTACCTAATGTCCAATTTTTCTTTAGTTGTGTAGATTTTGTTTTTTTTTTTCTTTATAGTATTACTTTTATCGTTACATTCTTGTAGTTATTCCGCTTTCACATGACATTTCGCTATGATGCTCATTCATTTTGAGGTTACTTCCTTCGTACGTTAGTTTAGTTCTTTCTGATTGGACAACTTCTGATGGCATTTGGTGTGCTATACATGCTCTCATGTACACTTATGGATACATATTGCTTCTGGCCATTGGAAAACTCCACCCACATACAAATACACACAGATACACACTTGCTGGTACACATAACGCTATATAAGTGCATGACCCGAATTGATTTTGTTGTCTCTGGAGTAAAAGAGTGTGTTTGGTTGATTGTAGGTTGTTTGCCTGTTGGTTGAAGTGTTTCAGAATATTGTGTATTGGTTCTGCTCCTACATGAATGTTTTGTACACTTTGCTAAAGCGAAAAGCGACGGCAAGCAAGAATATTGAAGGGAATATAAAATGTTGTTGAATTTTAAGAAGTTCAAGTGAAATGCTTAAAGTTTTTACTCTAGAAGAAATAATTTTTTGTGAATACACTATTTAATCAATTTTGACTCATTTGCAACATATTTATGCTTTACTTGCATTCATTAAAAAGTATAAAACCCAATTGAGGCCACTGAGAGAAAAAAAAAAATACGATAAGAAACATGTTTTATAGACATTTTTATTTATTGAATATTAAACAAATTCAGCTACGATGTTGTGGAACAAACTACAAGCGTATCTTTACAGAACTCTGTTGCGATTGTTTCTGTTCTGAAATCCTCCATTTACTCTATTTATTGCATTTAGTCTATTAACTCTATTTACTCCATTTACACCGTTGACCCTGTTTACTCTATTTACTCCATTTACTCTGTTTACCCTATTTACTCCATTTACTCCATTTCTTCTGCGAACTTGAGGACCCTGGCGAACATTGTTGAATTGGGGAACATTGTTTCCTTGTCGAAAATTGTTTCCTTGGCGAACATTGTTTCCTTGGCGAACATTATAACCTGGACGAACATTGTTTCCTTGGCGAACATTATAACCTTGGCGAACATTGTTTCCTGGGCGAACATTGTAACCTTGGCGAACATTTGCAATTCGGCGAACATTGTTACCTTGCCGATAATTGACACCTTGTCGAACATTGTTACCTTGACGAACATTGTTACCTTGACGAACATTGTTACCTTGACGGACATTGACACCTTGACGAACATTATTAACAGGACGTACAAAGCGATTATTTGTTCTATAGGGACGTGGTCGATTGATTGTATTGAAGGGCCTATAACTGCTCTCACTTAACTCAAGAACATCAAAATCTAAGTCATTTTCTGCATTATCATTATCCAGTTTTATTTCACAAGACAGTTTCAAACCATTTAACTTTTTATTCACAGTTTTCTTTTGGTCCTGATTTTTGTTCACTACCAAATTTTGACCAAGAAGCTGACTGAGAAGCTGATTCTGATTTTCAATTTGATTTTTAAAATTTTCTTGAGACTTTTCCAGTTCTTTTTTCACATCCTTGTCATCAAGTTGTCTGCTTTCTTCAACTGGTTCGCTATTCTGTTTGGTCTCAACATTTGGTGCCTCAGTACTGTTCTCACAATATTGCGAGTCGATGGCGCACAACTGCTCTTGCATTTGTTCAGCGTTAAATTCCACAACAGCTCCAAAAGATTGCTGGAACATGCAGACCAAAGTGGCCACAGCCAAGTAGATTGAGATCTTAAGAAACATTTATAATGATTTTTGCTTAAAATTTAAAGTTTGGATTAAATGCTGATCGCTTGACTCAAATTAATTTAATGATGCTTGAAAGACGTTGCTGCTCTTATATACCAAATATGTTAAAAATGGTCTCTTACTGAAGTGTTCTAGAAATGCACTTGTTTAAATAATTTGTATTGTACCAATTATTGTAAGACTTGACTTATTGTTTTTTTTTTTCCAAATGCTCCAGTTTCTTAATGAGGTTCTGTTCATTTTCTAGTGATCCAAATATTTAACCTTTTCTCAATAAAGTGGGTAGAATGGCTTGTTGTTGGTTCTGTTTCCTATTCCTATTTTGGCTTTAACCTCTTAACACCAATTTCGCAATGAAAAATAAAGAGAACTTCGAAACACTATTAAAGCGACCAACGAAAACTTATTGAATTGTTTCTTAAAAGTTCTCTTAATCTTTAAGTATAGACGTAGGGTCTCAGAGGCCTCTACATATACGCGATTTCTGAGAATCACATGGAAATGATTCATGTTTATATTTCATTAAAATTTTAAAAGAATAAAAAAATTATTGTTTACACATTTATTCTTTTAATTGCAGTACAGTAAGCCACGGTTTGCATTTTTTTTTAAAGATTGATGAGTGCTTACTGAAAAACTAAGCAACAAAGTGGAGGGGCCTGTGAGACCCCACGTCCCTGTTTGTACGAAAAAAATTTCACGTCACTACTTAAATGTTAAGCACTATCATTGAATACTTAAAAGCATAATTAAGAAATTTTTATCGTTTATCTTTCGTGCTTTATGTTTCATATTTCATCTTTCATCTTTCATCTTTCATCTTTCATCTTTCATCTTTCATCTTTCATCTTTCATCTTTCATCTTTCATCTTTCATCTTTCATCTTTCATCTTTCATCTTTCATCTTTCATCTTTCATCTTTCATCTTTCATCTTTCATCTTTCATCTTTCATCTTTCATCTTTCATCTTTCATCTTTCATCTTTCATCTTTCATCTTTCATCTTTCATCTTTCATCTTTCATCTTTCATCTTTCATCTTTCATCTTTCATCTTTCATCTTTCATCTTTCATCTTTCATCTTTCATCTTTCATCTTTCATCTTTCATCTTTCATCTTTTATCTTTCATCTTTCATCTTTCATCTTTCATCTTTCATCTTTCATCTTTCATCTTTCATCTTTCATCTTTCATCTTTCATCTTTCATCTTTCATCTTTCATCTTTATCTGTCATATTTCATCTTGTATCTTTTATCTTGTATCTTGTATCTTGTATCTTGTATCTTGTATCTTGTATCTTGTATCTTGTATCTTGTATCTTGTATCTTGTATCTTGTATCTTGTATCTTGTATCTTGTATCTTGTATCTTGTATCTTGTATCTTGTATATTGTATCTTGTATCTTGTATCTTGTATCTTGTATCTTGTATCTTGTATCTTGTATCTTGTATCTTGTATCTTGTATCTTGTATCTTGTATCTTGTATCTTGTATCTTGTATCTTGTATCTTGTATCTTGTATCTTGTATCTTGTATCTTGTATCTTGTATCTTGTATCTTGTATCTTGTATCTTGTATCTTGTATCTTGTATCTTGTATCTTGTATCTTGTATCTTGTATCTTGTATCTTGTATCTTGTATCTTGTATCTTGTATCTTGTATCTTGTATCTTGTATCTTGTATCTTGTATCTTGTATCTTGTATCTTGTATCTTGTATCTTGTATCTTGTATCTTGTATCTTGTATCTTGTATCTTGTATCTTGTATCTTGTATCTTGTATCTTGTATCTTGTATCTTGTATCTTGTATCTTGTATCTTGTATCTTGTATCTTGTATCTTGTATCTTGTATCTTGTATCTTGTATCTTGTATCTTGTATCTTGTATCTTGTATCTTGTATCTTGTATCTTGTATCTTGTATCTTGTATCTTGTATCTTGTATCTTGTATCTTGTATCTTGTATCTTGTCTCTTGTATCTTGTATCTTGTATCTTGTATCTTGTATCTTGTATCTTGTATCTTGTATCTTGTATCTTGTATCTTGTATCTTGTATCTTGTATCTTGTATCTTGTATCTTGTATCTTGTATCTTGTATCTTGTATCTTGTATCTTGTATCTTGTATCTTGTATCTTGTATCTTGTATCTTGTATCTTGTATCTTGTATCTTGTATCTTGTATCTTGTATCTTGTATCTTGTATCTTGTATCTTGTATCTTGTATCTTGTATCTTGTATCTTGTATCTTGTATCTTGTATCTTGTATCTTGTATCTTGTATCTTGTATCTTGTATCTTGTATCTTGTATCTTGTATCTTGTATCTTGTATCTTGTATCTTGTATCTTGTATCTTGTATCTTGTATCTTGTATCTTGTATCTTGTATCTTGTCTCTTGTATCTTGTATCTTGTATCTTGTATCTTGTATCTTGTATCTTGTATCTTGTATCTTGTATCTTGTATCTTGTATCTTGTATCTTGTATCTTGTATCTTGTATCTTGTCTCTTGTATCTTGTATCTTGTATCTTGTATCTTGTATCTTGTATCTTGTATCTTGTATCTTATATCTTGTATCTTGAATCTTGTATCTTGTATCTTGTATCTTGTATCTTGTATCTTGTATCTTGTCTCTTGTATCTTGTATGTTGTCTTTTGTAATTTTTTTTTTGTATTTTGTATCTTGTATTTTGCAAATATATGTCCAAGTTAAAAAATGGGCCAAATCAAATGAAAACCCTGCCTTCTTCACGCACAAAGTAGTATTATTAAAAAGGTTAAATCTTTATTATAAATTCCATGAAAGTTAATCTAATGTTTTCAAAATGTGAACTTAAGTATTCATCTAGAGATTGAAAATGAGCCAAATCGGTTGAACCCACATTTGGCTTCCAACAAAATGTCGTCATCGATTTACCAAAACGAGCACAAATTCATAAATTAATTAAAAATTAATGTTTTGTATTGATTGACCGATTATAATATTCAAAACGTACTCTTAGTTTAAAATTTGCGTAAAATTACATAAAAACTACGCCTTTCCCCTACAAAAAGTGACGTTATTAAAAAAGTAAAACCTTACGAAATTTGAATATATTTCAACACGGCTGTTGAGCTATTTGAATGTCGGCCAAGTCGAAGATAATTTCTTTTGTTCTTCAAATCGAACGTTAAAATCGAGAACATGTGTTGTTTGTTTTGTGTATTTAGTAATAATGGTGTTGAGTTTCTTAAATGCCATGTTTATTTAAATGTCATGTTGTTTAATGTGAAAACTGTGGATTAAACCGACAAAAATTATGGTGTTGATTTAATCTAAATATACGAAATAAAAAGCAGCATTAATTCACTATTTTACTGAGCTGAAGCTGTTCAAAGATGCTTAGACGGAATGTACTAAAAGTAAACCAGCAATTGAATAACATAAGTTCAAATATTGACTAAGTTTCACGTGGAAAATAAGTTTCACGTGGAAAATAGTTTCAAATGTTTAAAATTATAAACACCCATATTCATATAAGTCTGTAAAAAGTTATCGTTTTGTCAACTGAAAGCATTATTGCTCAATTTGTTAAACCAATAATCAACAATGACAACACACGTATCATTTGTCTTTGTTTCTTTTTCCTATAAAAGTCGTAAAAACTGTTCTGTTGATTCGGTATTCAAACAGTTGTTCGAGAAGCAAGTCTTGTTAATATATCTTCTGAAAATGAGCTACAAATTCTTGGCTATGAGTGTAATTTTGGGATTGTTTGTGCAATCTGAAGGATATAAGCTACAATTGTGCTCCTTAGAAAACGTGGAGCTTTGTAAACAGTTGAATCCTGATAATGCAGTCAATGCAAATATATCTGAACCCATTGATCGAGTTATAATTTCTCCCAGTGGACCAACATTAAACACATCGCCAATAACTCCAGATAGTCAAGATGACGCAGTTGGTCCGTTTTCACCTTCCGAGTTGGCAGATTTATTAATAAATCCGATTCCAGAGTTGGAAAATATAGAAATTGCGCAAGTTCCGCCCATTGTGCTATTTATTCCATCAACACCAACAGGGCCTGCATGGCCAGTTGATGAAGCGGTGGCAGTTCTTCCAACGTCATTTGTTGATGCAGCAGAAGAAAACGAAGAACACGAAGAACCAGTAAAACAGCTAACAACCGTTCCACCACCTACGCACTCTTCATTATTGAACACAACTGATGTTGCTGAACCTAGTCAAGATCTTCCTCCCCCTGCCGTTGTGAATTTGGAATAAAGGAAGAAATTGTTTAAAAACATTGCATAAACGTATTTAATTTGTTCATAAACGTGATGATTTTAACATTAATAATGCAATTGCATGAATCAAATGCGGTAGTAGTTAAAGCGGTTTAAATACAGTTTATACAAAAACTATGCACTTTTGTATTGAAAATTAAAATAAAAGTTGAATTTGAAAAAAGAGTGTTTTGTATTTGATTTCATTGCCATTTTTCGAAGACTTATTTTGGTTAAAAATTTGCTTTTTAAATAGTCTTATATAAGCATTACGATATTATTATTTAAGATATCGGTATAATTAAAAAAAAAAAATCATAAGAAAGTATTGATCAGCAAGATACAAGTCGACTGGATCGTCTTAAAAAAAATGACAAACTATGTGAGGTCAAAGTAGTTGAAGTATGTTATAAAAAAAAAAAAACAAAAATTAAAAGTTTTTTAATCAAACCGGTTTTTGGGTCAGAAAATCTTCTGAAAAGTGGGAAATTTTTAACATTTTTATATAAGTTCTTGTTCGCATAACCAAATTTGTCTACAAATTCATATTAAAACAATGTAATGTTTTAAATTTAATGTAATTTAAATTTAAAAAAATGATTGTGTTACTTTGCTAACTAGAAAGATTAGAATAAATCTCAACAAAATATCAAAAATTCATCGGAAGCATTAAAATTTTTGAAATTTTTCATTTTCCAAAAAAAGTCCTTAATGTACAACACTGCAATCTTTCTTGTGCGTTATTTCTTACCTTGCTTCAGTGAACTGGAGGTAATTAATCCGGTCCTATAAATCTTGTAAGCTGGATAAGTAAGAGGTCTGAAAAGTATACAAGGAACCAATGAATGGGTTTTTGAACTGAGTAGTTTAATATACTAAAAACTAAAATGAAATGTAGTACAAAATAACTGCTTTAATTTTAATCTTAACAAATAAAAGACAAGCGTTCTGTTTCATGCCCTAAATCGGTCAAACTGTTTATAGTTACTACTGATTTGCTTCTTAAGACCTGTTCAGCCTTAACAAGAACCAGTTTCGTTCATAATTTTTCACAGAATTTCTTCTCCGCACCAAATATCGCTCAAACTGTTCATTCTTGCAATTACAGTGCTTTTTTATAATGAAAAAATTGTCAGCCTAAAAGTATGCACAACAAATTTATTTGACATTTATCAGTAAGGACACATTGATGACAACTTGAACAAAATAACATCTGAGGTGAATGTAAAAATTTTGTCTTATCGTACGCTGCTTAATTATTTTGAATGTGACTCGTTGTCGTATGACTGGCTTCTCTACTAGTAGAAACATTTTAAAAGATTTCAGGTGTCAAACATATTCAGTCAAATCTGCCTTGTTTTGGAAATGGGGAGATAGAAGGAGTAGAAGAGAAAGTAAAATCAAGAGAAACTAGTAAGGTATATCTTCGACTTGGCCGAAGTTAAAATACCCCCACGTCCGATTCTTAAGGGTGGAAGAATCTTAAACTGGAGAGCTTTTTGTATGAGATTTTGAGAGATTTTATTATTTTTATGTGTCTAAAATACATACATATCAAATTGTTTTCCTGCAGCTTAAATATAAGCCTTTTTATAAAGTTTTAAATTTTGGGGTTTTATGGGAGGTGGGCGTGTTAGATTGTGTATGACGCCCATTTTTCTAACATACCTCAGTTTTGACATAGAATACACAAATACCGAGTTTCTGTCTTGTAACTTGAATATTAGCCTCTATAGATTTTTCAATTTTGGGGTTGTATGGGAGGTGGGCGTGTTAATCGGTGGAGGACGCCCATTTTTATAACACACCTCAGTTTTGACATTAAATACACAAATACTGAGTTTCCATCTTGTAACTTTAATATTAGCCTCTTTATAGATTTTTCAATTTTGGGGTTGTATGGGAGGTGGGCGTGTTAATGGGTGGATGACACCCATTTTTATAACACACCTTAGTTTTGACATTAAATACACAAATACCGACTTTCCGTCTTCTAACTTTAATATTAGCCTCTTTATAGATTTTTCAATTTTGGGGTTGTATGGGAGGTGGGCGTGTTAGTGGGTGGATAACGCCCATTTTTCTAAGACATCTCAGTTTTGACATAGAATACACATATACAAAATTTCAGTATTGTAGCTTTAATATTAGCTTCTTTGTAGAGTTTTCATTATTAGGGTTGTATGGGAGGTAGGCGTGGTTTTTATCCGATCTATCCCATTCTCGAACTTGATCTTCGCTTTTTAGAAAAAAGCTTAAATATGAAGTTTCATTACGATAGCTTGAAAATTACGGCTGTAATCGTGTCGACAGACAGACAGACAGACGGACAGACGGACAGACGGACAGACAGACGGACATGGCTAAATCAACTCAGGTGGTGATGCTGATCAATAATATATATACTTTTCTATACCTACCACGCCTCCTTATGGGCGTTACACACGTCGTGACAAAATTAATATACCCCTTACGCAGTACGCGTGGGGGTATAACAAGTGTAGAATGTTGTATGTGTGGTGGAACGCTATATCAACATGCGAATTTGAATTTGAGGTAAGTATTATGCCTTTACTTCAGTCAATTTAAGTTATTAAGCCTTGTCGTTCCACCAACATCTCTACTACCAACTACAACTTCCAAAGTTGTATATATTGATGAATTTGAATTACAGTCGATTAGAAATAAGTAAAGAATTTAAGAAAGTTAACCATGGCTAGACTGGGATTCGAACACGAAACCTCTGGGTTGGCAGTCAAGCATGCTTACCACTCGACTACCGAGGCCCCCAAATAAAATAACAATACAAAATAAAATAACACATAAAAGCTTTCATAAAACCTGAAGTCGTAAGATCCTTACCGAAGTTAAAAAACCTTTTGAATATAAGGCCATATTTTGTCCAGTAGTACAATATGAGGTTATGATAGGTACTTTTTAATCTTAATATTTCAATATCGAGTCTCAATATGTCATAATTTTGTAAGAAGGTGGCTTAAGTTCAGAACAACTTCATCGGTATCAGCAAAGAATCAATAGAATCTTACAGAAAGAATTCTACAGTTCTTTGTTAGCTTATTTTATGGACAAGGAAGGACAGACAAAATTAAAATTTTGTCATAAATTTTCTTCTTTGACAAATTTTCAATTTTCAAGAATTGTAGATGTAAAAATTTCATGTTCATAGACAACACAAAAATAAACAATGTACACAACTGATTGACAACTGGATGACATAATTTTAAGCTGTTGTTGTGATCATGTTGTTCACAATATTGAGTGAAAACATAACTTTACTTAGTGTAAAGAAAATATGACCCACATTAGGAAATAAAACTGATCAAATAGAAAAGATGAAGAAACATTTGAATTTGAAATTTATTTGTATTTTTAATACCAAGCATTTGCTACGAAAAATAAAAGAATTTTCTGCTTTAAATTAATACAAATGAATATTTCTACATTTTTACACTTTGAGACTTTCTTGTAAAAAATCAAATAAAAATTCAAAACGGATTCTATTCTTCTTAGCCCTAAGCAAAATTTTGTTCCATCTCAGTATTGTAAAAGCTAGGCTGAGCATTAAATTTAACTTCTTGAATCAAATTGACAAACGACTCTTTGTTTGTTTTAGAAATATAAGCATTTTAAAATAGGTGTCATTAGACAAAATTTTAGAAAATTCATTCATTTCGGTCGCCATATACCACTAATCCATGTCTCTCCTGATTTGAAAAATTTTAAAAAATTTTTACATATATATCTTAGTATCATGAATAAATTAAATTTATTTGAATTCACAGTTTAAAGCCAGAAATATTTGAAAAAATACTTTAATATTAGAACTTTAGTCGAATATTTCTTAAATAGAGCTAAAATGCATTTTGTTCGTTTACGTGCTCTGTTATCACATCGAAAATATTCGACTTTAATTTTACGCTGCTTATTAAGCCAAACAATAACAACAACAAATGTTGAGCTAATTTAGTTAATTGCTAGCAATTATCTAAATGAGCCCCACTGTCAAATGGCAGAGTTGTTGTTAAGCGGCAAAAAGAAAAATCACTTTTGTTTGGAACGATTATATTTATGACCTTATGGCGTTTATGTATAAATATTATTTTATTTATGTTGCTTCTAATCTCTGGCACCCCTTTTTTTTAGCCGCCGCATGAATTCGTGTCTTGCTCTAGGATATCCTGCGTACCAGAGAAGCACAGCAACAAACAAAAACAGAAAGAAATATATTAATATGAGCTACGATTTATTTATCAAACGAACTGGCGCTTTGAAGGTTATATTATTAAAGGCAAAAAAAAAAAAAACAAAAATACTTTAGTTGAGTAATGTTCGTTTTAGAAAAATTCTAGTGATAATGTGTAGCTTCAAAATTTTTAAAAAAGATGCAAATTGTAACATTAATGAATAAAGTGTTAATTGTAGTGCTTTCAATAACAATTCTTTAAAACTTAAGTACATTCCACAGAGCAATTGTCAATAAATTTCGGCATTCACTACAACAAAGAACAGAAAAACACATTATTTTCATCAATATATTCTTTGCTCTCACTCAAAACTGACGCCAGTTCATCAAAACGAAAGAATTAATTTGAGTCATAAAAATAACAAGAACGTTTCTACTGGCTAACAGAGCTACCGTTCAAAATTAACGCACCACCCTTCACATTAGTAGCAATCTTATGAGCCACTTAAATGTAAAGTTTTTCACATCAGTTCTAATTAAACCAAGCCTGTTTGAATCTTCTTCATTGGTATCCACCTTGCATCAACCGCCGCCCATTCCTTGACCTTTTTGTGTACTTACTGCAGTAGGGGAAAAAAAAAAAACAAAATAAACAAAATTAGTAATCTACAATGGTACAAGAAGCAGATGGCTTAATAAAATGAAGTACGTGACCAACGCCGATTCTGTTTTACCTTTACTGAGAGATCCTTTTGGGCAAAATCGTTTTGGATTCAAAGTCATTCGAACACGTTTTGGGAGTTTTAATTCGCGTCTTTTCGAAGCTCATGAAGTGCGACCATGATTTCGTGGTTTGTTTCAACGTGCTTTGCTCTCAGTTTTTCGTAAGGATATCAGGTTTGTTCGTTTTGGCCAACAAAATATGTACCTTTTGCAAAATGTTTGAATTTAACAAAAGCTTAGAATGGCTCTATTTCGGTTCGGTGTATGGAATAGCTAATGAAGGATTTGCTATTTTCACTCAATAAACATGAATTGAAATGGTTACGACTGAAGGGTGTAAAACAAGGAAACGAGCTAAATCCTTTTATTCTCAACCAAAAGCTGAATTTCTAAAAGATATTTGAAGTTGCTTTTTCTTAGTGTTTTAAATATTTAAGAAGCAATTCAAAATCTAAGTCAATAGTTATAATTTCACAACACCAATGACAGTGACAGTGACAGTGACAGTGACAGTGTCAGTGACAGTGACAGTGACAGTGACAGTGACAGTGACAGTGACAGTGACAGTGACAGTGACAGTGACAGTGACAGTGACAGTGACAGTGACAGTGACAGTGACAGTGACAGTGACAGTGACAGTGACAGTGACAGTGACAGTGACAGTGACAGTGACAGTGACAGTGACAGTGACAGTGACAGTGACAGTGACAGTGACAGTGACAGTGACAGTGACAGTGACAGTGACAGTGACAGTGACAGTGACAGTGACAGTGACAGTGACAGTGACAGTGACAGTGACAGTGACAGTGACAGTGACAGTGACAGTGACAGTGACAGTGACAGTGACAGTGACAGTGACAGTGACAGTGACAGTGACAGTGACAGTGACAGTGACAGTGACAGTGACAGTGACAGTGACAGTGACAGTGACAGTGACAGTGACAGTGACAGTGACAGTGACAGTGACAGTGACAGTGACAGTGACAGTGACAGTGACAGTGACAGTGACAGTGACAGTGACAGTGACAGTGACAGTGACAGTGACAGTGACAGTGACAGTGACAGTGACAGTGACAGTGACAGTGACAGTGACAGTGACAGTGACAGTGACAGTGACAGTGACAGTGACAGTGACAGTGACAGTGACAGTGACAGTGACAGTGACAGTGACAGTGACAGTGACAGTGACAGTGACAGTGACAGTGACAGTGACAGTGACAGTGACAGTGACAGTGACAGTGACAGTGACAGTGACAGTGACAGTGACAGTGACAGTGACAGTGACAGTGACAGTGACAGTGACAGTGACAGTGACAGTGACAGTGACAGTGACAGTGACAGTGACAGTGACAGTGACAGTGACAGTGACAATAAAAAATTATTTTATGACACTTTTTTAACAATGCAATATTTTCTAAAACGAATAAAAAATCATCCTCACCATCAAAATATTTAGTTTCATACCGAAAAAATATTAATTTTTTTATTTTTTTCGATTTTTGATCTATTTTAGGTGCTATTTTTGATATAAAAGACCAACAAAATAAAAATAATTTTGTAAAATTCATTAATTTTTTAATATATTATATAATACTAGCGGATGTAACCCGGTGTTACTCGGGGTTGATTCTCGAGCACAGAAAGAGGACGATTTTGAAAACTGCTCTCATTTTTACGTTTTTAAATTTATCAATTCAATTTTAAAATTTTTTAAATTATCGTTTTTTGGGGTTTTGCCCCCTCTTTCCGTCGAAAGTGTTAAGTCAAATTTCCGTAAAACTGTACTTGCCAGACATGATTAAAACAAAAAATGACGTCTTCAACATCTCGATCTGACGTCTGGTTTCTGAGGAAAATGGACACCCACACTCAGACAAAAAACACATATCTTTCTCCGGTGAAAAATTTCTCTATTTTCGATAATAGCAATTTCCCTTTTTTCAAATAAAATTTTCTTCAATTAGAATAAATTTTCGAAGAAATATATCTTCACTTCTAGGAAATGGAAAAAAGGAAAATTTTTTGGAAATGAAAATTGTGTTCCTAATTTTGATAAAAAATTCACTATGAGAAGTATTTTCTTCAATAAAAACAAATGTTTTCTCAAAAATAAAGAGTCTTTTTCTCTAAAATCGAATTATTTTTATATATTTCTCTTTTTCATAGAAGGTTTTTATCATTTTTAGAGAATTTTTAGGATCGCATTTAGAGAAAAGTATTCTCTGAAGCAAGGTCAATACCATTTTTCAGTAAATATGATGCCATTTTTATCATATTCCGAGAAAATTTTTTCTATGTGCAATTTTATCTCAAATAAATTTCAATTTTAAAAAATTCTGTAAGCATCGATTCGATTTTTGGATTGTCTTCGTTCAACTTCGGAACGATTTTCCTTGATTGTTGTCGAAAGAACTTTTAAAAGCATAGGGTCTATTTC